>JANHMN010000008.1:21449767-21461525 GCA_030674055.1 Rhabdomys pumilio
AGAGAGAGAGAGAGAGAGAGAGAGAGAGAGAGAGAGAGAGAGAGAGAGAGAGAGAGGGAGGGAGGGAGAGAGAATGAATACGTGTGTGATCTATTGGAGTGGCTTACAAGCTGTGGTCCAGCTAATCCAACAGGTCTGTCTACCAACAGAAAGTTCAAGAATTCAGAAGATGTTCAGTCCCCAAGGTTTGCCCTCGATGTGTCAGCTGGTCTTTAGTGCACACTGGAATCTTGCAGAAATAGGCTCTAATACTAGTGAACTAATGAACTTGTTAGCAAGATGGAGGACAATCAGGCAAAGAGCAAGAGTTTCCTTCTTCTGTGTCGTTCATAGAGGCTACCATCAGAAAGTGTGGCCCAGATTTAAGCTACATATTCTTACCTCAAAAGACCTAGACTTAGGTTGTCATCCCACTTCAAGTGATTAAATTAAGACAAATCCCTTACATCCCTCACAGGTGTATCCAGCCACTTAGTTTTAGTTAATTCCATATGTAGCCAAGTTGACAACCAAGAATAGCAATCACACTTGCCAAGAGACAATCTCAAGACAATCTCAAGACAATCTCTCTAGTTTTGTGTGTGTGTGTGTGTGTGTGTGTGTGTGTGTGTGTGTGTGTATTTATGATTGTGAAGCCAAGGATCTGAAACTTCTGAGCTTCTGTCTCCACTTTGAGTGTTGGGATTATAGACATGTGCCACCAGGCCCAGCTTATGCAGTGTTGGTATTGGGACGCAGGGTTTTATGGTCAGGTTTATACTGGTCAGGTGCTCTGTATGCTCAGCACCAGTGAAAACATCTTTGTGCTATGGCTCTTCATGTCAAAAAGAATGAGCTCCTGGGCATCATTTATGTGGGCATACAATGTTAACAGTACCACAGTGACAGCTTCTTTCGGTGGGTGTTTGCAGCTACCACCTGCAGGATATGTTGCTCTTTTCAGTAATGACTGCTGTTTGCTATCAAACTCCTTCCCAGTCTTCCCTGGTGGGCTGGCAGGTATTTTCAAAGCAGATATATAACCAACCTTTAGTATCTTCTTTGCACTTGACAACATGTGAAATCTCTGCCCTCAAGAACTCTTCAGTTTAGCCAGATTGACATATTTAAGACAGTCAAAATACATTTTGGGAGGATATTATCAACATGTCATCAATGCCAAAGAAAACTAAGAAGTCAATGTATACGAAGTAAGAAAGGTCAGTACCTCTGTGAGACGCCAAGGAAGAGCAGTAGGCAATGCCAACCTTTGCTGCAGGCAGTTCCCAGCACCCTGCCCAACACCAAAGCTAATACATATTTACGGAATAATTTTCCCCTCTCCTGATCTGCTGTCTACTTCAAAGTTAAGGGACCAGGTGTTTTCCAGGACACCTTCCTTCCCCAAAGGGCCCTTGAATCATTACAATTTCCATAAGGTTGTACAATTTTCTGGCAGCCATCCCAGAGGGGGCTACATTTCATCTAGCAAGTCAGTATGCTCTGCTTCTCTGGGGATAGTGCTCATGGGAATATGACTTGCACTTGTAATGAGATTTTTCTCTATATAAGTCCTCCATGGTGAGGAAGTGACCATGTACTCATTGTCCCTTTGTTCTCAGCAACACACACACACACACACACACACACACACACACACCCCAAAGGGCATCAGCTGAGAAGGTGGGATTCCGTAGCTGGTAACCAGAGAGCAACTGTTTTTTGCTGCAGGGTGCTGCCTAGGCTGCGGCAGCATCTATATAGAAGACAACAGCACTTCCTGACCTCTCCAGACAGCCATAGCCTTCCTGGCCAGAGACTGACCCAGGAAAATATTAGCAGTTTTATCCCTTTTCCTCCCGACCTGAAATGAACCCCATCTGTACCAACTGCCCAGGCACCTGCAGCCTCCAGAACCCATTTCTCAATAGACCATTTTATCTGTCCCATGTAGACAGGTGATACTGGAAAAAGTCATAATATTGCTGGGCTAAATTTCTCCAATAAAATGAGGTTCAGAGGCTAATTGATTTCCAAGGGCCCTTTTCTATGTCTGAAACCTAATCTCTCCCTATGCCATATTCTCCACTGAGACATAGCAGGAAAAAGCCTTTCTCCTCTGCTGGGGAAAAGAAGCCTGCCATGTCTCAGTGCCATGATTTCTACACACGTATATTTAATTATTTACCACTGAATAAATGCATACAGTATTGTCCAGATAGTACGAAGACAACACAGACACAAAGATTGTCCCTATTTCAGGTGGGCATGCTGCCATCCCTGATCTAGGTTGAGCTTTGCAGAGATGCTCCAGGAGGTCTCATACATGGTAGTCGAGCAGAGGTGACCTGAGGAATATTATTCCCTTTTATCACATGTCTCTGCTCACTTCCCAGTGTCAATCTGGTAGGTAGCTGAGTAGCACAAACTTTGATTACTGTGAAATCAGTGAGACATGGGCTAATCTCAGAGGCCATGTGGAGGACACAGGAGGCTGAGTGTTAGTTTGGTTTGTCTGCTGCTTCAGTCTGAATTTCTGTCACCTAGTGTTATCCTTATCTGCTTCACATCTTATCCTGGTGATTCTCCATGGTGGATTTTTTTCTAGCCCCAGAAGCTTCTAGGTCTCATTCCTCTAATGAGCTGATAGGCATGTATAAAATCCCTGAGGTATGCTGAAGTGGAAAAAAAAGCAGCTCCACCGTACTGGCATATGCTTAGTGCATCTCCCCTTTGGCCCTATGCTGTGTGAAAATGAGAGCTGTCGGCTAACAGGCACCAGGCTACTTGGTACTGCTCTCTGTAGGAAGATGGCATCTTTGTTCTCAGGAGATGGAAAGACCATTTAGATAGAAGTTACAACTGTGCTCTCAAGCATGCAATGGGATCTATCATGTACCCCTGATCAGTTCTTAATTCTATCTGGAGTTTCAGATTTAGAAGCAGGGAAGGCTGTTTCACAACTTGAAAGAGTTTGCTTTAATTAGTAACATATCATAGACATAAAACTGCATTTCCAACACACACAGGAACAGAATATCCCTAGAAAATAAGAGCCCTATAAAAGAGGACTTAGAATTGCTAGGACTGAGAAAGGATAAAAGAACAGCAATAAAAAATTAAATGTCAGTATCCAGCATATTAACCGAACTGAAAATCCCTGTGTGGGTAATAAAACACCTCCAACTTAATAATAATCAAAATGCACTTGACTAAGGTAATGATGGGAAACAGGCCAAGAATCTGCATCTCATCTCCCTCCAGGTTTCTCCTTACATCTCTCATCTTACTTGAGAAAAGCAAAGCCTTTTGGGAATGTCTAGAGGGTGTCAGTGCCATGCTCTCCATCTCTCCTATAAAGTGAGCAAAAGGAGGAGTGTTCTGAGTGCAGCATCTAATGCACTAGTTAAAGACAGTGTGTCTGAGGTAGGGTCTATGTAGCCCAGGCTGCCCTCCAAGTTACTGTGCTCCTCCTGCTTCAGTCTCATAGGTACTGACATTACAGGCCTGCATTGCCACCCTGGCTACAAAGCTGTTCTCACTAGAGCAGTTTGAGAGGAAGTCTCAGTAGTGTAGACCGAGACTATGATAGAGTAGGTTGTGACTTCAAAGATGGCTGCAACAATCTCTCTTCCATATGTTATAAAACTTGCTCTTGCCACTCAGCCATCAAGTGCTGAAGCTCCGCTGCTGTCCCTTTGAATCTGAGCATGGCCGCAAGCCTTGTCTTTATTCAGAGGCTATGGTGAAAGTGCTATTGCACACACCTTCTGACACACAAATTCTACTTTGCTATTCATTCTTGGAATTCAGCTGCCAAGTAGAGAAGACTGGGGTGGTCTCAAGGAGAAGCTGAAAACTGACCTGCTCCCGATCAGCCCTCCCTACATGACAGACTTGTGAATAAAAGCCATGCTGGTATTCCAGGACTGCCATGGGATTCATCCTTCTGAGAGACTCTAGTTAATAACTAACTTAAGAATTGACCTATGGCTGGGTGGTGGTGCATGTAAATAATTCCACAACTCAGAGGCAGAAGCAGGTGCATCTCTTGAGTTTGAAGCTAGCTTGGACTGCAGAGTGAATTCCAGGATAGACAGGGGTATGAAGAGAAACCGCTAAAGGAGGAGGAGAAGAAAGAGGAAGAAGAGAAGAAAAAGGAGGAGGAAGAAGAGGAGAAAGAGGAGGAGGAGGAGAAAAAGAATTGACCTTTGGCCAATTCCTGACTTACAGAATTGTGAACAAGTAAAACAGTTGTTGATTAATATAAGGAAAGCTAGAAGTATTTTAAGATAAATTTGTTTGAGTGAACCAGGCAATGTAAAGTGAGGAAGTCTCAAGCTCACCTTTCTAGTTTTAATGAGCTTTAACACAAGGATAAAGTGGAGGAATATATTGCTTTAGAATTCTATAGTAAATTTTGCTAGGACTTCTGGGTAAGACTTCCTTGTCGGAAGCCTTCAAAGGGTGACATAGTATAAATGTTCCATCTCCCCCAGATTCATCTGCTGGACTCCAAGCTCCAAAGAGAAATCATTAAATGTTGTACCCTTGGGGAAGTGGCTAGAGCATGGAGATAGAGCCCTCATGAGTGGTATCAATGGCCTTATAAATGGGTGCCATGAGTCTAGCGGTGGAGCATTAGCAGACATCAAGTCTTCCTTGATCTTACACTTGGCAGCCTCCACTGTGAGACAGACATTCCTCTTGTTTGTAGGGTACTCAGTTGATGGTATTTTGATACAGAATCCCTAATGGACTAATAAAAGAGAAAACTGGTTTTTCTCTGTTGGTTGGGTATTCCTTAAAATAGCAATACCTGCATATTACCCTAAAGTCCTTACTTGCTGGGTAAGAATGAAGTTTACGGTGTCTCATTTCTGCCATCTGATTTTACTTCAGTCTGCCACTGTTGTCATTTTGCCTGGGGTATAGCTGTGCTCCTTTCTTACAACTGTTACCATCTATAACTGTGCTAACCCTTTTCAGAGTCTCTTCTTAGTAGGATTCTGTCAAGAAGCAGAGCTACTGTCAAAGAGCTTCTGCTCTTTGGAAGAAGACATAGTGAACAGGGCTGGGCATCTCACAATTATCTGCCTTTTAGGAATGAGTGAGTGCCCTCTTATTAATAATTGAGTCCTCCTTATGCTGGGACCTGGAGCAGGGGCTACTCTGAGGTCACTGTATCTCTCCTCTAGTCAGCAGAGGGACAGGGCCAAATAATAGCAGCTTCATTCACTTGCCTACCCAGGAATATCTCTTTGGGTTGGTCAAACACAGGAAGAAGAGCTGGACATTCAAATTAGGGAATCTCGCTGCCTCACAGGTGTCCTCTGCAAAACATCTGAGGGAGGAGAAGCAGTACTTTATTCTGAAATGTTCCTGGGCCAGGCAGAAGTTTCAACACAACTTTAAATGACTATACTATTACCCAGCAACTAGTGCAACCTCAGCAGAGAAAACGTCTGCTCTACATGCTCTCTCAATGTCTTCCTACTACACCTAACACCACGAAAGAAATCGTCATTCTCCATGAGCAATTAAGTCAAAGAAGAGCAAAAATTTTGTAGGGGGCTAGTTGAAGAAGCAATTCATTTAAAATCTAAAGACATATGCATCTTCAAGATTCATAGAATATGAAGGCTTCCTGAGGACAGATGCTGGGTGCTAGCAAACTGTTAACAAACTGTTAAAAGCCAATGTTGGGCTAACATGAAGCAGAGAGCCTTTGGGGTCAATATATATGAAAAGTGTACCCCTTTCTCAGACTTCACTGTTCCTAATGGGCAAAGCAGGCCACAGTGTCTGTGCTGAGGCCTGGGGGACACACCAGAGGAGTCTCTGTGGGAATGAAAATCCCTGACCTAGCTCTCCAACCCTTTCTCTACTAGGATAGAAGCTGTTAGGGAAGGAAAGAATGGCAAATCCTCCAATGAACGATGCAGCTCTGGGGAGGGCAACAGGAAACAAATGAGACAAAACCAACACAGTTCTGTCCAGGTCATTAGCTATCTGTCCCTCTCACAGAGGGACAGGGTCACCGAGAAGATACAAACGCCTCTATCTCTTGCCAGCAAGCTAACAAGCAGTAACAACCCGTAGCTGGGCTTTGCTACTTTGCGGGTTCTTTTCCCTACCCTTTATCACCATGGTTTCACTCCCTATTACTAGACAGGAGAGAAAGAAGAATAGAGGAGGGGAGAGGGGGAGAGAGAGAGAGATGCTCAACCTAACTGTTTATTTTTGTTTGTTTGCTTGGTTTCTTGTTTTTTCTTTGAGTACTATTACTAACAAACAGCAGCCAGTCCACTGACCCACCATCAACCACCAACCACCTACCACCTACCACCTACCACCAACCACCAACCACCAACCACCAACCACCAACCACCAACCACCAACCACCAACCACCAACCACTAACCACCAACCCTGCCTATTATATTGGGGCCTTAGCATTTTACACCCTCTGAAAAGTTCTCAGAATTCCAAAAGTCACACGATCACAGAAACTATCTGCAGCTGGCAAAACTATGCCTCTGCTAGAGCATGAGGCAAATCATAGTCAGCTGCTGTGGACAGTCTGAAGTAGCCCCATATCCCTATACCTGGGATTGAAGCAAAAACATATTCTTGTAATATTAATGTATGTGTGTGGCTTTTTTAAAAGAAACCAAAATTCTAAAATTGTCACTATGACAACCAGCATCAGTAGTAAGCTCAAGGAGAGTCATTCTCATACAAGCCAGAGGAAAGGCCTATAGCATACATTCCACAGCAGTCAAGTCTCTTCAACACCATAGCATAGGCAACACACTGAAACAAGGAAATACCAGATCAAAACAGAAGAACTAGCACTGTTCAGCATTTCCTTCTGACAAGTGGGGCATGAACCTACCAGGTTCACACCTGAGAACTATGTAATCAAGTTAACAACAACAACAACAACAACAAAGAGGCAATAAAAAAGAGGGAAAGAAAACTCTCCTAATGGGGCTCTAGTGACGGCTGGCTGGCAGTGAGGAGAGGAGCGTGCTGCCAAGGCTGATGCCTGACTTCAACATGTCTGAGATCGACATTGTAGAACGAGAGAACTCACTTTGTAAGTTGGCCTGATTACATGCATGGGTAAACAAATACAAATAAGTGTGTTTTTAAAAAACTGAATGTTTTTATTAATGTTAGTGATTTTTATAATTTGTGCCATAATCACAGTCATCCTTGGCTACAATCCATCCTAAGGCCACACTAGCAATGCAGTATTAGAAACTGAAATTTTTTTTTTTAAGCACAAAACTCCAGGGAATAAGAGTTCTAATCTGTATGTTAAAGATTACAGACTGAAAAAGGTAGGTGAAGGACTGAATGATGCAGAGACACTGACTATGGCCAAGGACTAGATGTCAGGAAGACATCCAAGTTCCCTAATTGACAGCACAGCTGTCATTACAGCTTCAGCACCAGACAGGTTTTGGCAGAAAATGAAGTGGACTCTAGAAGACTGACACAATCTGGAAAAGGCAACAGTGGGACTCATGCTGCCTGTTTTTAGATTACCATCAAGTATAACATGCAGCATTAGGGAGATAGACAGACAGACAGACCAGGGCGGCAGAGATCCACACACAGGTGCAGAGCATAACTGTAGTTATTGGTTCTGACAGGTGTGCAAAGGCTACTGAGTGGAGAAAAGGGAGTCTTTTCAACAAACTGTGCTGAAAGTACTGGAAAGCCATGAATGACCTTCTCATGAGTATACCACTAGGTGACATTGGGTGGCTCCCTCCTAGATCTGGAAGCTACACGTCCAAATTCATGCATCACTGTGTCCCCTGAAAGCTCTTTGGAAGAAGTTACAGGAGAACTACAATAGTCCCTGGTGTGTGGGCTCATGTCCCAGGGCCCACATAGCAACGGGCATACTGCATCCTCCTGTATACCTCAGCCTCCTTCTTAGGATGGGTTTAAGGTCCCCTAGGTAGGACAAGAAACTGTTCTTCTCAAGATCCTTGATTCAGTTATTTGGCACATAAAATACTATTTATAGATTTGGGAGATCAGAAATGTGGGCATAGCTTTTTGATGGCTGCCACTCAGCTGCCACGGGTAAATTCCACAAAGCATGATAACAAATGACAAAAAAAAAAAATCTAATCTATATATTGTATCACAGACAAAATCAACCCCAAGCAGATTATATACCTAGTTCTAACACCTGCATCTATAAAACTTCACAGATGGAAACTCTTTGAGTTTGGTTTATATAAAGATTCTAAAACATAATAAATTTGCACAACTATTTTTATTATAGTAAAAGAAAATGGAAGGAAAGCCACAAAGTAGAAGAAAATCTTTGCACTTCACACAAGTTAGAAAGAATTGTATAGAGGCTATAAAAATATTTAAAACCTAGTAAGAAAACGACCCAATTTAATTATTATTACTGTGTGTTTTAGTGCATATGTGTCAGTGATTATTTAAGAAGCGCAAATCAAAGGTGCAAAAAGTCCTACTCACACCTGTCAGAGCTGCTCGATTCTAACCAACCCAACCCACCCACCGGTTCCACCGCTCTCCTGTCATCCTCACTCATCTGCTCGTTGTTCTTTATGTTCCTTTTCTTCTCTAAACTGATGCAAATGAAAAGACTTGGTTTTGTCAGGGAGTCAGCCTCTTGCTCACCTTTTCTCCTGCTCTGCTCAGAACAAGCAGCACTCCTTATGAAGTAAGCAGGCAGCTGCGTACTCTGCCTTCATTCACTGTGGCCATGACCAGCATTTAGCATTTCCAGCTTGCCTCATTTTGTTTTTACAATCAGTTTTAAAACAGGGAGGACACTGATGATTAGCGTCTCCTGTACACGTGGCAGAGACAAAGGTTCCGGCAGCTTAAGTGATTTGTGCTAGGAAAGGCATGGCTCAGTACTATTACTGCCTTGTGGGAGACTTGACTCACAGGACAAACTCAGGGAAGTCACTTGGCCTATTTGTGTCTAATCTCCCAAATGGAGGTTGGGGTGGGGTGTAGCCAATTTGCTACCAGGAAAAATGCAGAGACTAATTAGCCAATAAAGAGTCATGAACACATTTGGAAATTCTAAATGTTACATAAATGGTTTAATAAGTTTTTACTGTTAAAACCCATTAGATACCTGGAGGAAATAAGGTGAATTTCTGTCAGCTTTTGTGTTTCCCAGGGCCTGGGAGAGACCTCATGTCAGACTGAGCTGGGTTAGAGACTATACTCAGCTCTTTCAGAAGTGTCCCAGCTGAAATGTGTAATTTGCAAACCTTGTCTCTGCTGTACATTCTTCCTTGGACCCAGCACACTGGCTGCTGATACAAAAAGAAGGAGTGGGTCATGCTGAAGGCCCCTGGGGTAAACTGCAAGTAGGCTCCTATTCTCCTATTGCAAGCCTCTGAGACCTCAGTCCTCTAGAACACACCCCTGGGAATTTTCAAAGCATCCAAACATGCATGGATAGTACTGGCCACTGAAGAATGATTTTGTCTTATGTCTGAAGTGGGCTATATTCTGGAACTCATTTCACTGAAATTCACCTAACTCTTTTTATCAAATTTAATGCTACTGTGTAGGGAAACAAGAGACAATTTAACTTTGTATCAAACATGATACCTGGAATTAACTTACCTTCTAAGAAAAGAAACTTCTAAGACCCAAGGAAGACAAACTGAGCAAGATAGTCCACTGCAGTGCCAACCTAAAGCAGGTGACAATTCAGCTCTGTAGCACTAAGCCACTTTATCCCTCTCCTGTGTCTTTCTCACTCTAATCTGTAAAACAAAGAGGATTTCAAACTAAAGTGGTACTGAAAGCTACCTGAAGCTATGGCTGGTATTCAGTGGAGATATTTCATGTTCATGATAATGAAGCATCAAACAATTTACATAAAAATTCAAGGTTAAAGAACAGCTTTCTCATCCTCTAGAACAATATCCTCTCAGACACCTATGCTGTCTGGTGCCTGCCTCCATGTTGCTCACATAACATAACACAATGACCTCCTCTGTCTTGCTAAGCATGGCCATCTCTTTTCCAATTCCTTTCCCTTCACAGTCCTCATCACTCGACAGCTACTAGACCATTTATCAATGAACACACTGCTTGTCTATTTCTTCCCACCTGCTGTACTCTTCAGGAAGCTAGGAATCTGGTCTCTGAAGTGTCTGGCACACAGTGGAGGCTAAGAGATTATAAGCTACGTGATCCTCTAGGGAAGACTCACTTTTGGATTACCAAAGGGCAAGGAGCTAACTGCTTCTCAATGGTCACTATGGATAGCTCATGGCTCAGAATAAAAAGACATTATAAGCTTTGTTGACATGTACATCTGACAAGCACAAACACTCTATGGTTTAATTATTTTTATTGGTTTTCTCTGCTTTTGGAAAAATCCCTCTGATTTAGCATGTAGGTAAAAGAGTAAATGTCAGTAAAGGCAAGAGACACAAAGGCAAAGCTTCAGCAGAACTGAGAAGCAGTCAGAAGACAGTAGAGGATAACGTTGTGCCACAGGAGCCTAAGTGATTTACTAAAACAGCCAGCAAGATGGAGATTGTTCCTAAAAAGTATAGCTTCTGATCCCTGTTGTCCAGGTCCACTTCCTCCAATTACTAGGATAGTGAGTCCTGTAAGAAATATGGACTCCTGGGAGCAGAGAAATGATCAGATCTGAGGTTGGGTGTGAGATGGGAAGGCAGATGCTATTCCACGCTGATGAATATCGGCACCTGCTGAAGGAGGCACAATGGGGAAGAGCTTACATAGCCAGTCAGGTCCAGAGGCTGTTAGAGGAGGCTAAGAAGATAGCTTAGTTAGTAAAACATGATGGCCTGAGGTCCAGCCCCAAATACACCTATAAAAGCTGAGGTTTGCTAGCCAGCTAAGTGAATTAGTGAGTTCCAGGTTCAGTGACAGAACTTGCCTCAAAAAATAACATGGAGAGTGATTAAGGCAGTTCTTATTCTCAGTTTGAAAACTACATTGCATATTTGAGAATCACTGTGTTTCCTGATGCACTATCTCAGAAAGGAACAGAAGGCTTGGGCTAGAAACTAAGGTGATTAACGAGGAGAAAGTGCACACTTGTTTTCCTGGAGATCCAGTTAGGGTTTTATAATTGGGTCTTTCTGAGGCCCTGGTATCTCTCCCAGGAAATAACCCTAGCCTGTGTGGTGGCAGGTCACACAGCTGGCTAGGCTGCATGGGGATGCTCCCTAAAATGCTATTGTTGCACAGACAGCTGTGTGCAGCGTCAAATCCCAGTACTCCACGACAACTATCACTAACTACTTTCAACCTTAACTGGATAGAGCAAAGCCTCAGTAGGAATCTCATATCTTTACTAAGTGAGCAGTATGATAAGACAGGATGTCTGGGACAGGAGAGGAGACTCGTACTGTCAAGGGTGGACTCACAGGAGAGCACTCTGTCTTCAGTGACTTCAGGGTCTGAACATGAGACACCAGTTCTGAAAATGAATGTCAACCTCCGTGCTCAGGCTCTGAGGCTCTGGTTGCGGGAGAGAGGAGAGATCTTGTACCTTTCTTTCATCCCACCCAGAAATACAGCTAACTGTCCACAATATCAGGCTCTACTCTAATTTGCTAAGGGTTGAAAGTGCCCAAAAAGTAGATGAAGTAATGAGAGTTAACTGACTTTAATAGCTAATAACAGTTAGTACCAAGCCAAAGCAACCAAACAACCAGTCAGTCTCTCTCTCTCTCTCTCTCTCTCTCTCTCTCTCTCTCTCTCTCTCT
>JANHMN010000008.1:21461535-21473322 GCA_030674055.1 Rhabdomys pumilio
TCTCTCTCTCTCTCTCTCTCTCTCTCTCTCTCTCTCTCTCTCTCTCTGGCTGGACTCAAGACACTTAGACTTTGGGAAAGTGAGCAAAGCAATAGCTTGTGAGTGCAGTTTATGGAAGATAAAGATCTGTGGTTACAGATTATGAAACAACCCCAGTTCCTCCCCTCCCCCATGCATTTCCTACAAAGGCAGACTGCAAACAGCAAACCAGGAGGGCTAGCCTCTCTGATTACCCCTGTTAAGGTTTTCTCCAAAGCGTCCCTGCATAGTTTACAATTTAATTTCTGCCTTTGTAACTTGTAGCTTGTCTGTATATCTCATCTAGTGAACAAGGTTTTTTGAATTAGTGTGGTGTTTAGAAAAAGAACATGTGTTTCTGTTTTATTATTAAATACACTTATAAAGAGAGAAAATGTTCTTAGACCTGGTGGCAATCTGTTTTTTGTTTGTTGGGAAAAAAACCACCAAGAATCCTGGCAGACTTTAGGAGGATACAGAATCCTGAATGCAAACACTGGGTGGATTAGAACACCCTGAGATCTGGGGTGAAGAGCAATCCTAGTGCTCAGGAATTCAGATTGGCCCCCTCGGAGCAGCTTGAGGCAAATAAATACACTGCTCAGTTAGGCTTTCCCCAGCCATTTGGTGGACTTGGCATCTAGTGAGCAGGATATTCTGGAATGCACACCATTCCAAGCACCACAGTCGTCTTGTATTTCAAGACTGCTTGTTTATAAACACAGCCACTTTCTGGAGTGAATTCCTCTACTTTTTTCGGTTTGTTTAAGCTCCAATTTTTTTCAAAGAACAAGAGTCTAAAATAAAGAGTTTTTAGATTAATGCTTGGAAATATGCATAAAATAATAAAAGGTACCAGAAATGTATGCTGAACAAATATCTACTCTAAGTTCACCAGCAACCAAGGGGATGGGCATGAAAGCACCTAGTAGGTGTGCTATTTTACATGTGAAATTAGCAAATCAATTATAAGTAGTCTCCAGGGTGGTAGACAAGTACATCCTCCAAGGCCAACAGTGCAGGAGCAGGACAGTTGGGAGAATCACGTAAACTAGGAGCTTTCCTGCCACAGGAGTCTCCCCGTGGGAACCCACCTGAAGACAATCAATAACTAGACCAAAACCATGTGCATAGAGATACATGGAGCAGAACCCTCAGGACTGAAGGCCACAGTAGAAAATCAGAACTGAGCTGAAAAATGGACCTTAGTGGATCTACCTCCTTTTACTGGGGAGGAATGTCTATCAGAATTTTCTTACAGGAAGAAACAATGACACATGTCTGAAATAGTACACTGAAAATTGCCATCTTTTTTTCCCTTTTAAACAAAAGGGCTTTATTTTATGAGTTTAAGTAATACTTGATGGGATGTGCTTTTATGCCCATTAAAAAGAGGCATGAGAAAGGGGCATGGTGGTGTATTCCTGCAAAACCAACACAAGGGAAGCTAGAACAGAAGAATTCCCAGGGCATCATAGCAACTCTGTCAACATAATACACACAACCAACTCTCACAAATAAACTGATAAATAGAACTGGAAAGGTATGCATGAAGATGACTTGAAGGCAGGCTACGAAGAGAATTCAGTTGATACGCTATTTGCTTGATAAGGACTGACTTCAGTCTTCAGAACTGCTGTTTAAAAAGCTGGCTGTGGCATGTGCTTATAATCTAGTGCTGGGAAGTGGAGGCTGGCTGATCTTGGGGATTAGCTGGCTAGCCAATTTAGCTCACTTGTCAGTTACAGACCATTAAGAGGTACTGTCTTAAAGGGCTGGGGATTTAACTCAGTAGCTGAGTACTTGCTTTGAGTAGGCAAGGCTCAATTCCATTTCCAGCACCACCACAAAACAAACAAACAAACAAACAAACAAACACCACCACAACAAAAAAAGTAAGCAAAATCTGGGCTCAGTGGCCTATAATGCCAGGTTTTGGAAGGTAGAGGCAGGAAGATCAGGAGTTCAAAGGTATTCTCGGCTACAGAAAATTACAACAAGATACCTTAACTATATCAATGTTTACTGAATATTGTATATGTCAGATAGTGGGTTATTCTCTGATTTTAAAAGTCATTTTCAGAATCACCAGCACGGCAACTTCATTTGACCCTTCTGGAGGGTAGCATAGGGATGAGGTGGTGGCTCAGAGGGGCCCATGGATCAGAGTTAGTACAAAGGTACCCGTGTGGGGAGACAGGATTCAAGTGCTGAGCCTTAGTGAGAGGGCAGCCAGAAGACAAACAGAGTCCTTGGATCAGGAGGTAAAAGGAATCTGCCTAGGCATACTAAATATACTGCTCTATACTCAACTCTGACACTTAACAATGTACTGGGCATTATTTCATAACCGCATAAAACACTGCACAGTACTCTATCATATATCTATAAATACTGGTGTGTATGCACGTAGATTTGTAGGACTGAGTGCTGGAGGGATTCCTGGAAAGAGCTGTACATTATATTCTCTTCTTAGAAGTTGATTCATTTTATGCTACAGCACTGCATGTGACAAGGAGACTAGGAAACATGGTGAGCTGGCAACATCTCAGAGAATAAAAATAGGATGTAAAACCACCAAAGTAATAGGAACTGAGGGGAAAGGAATTTTTTTTTAAAGCAGCCAAATAGAAAGCAGACTAAGCAGGTGTGACAAGGCACAGTGTGGTATCTTGGATTGTACTCCAGAACAGGAAAGGAACAGCAGTAGATACACTGTTGACATTAAAATAAAGCCTTGTTGAATAACTGTCTCAGGGTTAGGTTTAAATCTGCGGCAAATGCAGCTACCACCACAGAAAATGACATTTAGGGGAGTCATGTACTGTGTGTACTACCTCTACAGCCTTTCTGGAAATCCAAAATTATTTCCAAAAACCTACCTCAGAAAAAGTTTGAGAGGAGGAGGAAGGAAAGGAGAGAGAAAGAAAAAAGGGAAGTCCTGCTCTACAGAAGAGGAAGGCAGCACACAGTAGGGGAAGATGGCTCCACCCATGCAGAAACTATAGGCAGTCCGATGTTGCTGGAGAACAAAGCTGTGTCCATGGGAAAGCTTTCTAACTGCTCCCTTTTCACCTCATGTCTTCCTTAAAAAACAAAAACCTAAAAACCTCAACTGAGATTTCCTTGCGTTGTCATGTTTTGATGCTCATACTGACTAGGTCACAATAATGTCATTGAACACTGTCACTACAGCTGCACCTGGGAAGTGACGACCTTCACTTAGTAAGTCAGCAGATCTGGCATTCATGAATTGGTTTGTGAAGCATGTGCACAGCCGAGAGGTGGTGATTACATACAAGTCTGACATCACTGTCAATCAGTTAAATGACATTAAAAGCAAAACCCAATGCTTTTGAGAGAACTGGCAATGTTTTCTGCCCTTAAACTAGAAGCAAATGTCTACACATTTGTCAAATAAATAGGAAGCAATGGAGTTGACAATCAGTATACAAAAGCAAAAGGCTAAAGGAAAGTGTACAGACTTTGATATGTATGTCAAAGAAGGCAATTTTAGACTACAATATCCTAAAAATATATCTGTATTCTCTGCCTTTTTTTTTTCTTTTTGGTTTTTCGAGACAGGGTTTCTCTGTGTAGCCCTGCCTCTGCCTCCCAAGCGCTGGGATTAAAGGCGTGGGCCACCACTGCCCGGCGATGCCTTTATATTTCTAATGTTCACTTTAAAAACTAAAGCCTGAAAACAGGAGACAAGAAGACTGAGGAAAAAACCAAGTCACAAAAAAGATTAGAAATAAAAAATATGGTAGCAATGGTTGGTGTGCATTATTCAGCGAGTAAAGGTCTTTGGATTCAGTGACAAACAGGGCTATGTGCTGTTTTAGAAAAAAAAAAAAACCCTTGAAATATAAGCATAGAGTCAAGAAGGTTCAGCATCATGCAATGGAAGAAGACAATAAACAACACACAAAAAGAGGGAAAACTGGTGCATATGAACATGGCACAAAAACATTATTAGAAATAAAAGGACCATTACATATTGGTAACTAAATAATTCACTGAGTCATAAAACTTCTAAACTTTTATACTTTTAATAGCGCAGTTTCAAAATTTAAAGCTACACAAAGCCAAAACTGACAGTGTAAAGAGACTTAAATAGGGAGACTTAATACTGTACTTCCAATAAGTAATAAAGTAGATATTTTAAAAATCTAAAGAAGGGCTGGGGAGATAGTTCAGTCAGTAAAGTGCTTGACTTATAAGTACAAGGACCTGAGTGTGATCCCCAGCAACCTTCAAAAAAAAGTTGGGTACTGTGTTTTGCATTTGTAACCCCAGTGCTGGGGGATTAAAAACTGGTCAGTGAGAGACCTTGTGTCAAAACATAAGGTGGATGGCTCCTGGGGACCATGCCTGAAGTTGACCTCTGACCACCAAAGGCCAACTCAAATGTACGTGTTCACTTACACACACATGAACATATATGCAATTAGTAATATATGCCGAAGAAAGGAACAGCACAAAGTCTCCCTTTGATTCCAAAGGTTCCCTTGCATTCCAGCAAATACCCATCCTTTGAAGCATCAGGGGACCCTTATAGATGCTGGCCATGAAGATGCTACAAAGCAAACATTAAACAAACACTACATTCTCTGAGTCACTGCAACAATGATGTGGCATATAACTGGAACATGTGCACTACCCGTCTCTCAGTAAGACACTGGGGAAGCTTATGCTTTTATTCAACTTGCAATTGGAAGGTAGAGGCCTTGGCTCCCTGCCTTGCACACCTTATACTGACCAGGCCAAGAGGTGCAACTGCAGAGTAGGAGTCTGCAAAGGCTGAACAATGGGAAAGAACAAGGCAGTTAGAGAAGGGATGACTAAGAGGAAAAAGGTAGCAAGGAGGCTGTTAAGGTAGACAGTTGGGAGCTGTGCAGTTCCTAGGGAAAGGAAGGCCTACTTTTGTCACTGAGGCAAAGGGACACAACCAAGAGTGTCTACATGTGGGTGTTCAGAGATAGCACTCAGTCAATATCAACTGAGAACTGAGCTTCTGTCTGAGCAATGAGTTAAGTGGGAGAAGGAACTGAGGAGAAAGCTACAGTGCTGGGTGTGGGTTACTTGTTGATTAATGATGCCTGGGATAGGGAAAGGCAGAGAGGTTAAAAATGAAAAAGAATATAAGAGAAGAGAAAAAGGAGACAAGGTCCAAGACATAATGTGTATGTCAAGTGTCACTGATCATTCCTCAAGGAGACCTGGATGATCTGATGACAGAAGTGCAGGAAGCAGGGGACAGGGAGTGGTCAGGAACTAGAAAGATCCCATTGGCTGGGCAGAATCAGGTCATCCCTTGTTTTCAATCTGGGATTTGTGGTAACAGGACATAATTCAGTCTAATAATGTATGTCCAATGATAGCCAAGATGCCTCTTTCCAGATCTGGAAAAATTTAGGTATTATCAGAGGGAGATAGACAAGAAGTCTCCCTGTGAGCACTGAGAATATTCCAGAAGACAGAGAAGAAAAATTCTACAGATGGCCTCTTTCTGTCCCACACAGTAAATGCTATGAAAAATGTACAGTGGTGACATTCAGAAAAGCAAATTTTAGATAACTAAAGACTCAACAAAGGGCCAGATTGGTAATAAACTGTAGTATAATAACTCAAAATATTCCTTTCAGAAAATCTACCCACATTCAGACAAATAAATAATAAGTACCACATGTTTCTTAATAACTTGTCTTAAAACTTATACAGTTGAGCCTTGGTATTTTTGTTTTGTTGGGGGGGGGGGCAGGATATTAGATGCAATTATATCAAGACAGGGAATTCTTTCTGACAGACATCTCCAAGTGAAAGCATTTTAAAATGCAGGATCATTGCACTGTTCAATGTATTCTAGATTGCAAACCAAAGAAACAACAGAAGCAGGAAAGAAAGGGATAAATGCAGAAGGAAAGACAAGGAATAACACTACTTCATGAGGCATGCTTAGAGGCTCTCTGAGTTTGATTCTCTGTGTTCACCGGCATACCTCTTTAGCTCAGTGTGCCTCAGATCTTTTTTACTCTGGCATCCATTCAGAGTAAATCACTTACTGGCATACTATGGAACTATGAAAAATTCTGTTGAACATACTTTAACAATACAAGATTAATTTAAAGGAAAACTATGAGAACAGAGTCACTTGAAGAATAGAACAAATAGAAGGACTGTTGGGAGGCCTGACTTCTGAGCAACATTTTTATGCAATGATTGCAGCCTCAGGTTGTCCATTGCACTGCAATTCTTGTGTGAAGTGGGAATGCCTTATTTAGCCTGTTTTACAGAGTTGCTTATAGTAGCTTCGTGAGAAGCTGGTAGAAAAGATGGGGTGTGCTTACTGGTACAACTATGATGGGCTCACTAAGGATAATGAAGAAATGGCTCAGCATTTAAGAGCACTTACTGCTCTTGGAGAAGACCTAAATTCAGTTTTCAGCACGCACCTGTCTATAATTCTAATTCCATGGAATCTGATGACATTTGATGGCTTTAGACAGCATCAGGCATGCAAATGGTGCACAGACATACATGCAGGCAAACAATCACATTAAAAAATTCTTCAAAAAAAAATACAGGCTTGCTCATGTATTGTATATGGCAGTTTTTCAACCTTCCTAATGCTATGACCCTTTAATGCAGTTCCTCATGCTGTGGTGATCATAAAATTATTAACTTTTATATTTTATTTTCAAAAAATAATCATAAAATTATTTTTGTTGATAAAAATTATAATGTTAGTATCTGTGTTTTCCAATATTTTAAGAAAACCCTGTGAAAGGGTTCATTCATCTCCCAAGGGGGTCATGACCCACAAGTTGAGAATGGCTGGTATATGGGCTTAAATGAATGAGCAAAGTCTTTCTGAGAAGCAGCTGTTAATTAATACCAGGAGCCATGATGCCCTTATGATTTTACTTAGTTGTCCTACTTCTAGGACTTGATCTTGAGGACTTACTGAGACCTCAACAAGGACATGCACAAAGTGTGTTCACAACAGTGTTATCAAAATGTCTAACCACAGAAATTGATATTCCATAACATGCAATACAAAGTGATGTTGTATGGCTTTTAAGAATATGCAGATGTGCTCCTATGATAACAAACACTAAGTGAGAAATCAAGATGCAAGTCTATACACAGAGTCTTACCCATATTTCAAGGTTATAACTTTCCACATACATCACATGTCAGTAGTCAAGATTCTTCACTTTTTTATTTTATTTTTTTAAGATGTTACTTTCATTGTCAGGGAAGGAAACCCTTCTAAAATACAACAGCCTTTGAACATGCTGCCAAAGAAACAGAGAATTTCAAAATTCACCTAACTGTAAACTCACACTTTTTTAATTAGTTATGGAGGACTAAGAAATTTAGGCAGATCTTACAGACACATACTTTAAAGTCACCTTGTAGGAGGCCAGAACTTCCCATCTGTGTCTTCCTCTCTCCAGGCTTCTTTTTCAGCCTTGGTCTTTTGGAAGACAAGCACTCCAGCTCTGAGTGTCACTCCAGCTCTTGCTGTGTTCCTCTTGCTGTGTTTTGTTCCTTTTAGGTGGCCTCGTGCTGCTTTTCTCTCAGTTGCATGGTTAAGCCCTTTGTCATCCTCAACATCTTCTACCCTGTTGCAGCCTCTGCTCACCTCTTCTATCTACTGCTATATGACTTTATGTAACGTATAGATACAGATTTTGAAGTGTGGCTCATCTTTCTACAGGTATATTATTCCCCACCCATCATTCAAGGGGCCTATAAGACATTCAAGGAATTAATCAACAGACACCAGCTGATGATGGAGTCCAAGACATCAACAATGTTGCATTAACCATTCTAGCCATATCTGAGAAGGCATCTACTGGATAGAAGCAAAGAGACACCTGGGAGAACTACTTTATTTGTATCAGGTTCTCCAGCTGAGCAAAAATGGACTGAAGCTCCTCTCCTAACTAAGTCAGGCAGCTTCTTAAAAACTAAAGCACATGATCCTTCAGTGACACGAACTGGTGGCTGACCTGTACAGCTGGCTTTGATTTATAATTTCAGGAACATAGCAGTGAAGAACAGGGCATTAAGCCACTAATTCACCAGAAGGGGAGCTGATTTGAAATAGCCTGAATCTTGATTTGCTCTGAACTTGGAAAATGAGCTCTAGAATATTCTCCTTAGAGAGTAAGAAGAAGTAAAGAAATAGAATCTTGGCTCTGGCTTTTCAGTACCATCAGGATTTGGACTTCTACAATCACTAGCCATTTGATTTGCCAGTATGCTCACCACGCTGTCCTTAGAGATACACACCAGAAAATTTAGATAAGTTTTGCATGTTCCTGGAGAAGCTTCATACTAGCACTGTTCTTGCCTTTGAACTGTTCTGACATGTTTGGACCATAAAGACTCTTAATCAATTAGTAATGATGTTCCACAGCAGAGGGTCCTGTGACTCAGCAAAAGGCTCTTTTTTCTTTTCTCTTTTTTTTCTTCTAGCTTCGGACTTAAATGTCATATAGCTAGATCTATAATGCAAATGCATGTGACAAGACACGCAGAGAGGGACACTGGTAGCCTCTAGGGACTCTGATCAGCCCTCAGTCTCTGCTCCTCACTTCAGGGGGTTCTTAAGTTCTCAATACTCAATACTGCTGAGACATCAAAAAGGAGAGAAAGCCTTGGAAGAGAAAAAGGTATAGTGGCTCTCTCCAAACAAAAAGGATGAATGCTCCAAAGTCAGGCTCAGCCCATTCTGGTCGTCTATTCAAGGACCCATGCATTTTTAGATACTCAAAATAGCATTATGAAGGGATAAGTGATGTTCAAGGAGTTAGAAATGGAGAATGTTGAACTCCTAACATTAGGTATCTGCTAAGGTGGGCTCTGTACCTAAGCTGGCTGTGCTCTGTCACAGACATTTGTATCTAAGTGTCTGTTAGGGTGAGCTGCACCTAAGCTAGGGACTGCCTATGCTATGTGTTGCAGGTATCTGTATCTTGGACACTACATTTTCATCAGGAAGGTGAGAGTGTACATATCCAAATTGAAGGGGTTGACAAATATGTCAGGGAACATAGAGTTAACCAATTTATATAAAATATGCAAGGAAATCAATAGAGAAGGAACATGAGACTAGAAAGCTGATTCTAAAGGAAATGGAGCCTCTTGCTGACACACTGAGGTAAGCTCCAAGTAGCACAGAATCAAGCACCAGAGGGAAATACGTTCCTTACCTGCCACCTGCCTGACTTCTGATCTGTGCACGTGCAGCTTGAGCTAGGATTCACATACTGTGACATCTTCAGTTCTGCTCTATATGGTCCAGCCCCATTAAATTTGGCACTGTGTGGACTGAAAGATGAGCATTCTGTGGAGGATTAAAGTATGGATGGCGAAGAGACAGGAGGGCCAACATTGGAAGAAAGAGGGAAACAGATTTTCTCTTAATTTGGAACTTCAGACTGTTTTTTTATGTAGTGGCTCCTTAGAAAGCTGGGAACAGATCTTCCTCACAATCTAGCTATGCACTCTTGCGCCTGTACGCAAAGGACACTATATCCTACTACAGAGACAGATGCTCATCCATGTCCATTGCTGCTCTATTGACAATAGCTTGAAATTGGAAACAGCCCAGATATCTACCAATGGATGAATAGATAATGAAAATGTAATATTTATATAATGAAATATGGATGAGGGTAGAAAAAAAATCATCCTGAGGTAACTCAGGCAAATATTGTATTGCATTCTCCTATATTAACTTTTAAGCCTTTGATATGTGTGCTACAATCCATATAACCACAGACATTAGGTATCATGTAAAGAACTAAGGGGAAGAGGGGAAGATTGCCCAAACAAATCAGAAATTGTATATAGAGTTATAGAGAAACAGGAAGGAGATTTGAGTGGGAAGATTATATGGGGAGGAGGGTGGAAAGATGGGTAAGGGGGAAAATATGGGAGGGAAAACTAACACTAAAGATCATTTGAGGGGCCATATAGAAGCCCATTACTGTAAAAGTATCCTAAAATATATTCATATACTAAAAAGTTTAAATGTAATCACCAAATAACAGGGAAGACAACTGATTAACTAGACATCTTTGCAACCAAGTGAAACCCCCCAAATAGCTCAGACTATTTCTAAAGCTATTGGTTGCTCTTCACAAATAGTTAAGGTCCTATTGCTGAAGACAATACTTAACATATCTCATTGAACATGGAGAAGTTATGCTAGTGCCTAACTAAAGGCTTCACCCCTACTGACTGGTTACTATTCACAGTACTGGAGGTTACTCTGATGCTTTCACAGGATAAGTATTCATTAACCAAGCTAGGAATCCTGCAGTTTACAACAGTGACCTCCCTGTATGACATGCTAGTGCAGTAGGTGGCACAAACATTGTGGGAGTGACCAACCATTCTCTTAATGGTTAAGGCCCACTCCACAAGATGGAACCCATGCCTGACATTGCTTCATTGGCCAAGAACCTGAGATTCGATAGGCCATGGGTCTAGGGGAAAACCAAAAACTATTGTTCAGCTAAAAAGAAGAAATTCAATAAAATGTCTTCTAATGACATTTTGCTATCCCCATAGACCAGTGCCTTGCTGAGTCATCAAAAAAGCTTTCTCTTATAGTAGATGGAACTAACACAGAGGCCCACAATTGGACAATGTGTAGAGATCACCCAGTCCTAAATAAGATGCCCTTAGGGCTCAGGGAACTATGCTGAAGAGGAAGGAGGTGGAAAGATTATAAGAGCCAGAGGGGATGGAAGGCTCTAAGGAAACAGTGTCTTCCAGAAACAATAATGGATATATGAACTTAGAGAGACTATAGCAGTACATACAGAGTCTGCATAGGCCCAAGCAGACAAGGTCCCAGTGCTGAGAAAGGGAAGTGGACAGTCTTTCACCCCTAACCAAGAAACTATCTTCAAATAAAACCTACTTGCAAAGGAAAATTTAGTTTTTATGATGGAATCCATTAACCACATGGGTAGTCGCCATGGCAAACAACAAACTCCATGGTATTCTGTAGACCCTTTGTATCATATTGCTTTCTTAGGCATTTACTATCTTATCGGTCTTTGCTTGTATATCATGTTTCTGAATTCACTTGGGGTGCGGTGTGGGGTTTCAAAGCCTCATGCCATTTCAAATTCTTATTCTCTGCTTCTTGCTTGAAGTATGAAAATGTGAGCTCTAGGCTTCCTGCCCCAGCCACCATGCCTCTGCTATCAAATCATATATTCTTAATCCCTCTAGAATCGTAAGTCCAAATAAGTTTTTGTCCTTCAGTTTCCTTGGGCATGGTTTTCTAACACAGCAAAAGAAACGTAGCTGACTGTCCTGCTCCTCCAGCTGAGGTGAGGACTCCTAGACACACTGTGGAATACCTTGTGTTTTCCCTCCATAGTCTATCTATCACACTCAGCACACTGTCTGTTTAACCTTTCAAAGTGTGAGAGTTATAAGGGCAGGGCCTGTGTCTTTGCTGCTCTGTCTGTTGTTCCTGGTATTTGGTGGGATCCCAGAATCAGCTGATGGACTGCCTTATTGACCAACATTGTGGGATAACTTAATTTTGGAAGTGATTATTATCCTATCCTATCAGCAGGGTACTGAAAGAGATGATTCCTTAAGAACCTGCTGAGGTTGAGAGGTTTGAAACAATAGAGTTTCACATGATATGATCCATATCTAATAACAGCCACTTGAATGAACACACACACACACACACACACACACACACACACACACACACACACA
>JANHMN010000008.1:21473332-21514333 GCA_030674055.1 Rhabdomys pumilio
ACACACACACACACACACACACACACACACACACACACACACACACAGGTCTGCAGGTACCAATACATATATTTCTAGAAGACAGTATCAACCCCATGACCCCAATTTGTAAACTAGGAGGCAAGACTTTGTATTATGAGATCAGTACCTTTTACCAACAATACAGAAAGGACCTTCTCAAAGGGCAGTTTTCATTTATGCGGTAATCAAAGATGCTGTTCTGTGGGAACAGTTATTTGGTCAATCTCATCTCAATAACAAAGATGTGGAGTGACATAATATGGGTAGACACCAAGTACAATATTGCTAATTCCACTATGTATTGGAATGACTATGTAGTCAAGGCAGAGAGAGACTCAGCAGAGAACCTATCCAAGGGAAAGGACGGAGGCCGTGGCCATCATCATACATGCTGTTTTTGCTTAGTGCCTTATAAAGGTTAGACTCTTCCTGCTCCTTCTTTCAGGGCTTTCCAAGAATAAGATACCATAATGACCTAATGATCTATTTCTGGCCTTTCCAGCTCCCTCTAGATGCCAGAAGTCCTCCTTTTTCCATTTCAGAAATAAACTTTTTGGCAAGGTGAGGTTTCAGCATGTAAACTATTCATGTAAACTCCCAGCCTGTTATCTATAGCTGCTTTGAAAAGTACACATGAAAAATTTGCAAATTTGTTAGAAGATGATGATGACGGCATAGCTGAGTCTTTTCTGAGGGAAAAGGAGTAGGGCATTTGGTATTTGTTTCAAAGTGAACATGAGGTTCTTAATGATTTTCCTGATTCACCTTATGAGGTTTCAAGACATATTAAGTTGCTTTAAACTTGAAGTTAGACCTTGCTCTTCAGAATCTTGGAGGGTTAGAAAGAGTCATATATTTTTTTTATGGTGGAGTTGAAGAATGACTGGAGAATAAAAGATAGACTGGCTGTCCTGAAGAGCTTTCCACCAATGATTCTGAAATAACATCTAAGCAAATCTCACAATGATTCTAACGATGGTTATTGTAGCAGAATAATTTGCTGCTACTGATACATTGTATATGCAGTGGAGTTCGATGATTGGGCAGTACAAAAGGCAGGCGGATGAGGAATGGAGAGGCGAGAAGGAAAGAGGAAGGGGAGGAAAAAGAAAGGAGGCTAGCAACCATGGAAGAAGACGGATGGTTTGAGAGCAGTCCTGGGTAGCTACTTATCAAAAGGTTAGATATTGGCTAACAATTCTAATTGTGTTGGCAATTGAGAATTTCCAAATATATAAATCCTTTGGATAATCTTTAAGCATTAAGAGTCTCATTTCTGTAGGGTAACGTGGGCACAGCAGGAATGGTCTGGCCTGGGAACAAGCCAGACCAGGTGCCATTTTCTAAATATTTCCCAGTACAGGTTATGGAAGCTATTGGTCCTGGGGTATGGACTTGTTCTCTAGCATCCTGGCTAACTGTTCTTTGCATCTCCTGAGTTCCTAACCAGAACACATATCACTGAGAGAACACAAAATGATGACTGTGTTCTGTGACAAATATATACCTGTACTACACTTTTGATCCTCAACACAAAACTCAAGTTTGTGTTCTTATTGTTTACCAGCAAGATTGAAGGCCACTTAATAAAGTCATTATATATTTCCAACAGCACTTAAAAGAAACATTATACAATTTTACTATTACTGAGACTCATAGAACTTTAAAAGTCAGCAGGCAGAAGCATTCTGGTTTACTTTTATTCCAGTTTTTTGCAACATACTATGTGTAGTTTATTCAGACTGTTATCTAAAGTGACTCAGCTAGCTAGCAGACTTTTCTTTCTTTTTCTTTTTTCTTTTGTTTTGATTAGGCTTAATGTATATTTAGTCCTCTATCAAAATACTGAGCTGTAATTGTTCCTTTCTTCAAGATGCCATATCTATTAGCACCTGTCATGACCTTCTACAGACTCTACACATCTCATTTGTTTTGTTATCTCTTGGTGTCCAACATAAAGATACTATTGAGTCAGTGTTCAATAACATTGGTAGAGAAAACAAGCATTGTGCATCGATATCCAATCAGAGTATTATTCACATCTATCCTATTACTGAAGTAGAGTAGACCCAAAAACCTAAAACAAAACAAGAGACACATTTATTAAAAGGAAAGAGAGGCTGAGGAAATAGGTCAGCTAGTAATGTGCTTATAAACACAAAGACATAAATTATTCCTAAACCCACATAAAGCCATGTGTGGTGGTATGACTTTCTAATCCCAATAGTGAGGCGGTGGAAACAGGTAAATCCCTGGGGCTTGTTGGTCAGCTGGCCCAATCTGTAGTCCCTGAGCAGCTCACCACAAAATCCCCTGAGCCACAAAAGACATCAAAGCGGTGTCAGGCCCCTCCTTCTGGCTCCTGCCTATAGCTAACACAGTAAAAAGCTGTCTAAAAAAAAAATGGCAGCTCCTGTCAAGATGGTGGCACCAAGACATCTCTTCAGCTTGCAGCCATAACAGGCACTGCAGGAGCTGTCCATGGTGGCTATCCTTGCAGTCTTAGCGGGAACTGCCTATCAGGAGATGTCCACAATGATGACACACCTTTGATTCAGCCTACTGCCAGTACAAGGAACTGTCCACAGTAGAGACACCTTCTTTCCTGCCTCAGCCTACAACTTTCATGAAACACCACTGCAGTAGCAGCCCACAAGAGCTGTCCACAGTGGCAGCACCTCCTCTACAGCCCTGCCCCCTTCCCTAGTAGTCCTACATAGATAGCACCTCAGCAAAAGCTAGCTGAAGTCAGGAAGGACTTCCCACTCTAACCCACAGACCCAGTGCAGGGAAAAGAGGGTGAAAAAAAGCCACCAATCCCTGAGCAGGAAAAACCACTAATCCCTGAACTTCCCACAAAATCCTACCAATCCCTAAACAGGAAAGAACTCACCAATCCCTGACCTTAGAACTTGAAATTCCACCAATCCTCACTCTGGAAATCTCTGCTCCTTCAGAAATCCTATATAAGAACTGCCCCTTTGTCTAATTTTCTGATGTCTGATCCAAGGAGCAAAGGGCAGCCATCCCTGGATTCATCCCTCTATACTCTGAATCCTCCAATAAATTTCTTTCATGAGATTTCCTGCCTGGTGTAGTTCACTCATCAGAAGATTCCAAGAGGAAAAGAAGCAATGAAAAGAAAGAAGAACAGCAGAAGTGAAGATAAGGAACAGAGCTGAGGCCCCTGAGCTTCTTAGCTTAGCTGGGGATACCCTCCCCTGGGAGCTTCAATGCCTCTGCTGAGGAGGCTTCCTCTCAGAGCTGTAAGGTTCCCATGCTCGCATGTCTCAGGATGCCCTTCCACTGAGACACTGTCCCACCCAAGAGCTGTAAGGTTCCTGAGTGCCCGTGTCTCAGGATGCCCTTCTACTGGGATACCCTCTCTTCTCAAAGCTATATGGTTCCTGAGCTTCCAAATCCCAGGATACCCTTCTATCTGATCAGAAACACACAATCTACTTGGCAAGTTTAGGCTAGTAAAAGACCTTGAATAAAAAACAAGCAATCAAACCAAACCAATCAAAAAACAGAATAGCTAGTACCTGGGAACAACAACCTAGGCTATCCTCTGACCTCTGACCTTTGGCACACACAGGGAAACACACACAAAGGAGGAGAAGAATGGTAGTTGAAGCAGGACTCCAGGTGAATTTGCCACTGCAGTGGAATGCTGAGCAGGTTCCTAGCTCCCTGGCAGCCAAGTATAGAAAAACAACCCACACTTTTTGTTTCAATGAAGTTCATTTAAAGAGACAAATGTTTTCCTGATAATAGATTCTAGAAACAGTGAATGGGAGAATGATGGGAGTCAAAACAACACAATACCTCACCCCAACCAAAACCAAACCATTTTAAAAATAGGTATCTTTAACTTTGTAAAGCTTTGTAAAATTTCTTCTGAATAGGCATTTCCAATATCAGGATTTACAGAAGTTGCATATGTATAATTTATTTTCTCTATAAAGTTTCGTTACCTGGCAATTTATTATTCATTTATATGGTGATCCCACCAGCTTGTAAATGGACTGTGGATCTTTCCTGACTTGCTCAACACTGGATTCTCAGCTCAGAGGGTGTGCAGAAAGTGCTGGCTGAGTAAACAATCGGCATGAAGCAAGAGTCGAACAAAAACATTAACCAATGGCTTTGCTGTTTTCTTGGTTTATGACAACCAAGTAATGCCAATAGTACAGAAAGGAAAAACAGAAACCTTACGCAGCTTACCAGCTGGCTGAGCTGCATGAGATTGCTAATTACTGATAGTTTCATGGGCTTCAACATAACGTAATTGTGTGACAGGCTCTTTAAGGTGGCCACCCAAAGTGAGAAAGCTCGCTCTCTCTCTCTCTCTCTCTCTCTCTCTCTCTCTCTCTCTCTCTCTCTGTGTGTGTGTCACTGAATACTCCTATCATTTGATGCCTTATCCTTTTGAAACAGGGTCTTTAACTGGGATCTGGGGCTTACTGGTAATGTTATACTGGCTGACCAGTAACTTCCCTGTGAGCTGCCTGTCTTTACCCCAAAGGTGGGCCTATGGGCACTTAAGCCTGTGTCCAGCTTTTACATGGAGCTTTGAACTCAGGCCCTTGTTGTTTATGCAGCATGTCCTCTTGTTTACTTCTTAGTAAACGTGTAGATGCCTTAGCACCTGGCACAAAGTAAGTGATTTGCTAGAAAAATGGTTGTTTTATTTCTTGAGTTATTTTAAGGAGATCTTTAATCAAGAAAGTAATACATAGCTTGAAAAACAGAGAAGAAAGATCCATGACCAAGTTTTAATTATTTTCATAATTTTGGAGAAGAAAATCTCCTAATTCTTGTGTAAGTATAGCACCATAGCCTCTTTAATACTAGACCAAATGGGTTGGCTCCTGCCTGACTCTGACAACACTGTCTAGACACAAGCATACTTGGCACAAGTCAGATTTCTGTAAGCTAATAAATTCACTTAGTTTGAAATCCATTATGATAAAAAGAATCATACTTCCCTTTCCTCTCAGTTCTTGTTGAAGATTAATTTCTATTTGTTTCCTGCAAATGAAGGCAGCAGGGTGCTTACTGTTCACCTGTTCATGTCCTGTGTTGTAATGGTGACACTTGTACAGCTGTCTGAATGGCTGCCCTTACATCTGGGATCTACCAAAAGGATTAGTGTGCTCAGTTCTGACCCTGTTCTTTCATGGCTATGCCTTCATGTGTTCTAAGTTTCTGCCACAAACCTGCTTCATGTTTTCTAGGTGTTCTGCATTCAAAGAGCACAGTGTATAGAAACCGACAGAACTAGGTTCCCATGAGACACTACAAACCAAATAAGTTACCATTTAAATTACCATATAAATACCATATCTAGAAGGAATAGGTATAACTATGCAACATCTGTCATAGGCATAGTGGCTGGGCTCCTGCTCAGTGGTAGGAGCAGGTACAGATCCATGCCTATGGCTATTCCCTTTAATACTGAAGACATACTTTTGCAAGAGTGCTAAACATGCTAAAATACTGGTGTAACACCTAGGTATTTGAGTACATTACATTTTAATTTTTCTAAGTAAAAAAAAAAATTATGTGAGTGAAGTTTAAAACCCTGACATAGACAACAGTTCTAAGAAAAATACATATTTGCTGTGATTCTTCTTGCAGAGAAAAGGATAGCTATGTTTGTCCCTGGAGCCACTGCATCTGAGTAACCTTTCCTTTGTTATACACATGTTTAACTTTGTTCACTCTGTACAATCACGAACAGTCTAACTGTAATAACCACAGTGTGAGACCTTCACTTATTTTCAGCACATGTAAGCTTAAGCAAGCTTACATCTCCACAGCTGCTTTAGTTTCCATGACTGTATCACTTTCAGACCCGACAGTATTATCTTCTGTGCCAACATCTTTCCCCTTTGTCAGGAGGTAGGAACCACCCTTTCCTTTCATTGTGTACTTGAGCCCACTCCTCTGACCTTCTCAGGACTTTATTCTCCTCACTACAACCAACCACTTTCCCATATACCAAACTGTTCCTATCACCACATATATATCACATCATCTCCATTTTGACTGTCCTGAGTAATATTAGAGAACAAGAAAGAAAAGCTGGGCACAAGAGCCATAGAAAGGGCTATGGTTTATTGGGGAATATTATATACTTTTAATTAATTGTATTTATATAAGTAAGGGTGAGGTGGTTGCCTTACTGTCTACATAGATATTTCTTCTCCGTGACTGGAGTGCATGTTTGTGCACGTCTGGGGGTCATTGTATATAACTCCCCAGTGTTTAGTATTATCACAAAAGTGATATACTATTCCACAAAAGTCCTGTTTGAAGAAAATAAACCAAACATTGAGAGGAAATGTGCAGAGGAAAAGCTTCAATTCTGTTGTCTAGCAGACATGGTTCCTATCAAGGTTCTGCAAGTAACTGGGATGCTGTGGGATGGGCAAAGTTTGAGAGATCATCCTACATCCTTAGACAAACCTGGAAGGACCCTAAGCCCAACGACTAATATTTTTCTAAAACACAAAAGAGGAGAAGGCATGAGGAGTGGGTATAGACAGACACAAGCCAAAAGACTGCCAGGAGCACGAACGCTGGACGAGGCTAGGATCAATCTCCTCATAGCCTTTAGGAGCAGCAGAGCTCTGCCAACACCTTCATTCAGATTCTCTAGAGATTTGAGAAAATAAATCTCTATTGTTTCTATTGTATTAAGTCACCAAACTTCTGGTAATTTTGTTACAACAGTCCTGAAAAAACTAATATAGATTTTGGTAGCTGGGATATGGCTGTGGAATTGAGTAACAAGAAGAAGATGTAAAACTTTTGAGTCAAATGACTGAAAAATACCCAGACTATTACTAGAGACTGTTGATAGAGAGAAATATTAAAGGTAACCTTGAAACTGGATCAGAAATCCAGAAGAAACATGATAAATAAAGCCTCTACTGCCTTAGGAAATGAATGTTTCATCTGGACCACAGTGGTGCAGAAATACAAACATTAAAGGTGTTTCTGATGATAGCTCAGAGAAAGACTTGAAGATAAGGTGACCCATATTACAGAAAAGGAGAAAACATGGCTGAATCATTTGCTCCATAGCTGAGTAGAAAGCAGAAGCAAAATGTGTGTGTGTGTGTGTGTGTGTGTGTACATTGAGATGAGGAAACTTCCAGGCAAATATTGTACCCTGATTTCTTATTATTTCTGATGAAAATGTAAGAAAAAAGATAAATGCAAGACATAAGTAGTGAGCAGAATGGAACTAGAAACTAATAATTTGGCAGATTCTTGGTCTGTCCAGATATACCAAAGTTGGGAGATTGCTAGTCTAAAGTATGCTGAGGAGATAAAGCCAAGGGTATGGATGGACAAGCTACTGGACTGGAAATGTAGTAAGAACTCCCTGATTCACTAAGCCATCTCAGCAGAGGTCATGAATAAAGACAGGACAGCCAAGAAAGAGCTATAGAGCCCTCACTGTCTCATAGTGTAGATCCTTGTGATGTGAGACTCAAGGTCTTCTATGATGTATCAAAATGAGAGCATGGTGTCAGGCAGGTGTGGTGTTGAAGAAGGAGCTGAGAGCTACATCCTGATCCACACGCTGGGGAGGTGTGTGTGGGTGGCGATGAGAGCAGAGACAGACAGAGAGACAGAGGCAGACAGACTGGGCCTGGTATGGGCATTTGAAACTTCAAAGCCCAGTTTCAATGACACAGCTCCTCCAACAAGGCACAACTTCCTAATCCTTCCCAAAAGAGGCCTACCAACCAGGGAACAATATTCAAATATAAGGAGAGAGAGACAGAGAGAGAGAGAGAGAGAGAGGGGGGGGGGGGGGGGGGGGAGAGGGAGGGAGAGAGAAAGAGAGAGAAAGAGAGAGAAAGAGAGAGAGAAGAGGGGAAGAAGAGAGGAGCGAAAGGGGGTGTACCTGGGAACTTTTGAAACCTCAAATCCCACATCTCTAGGGACATACTTCCTTCAACAAAGTCACAGAATGAAACAGGGCCACACTTCCTAATCCTTCACAAATAATGCCACTCCCTGATGACCAAGCATTCATATACATAGATTTATGGGGACCATTCTCATTCATCATAGGCACCAATAAGGAGCCCCTAGAGCTATCAGAAGTTGACAGAGGCCAGGAAGGGCTCTCCTTCAAGACTAGACAGAGCAATAAATAGTCCTGCTAACACCCTGATTTTGATCTAGAGCTGTTAGAAAAGACGTATATGTGATAACTTGCTATGGCAGCCATGGACTAATACAGCAGCTAAGGCACTATCAAGGTATAAACTTAAGTGATGTCAGTTCAGAGAAAATCCAGGAAATGATCTCTAGAGTCATTCCTTTGAAGTTGCAAGATAAAGCCCAACTAGAGGAATTCAGAGATTGGAGTTCTACCTTTGACTTTAGCAATATTCCAGCTACTAGCTTACCTGCTGAATGCTCCTGAAACTAATCTAATTTAAAGGCATTGCCCTGAATGTGGGAAGCACAGGTCCAGATGACCACTGCTCTCTTTTGGTGCTGAGTTTTACACTTGGATTAGAGACCTATTCTACAGTTTTCCATACTTACATATCTGCACAGCACTGTGCATGCCTCGATGGAGACAATCAGGCTAAAGTGGCCTACCACCTTTTGTTCTACTTAAGCAGTCCTGCTCCTGGGCTGACATCCTCCTGTCCCATCTCACCTGGAGCAGTGATCAAGATGACAGTGGCAGAGTTTTCTCTCCATAAATGAAAAGCACATTTGTAACACAGCACAGGCCAGGTGTAGCAGGAACTATTTAGAGTGTCTGTATGTAAGTGAGGCCTGCCAGCATGGACTTACCACATCTGAGAGCAATATTCTCAAAATCTTTTCCATCTCTCAAAAGCCACACAGCTTAAATACATCTTCCTTAGGAAAGGCTCAGCTTGACTAAAGTTGTTTTGTTTTTCAGGTGAGGATTGGGTTATCTTCTTGGTTCTCAGAATAACCTTTTCTCCCCTACATTTAATTTCTGACAATATTAGAATTGGAGAAATGCCATGTGTTTTAGAGCTGAGATTTAATCATTAATATTAGTTGATACTGGGTAAACTCAAGCTTAGCAGCATGAAAAACCACCGGCAGCCTGGGGGTCATTAAATCAAAGGCAACATATTCTGATGTTTACCAGCAGCTGAATGCAATGTGCTAACAAGGCCTGTTAACACACAAAGCTTAAATTACATGTCTGTCAGCTCCCTCAAGATCCCAATGGAGGCAGCTTATGAAGTCTGCCGTAGGGAAGACTCGAGGAAGAAGATCAATGAGACAGCATTTTCTCTTTTGCCTCATGGAGATCAAAGCAGGAGTTAGTTCACTCCAAATCATCCATCTCCTCAGGCCTGAGTGAGTTACCCTAGACTATACAGCCACAGGATAGTACAAAGCTAATACACAAGGTAACAGATAGTTTTCTGGTCTCTGCATTCAGGTCCTTGAGGAGTAGCCCTGACATAGGCATGGGAATTTCTCAGTGGGTACCACCTGGGAACTTCACGCTTGAGATTTTTATGTTTTAAAGCTGGAGGCTGGTTCATTCTCTAAAATTTCACAGGGTCTTTAGTAATATAAAGTGGATTGTGTGCAGTGCATATGTTAGATTTGTGTATGTTAAAATTCCCTGCTTGGACAGGTTTATATCTATCTTGAGCCCAGAGCGGGTGACCAAAGAATACGCACTAACCAAGAAACAATAATGAAAAATGGTGTTGGAAGGCCTCAGTGCATAGAAATTCTGCTTTTCTTGTCATTGTGGCTGTTACTACTTCCCAGCTCCATGCTACCATCAACATTTTTCAAATATATTTAAACATTCAGAAATGTTGAACAATTTCTTTTTTTTTCAGTTTGGGTTTAGGTGGCCCAGGCTGGCCTGAGACTTGCTATGTGACTGTGGCCCTTGAATTCCTGACCCTCCCACCTCTACCTCCCAGATGCCGCCATGTCTAGCTTACTTGGTTTTGGAGATAGAAGTTGAACAACTTAACAGTGAATGTACATACACACAATACCTAGCTTCTACAGTTTATATGCCATTATATTTATTTTATAACATATAGATTTATCCTTTCTTGATATTTTCAAACATACAAATTATAATCAATCTCATCACACATATCATCACCTCCTTTCAATATTCTTCTGTACTTCTACTTTCATTTGTAGGTCACATTTACAAATAACGAAATGCTCATGTCTTAAGTGTACAGTTAAGATAAATTCTGACCCATGTATATTCGGTTATAATCCAAACTTCTGTGAGAACAGGTTTTTTTTTTTTTTTTTTTTTTTTTTGCATCACTCCCAACTCTTCAGTAACAGCCACTGTTTTGATTTTCTCCACATAAACACAATTTGCTTGATCTATAACAATTATAGTCACTTATACTGCAAGATTTAGTAAAGGCAAGAATAGGAAATAAACCTTTCTTAATATCTGTTGTTCCATATACAATTTTAGAAATGCAATCATATTATTTTATATATTAGCAGCTATTTCTTTTTTATTGGAGGGTAGAAGCCCATTGTTTAAAAATATAATACAACTTACGTGGTGGACTCTGAAGATGTTTCAGTTTTTACAGTAAGGAATACAGTTGTTATAAGCATTATTCTCCAATTGTCTGTGGACTAATGTTTTTGTTGTGGGTTTTAAGGTCGGTTTATAATGAGTTGCATAAGGAACTGCTAAGCTGTTTTCTACAGTGGCTGGCATCCCGTTGACAGTGCTTGGGAATGTCGGCTGCTGACATCAGCTCAAGTTTTACCTGAGCAATGGAGCCCCAGCTAGCGTGAGCCCAGCATGCCATCGTGTCTTCTTTGCAAAGGTTATATTCCTGCTCCATGTTTATAAACAACAATAAAACAGCACTCCAATGACATATCATCTAAGCATAGGTATCTGGAGAGAAACTGAGTTGTGTGTGCGTTAATGAGAAGGTGATGGCATGTGGGCCCCGCTGCCTTTGGAGCAACATCACAAGTGAGGTAGGGCTAACTACAGTGCTAGGAAAGAATGGTGATCTACCTTTAAAAGTTGACACTTTGGAGCTAGCCTATAGAAAAACAAACAGTTTTGATTGTATAGAGAATCATGAATTCAATTTCTGTGAAATCATAAAATTGTTTTTAAAAAATGTCACCACAAATATCAAGTTCAAAGGTAAAGAACCCCTTTGCCTGTCCCCCAGGTCAATAATCTAGACAGGATTTCAAACACCCTGCAAGTGTAATGGGAAGAAAATCTCATAGACAGACTCCAGCAGATTTCAGCAAGTAGAGCGGAGAAGGGAAAAAAGCCATCTAGATCATTTGATAAGAGAACAGAGAAGATCCTGGCAATTCCTCCTAATAGCTGCAATTCTTGGTAACTTAATCCTGGGGAAAGGGGTGAGGTGAAGAAATTCCCACACACTAGGGTGTATCACAAAGGGCTTTCCCACAGAGAACACCCCACAACAAGGGTGTCTCACTTTTGTCTGGTTATAATCTATGAACTTCTTCTCTCTAGACCCAGAGTCAGTTTGGAGACTGGTATACTGCTGCACACATCCACCATGTGAACCCTCAGCTGTCTGCTAGAGATGAGAAGATGAAGCCGATGTTGACAAGGACTATAAACCAAGCAGCTCCAAACACACCCCCAGGCTTCCAGAGCACAAAGCTACAGTAATCATTTCAAATGACCCCCAACTATTTAGAATTTCATACCATCAAGTCAGATGAACCAAAATTGCTACCACCTGTAAAGATCCAAAGAAATAAAAAAAAAAATCACTTAGAAGGAGGAAAAAAAGCATGGCAGATGTGCTTGGAGGAGGGAAGAGGAGAAGAGTGTGCTTGGAGCACCCCCTCCAGGGAGCATGTGACATACTAGCAGTAGAGACCTGGTCTGCCATGGTGAGAACAATGCCACATGCCTCATCTACCCTTATAAAGGATTCTAAAAAAAAGGTTTCAGAAATATTAGAGATCTTTTAGGATCACTCAAAAGATATGATAGGTTTTGAGATTTGGAAAAGACCTTAGGAGTCACTGACTGTAACCTGCTGTCCAATAAGAAATGCCTCTTGTAAACTTGACTCTTTTCTGCACACACATCTCCAGTGTGAGGAAATGCAGGTGGCTCCAATCCTAGAGGTGCAACCTGGAAACAGCTACTTCTTACACTGAGGCCATCTGCTTGCCCGCAACCTTCAGGATAGGTCTTGATTAGCAAGCAACCAAAGTGAGTACTGCATACTTTTCTGCAAATCAGACCTTTTTAGATTTGAAGCTGGAGATCATGAAGCACCAACTGTTCTCTTTGCCAACAAATATCCAGTGTTTTACACAAGGTTTTCAGACTCTTACTAGCTCAACTAACTTCATAATAAGTGAACTTTGCCAGGATTCTTCTGTGGCTCTCTTAATGAGATGCCAGGTCTTAGGCATAGGCTTATTACTTGGTATAGCTGAAGGTCTCCCACTACATTATCAGCGTACGACAGATGTCAAAGGTTACAGTAACTGTAACACATACAGAAGCAGGTGATAACAGAGAGAGAAACAGGATATCTATCTCCGGATCCTCATTGCCTATCTCATGCTTAACCCACTAGTCAGAAAATCAGAATGTTTCTTCCACATGGTAACAGAGTAAGGGAAATGGAAAAGAAATGGTTGAAAAACATTTCATCTTAAGACCAAGAACCGCTTCTGAGCCAAAGTGGAGGCTCAGGGCTCTCAGCTAATTTAGGAGGTAGGAGGATCAAGAGTTCAAGGTTGTTCTCTACTACAGAGCAGAGCTGAAGCCAGCCTGGGCAGGGCGATATCAGATTCCGTCTCAAAACAAAATAAACAAACAATCAAAAATCCAAAACCAAAACAATAACAAAAGCATGTCTCTAGGCCAGACTAATTGCTTTTCTTGGGTTTTTACCACTGCTTAGGAAGGAAAAGAATGCGTGCTCGTGGGCAGCTCGACAGGATCGAGTGTGCAGAGGATCAGGTCTGAACAGCTGCAGTCTTTGGTTAGGAGGTCCAGGGCAGTCCAGTCAGATTCCCTGGAGCTGCCAACTATATTGCCAGCACCGGAGTAGCCAGGCAACACTATCCTTTATGTTAAAGGCAGTAATAATAATGGTAGCCCATAAGCTGTACTCATACTTAACCAGTTTTGATAGACAGTGTACAAAGGAGGTGCAGAAGGAAGTGACATTACCTCTGGGATAGGAGTCACCACTAATCTTGGGAACACTGGTGAAATAGCCTTCTTGCTGCATAGTAGCTGAGGACTGGCAGAGATACTTTATTGTACAGCTTTCCTACCTCCTACAAGTTCTGAACACACCCCTCAAATACACATGGAGTTAATTTACTATAAACTTACTGAAAATCAGCAATACAAAAAGCATCAGTAGGTGAAATTCACACAAAAGAGGGCCTGACAGGAAGGAGCTCAGTAATGTTCCTATGACAAGTGCACAGACAATGAGCAAAGCACATGGGTATTAAAGAACACGCATGCACAGAGTACAAATAGCCAGAGTGAAGCAGCATGTGACCTGGATGTGGGCCCAATTACACTGGCATGGGACTGAGGGAAGGACCCCACAGGGTCCTGGAAGCCCTTCTCTATAGATGAGCTAAACTGTCCCTATGAAGCAGCTGAGTCCTAGAGTGAGAGTGAGTGAGCTGCCTGTCCCAGTGTGGTCTCTGATGGGCCTGAGCATTTCATGGCTGAAGATGAGTTGCTGGGAAGAGACTCAGCTTCATGGCCAAAACTGATTCCAGGTCCTTGAAGAGGGGCACTGATGTGGTTGGAGGGAAGTAAGAACACAACGACTGAGCTGGGGCAAGGCATGCTATCCTTCCCTTCCTGCCCCTGGGCAGGCAAGTAAGCAGAATACTTTATGCTGGATGCAAGCCAGTCTCATCCCCAAAGCAGTGGATTTTATAAGCCAAATCACAAACAGAAACTAAATCTAGGAATGCAGAATTCACTGAGAAATCCAAAAGAGAAATATCAATTGGCATTCATTCCCAAAGGAGCAGGGAGGAGAGGCTGAATAAAAGAGTTCCATAATGTGCAGTCCAAAAGCCCTCATTGTTTACTGCATGGTAAATCATAATGGCAGGAGTGGTCTTATCCTGTTACACTGGAAAGCAAGCTAGAAGAAGATAAAGTCACAGCCACAGCCACTAACTACAGTAAACGAATACTTTATACATCCTGCAGAATGCTCAGACAATGTACAGGCTCAAGGCACCCAGCCACTCCTGCGAAGAAAACAAAACAAAACAAAACCCTCTCCTTTTCTCAGGTCCCACCACAGGCATCACAGTAAAGCATTCTGACAGTCAAAATGCCATGAAGATCCTGAAAGCAGTTGGCTAAGGATACCACGGAGTTGGCAGATCCTGAATTCTGGGTATAAGCTATTTTATTTCTTTTTTCTGAATTAAAGAATGGGCCTATCCCTGAATGTATATAGAAGGATAGTGTACCAAACAAAGAAGAATTGTTGTGTTTACCCAACTCTGTCTTATCTGCTGAGCTAATGTCCCCATTCTGCTTGCTAAATGGGACATTGACACAGCCACTTCCATACCCAACACCAATGCTATCTGCAACTCTCTTTGAACTGTGAAAATTTCCACACTTTTCTTCACATTAAAAAAAATCTCATATACATCAGGAAAAGGGTGATCCAAAAACCAAGTCATTATATTTCCACGGACTCCAAACTCAAAGATGCCTAGGAAACATCCATATGCATGGGTAAACAATGAAAATGATCAAGGTACTTTCTGTGACAACAGAACCAAAAAGAACTTAAATGCTCTTAGACAGGAGAAGAGCAAGGTTCTTACTGACATAGGAAAGACTAAGAGGAAATCAGATGACACTAAGGCACAGAGAGTGTTGCCATTTTATACAGTGTGATGCATAAGATCTGGAGAATGTACAATGCAATATTATATATTCAAGCAGAAAAAAATAAACAGAAAGGTAAATGTACTAAGTGTCCAACTCAAGGCATAGATGGCTTCAGCCTGATACTATGTATTGCTATAGGATGTTCCTTCTTTCCTTCAATGTCATATTCTTACTATTTTTATAGATTCTAAAATAAAGGTTAAAAATGTAAAATTTCCAGTATAGACTATGAGAATATTGTGGTTATTTATTTTTATAAATGTCCCCAAAATACTAAGTCTCAACGAGGCCAGGATGCTGTCAGTATTTCCTTTAAGATTCACAGAAATTGCCAGGCGGTGGTGGCGCACGCCTTTAATCCCAGCACTTGGGAGGCAGAGGCAGGCGGATTTCTGAGTTTGAGGCCAGCCTGGTCTACAGAGTGAGTTCCAGGACAGCCAGGACTACACAGAGAAACCCTGTCTCGAAAAACAAAAAACAAAACAAAACAAAAAGATTCACAGAAATTCATCTCTTGTGTAAAAGAAATCTAAACTAAGGTAAAGGCTGAACTCCTGACATCTCCCTGAAACTTCAAGGCAGAGCCATGGCTATCTGAACATTTGTGTTCCAGACCTTCAGTAGCTAGCCATCAGTTGAGATTCTAGATGAGGTCACAGAGAAGTAGACATAGAACAGTAACTCATATCTCAGGCTCCAGAAGGCCTGGCTTAGATTCCTTGCTTAGCTATTTAGTGTGACTGTAGCTAACTTGTTTAACTTTTTTGAGTTTCCCTTTCCTCATCAATAAAATGTTAATGATTTTATCGTACATGGGCTCAGGAGAGTGACCTGAGATAACATGTAAATACACTACTTTTTTGCCTAGCACACTGTAAATCCTTGAAGAGTGGCAAATGGTAAACAAGGGAAGAAGGAGCCTTTATAGAACTTTGAAAAGTTATGTAGTGATCTGTTAAGTCATCATGTTTGAGGGACATGGCAGAGCCCAACAGCACATCCATTGGACAGTGAGGGATGAACATGGGCAGGGAACCTCCAAATATGCCCTGGCCTCCCTTGCCATTCTATTAGCCCTGTTCTAACCTGGAAAAACAAGCTAGAGTTTGTTTCAAGACCAAAGACTAAATAGACGAACATGTGGAGACTCTGAACCACTGAACTTTCCAGAAGCCTGGGTTCTAAAGGTCACAGCAACGGGAGACTTCCTCTTGGCAGGATTTAAAACCCCTGGGTAGACAAATATGGCACTGGAAGGATCCTACCCTGAATCATAAAACAGGATCCTGAGCAAAGGCCAGGAGGCTGCTCTAGACCATATGTCTCCTAAGACTGCCATTTTTTTTCTACAGAGAGATGTGGGCTGTGTCAGTTTCCTACTGCTAACAGTAAGTGTTCAGAATAAAAAAACTGAAATGTGAACTCTTGAGACATATTTTTTTCAAAACCATAGATTTTGAAGAAACTACTAGTGGGGTCATTCGGCCATTTATCCCTTTACCCTCACCTACTACCCAGAACTCACTAGGAGTCTCTGTTGAAAACATAACAAAATTGCTTTCTTATCAGCAGTTTCTTCTTTGAAGGGTATCAGCAGAAGACACCAATGTCCTCTAGTTACTAATCTTCAGCATTCAGTGGTCAGAAACAAAGCTGCACCCAGATGGTGTGGAGGAGAGGGCACTTCTAAGTGAATCTCAAGTTGACATTTGAATCTCTGCTTTCTGCATCTTTATGTGCATCAGAGAGCATGGAAGGGAGAGATCAGAAGCTTAAGTTCACAAGTATGAAAGTGCTTGAGCACTACTCTTCTCCAGAGCTGGTGATGTGCATCCCTGATTCTGGGAGGGGAAAAAACAAAGGAGCATATGGTGGGAAGGATCTAGTGCCAGGACTGAGGCCAAGAGTAGGGGTTTTAGAAATCTTCCCCACTGATTTGTGGGAATGTGTTCTTTCTGTACACTGTTTTGTATTCTCTCAGAAATTCTCATCAAGGACTGGAAGATTACAGGCAGTCTCGAATATTTCCTAGCCCTGGTGTGAAATGCATACATGCTATATTACATCTCCTTGGGGGAAGGGCAGTGAAAGGTAAGAGCTGTTTTCTCAAAGCAAATACTTCATGGCTAAGAAAGATGTTTTATGGACTGAAGGGATGGAAGAAGGACGGATTGAAATGAGGAGGAAGAAGAGAGGGAGAGGATTAACGAAGGAAGAGAGTAGGAAGGGAAGGAACACAAAAGGAAGAGGAAGAAGGAAGGAACAGTGGTGGTAAACACATAAAAAAACAAAATCTACTCACTGTTCTGATTTTAGAATAAAAAACACTTTGTGATAAAATGTTGGTGCTAATGCTGTCATTGGAAAAAGCTGCATGCTCACTATGATTAATGCTTCTGCTTTGGATATGCAGCTCACAGAGAACTAAGTTGTCTATGAAAGTTGGTCTATAGCCTAGCTGGTAGGAATAGGCTGCAAGGTCCTGGCAATTCCTCCTGTGTACATCACACTCAGCCAAGGTCATCTAGGGGTGAAACTGAACTCCCATTTGGCCTTTCTGCTTTTCTCCCCCTTGCCCTCCTCCCACTGATATGACAGATCTGGTTTAGCACACGCTTCGGCAGCATTGTCACCCAGGACTGTATCTGACCAGGTCAGGGGAAACAGGAAAGGAGACTGGATATGAGTCTGGGTGTGGCAAAGTCGCTCCATGCCTTATCAGGGAGGAAAGAAAGTGAACCCACCTGGTAAACTTCTGGCTGTGTAGTGAAGCAAGGTGAGCCAAGGTGCCAGAGGGTTATGAAGAGGTCACCTTGGATAAGTGCCCAGCACTTGCAGGACTCAGCACATCACCTTTTCACTTTACAAAGATGTATTTCCTGTTGGGTTTCTTTCTCTTTCCCTGTCTCAATTGCAGAGCATATTTGGTTCACCAGGAAACTTCTCTTTTATGAATGAAATCCAATTATGGTAATTCATTCAGAAAATCCTCAGGTCACTGCAGGAGTTAAAATGCACAGGGTAGAGGAGTCTCTGTCTGATCTCTCACTACCTCACTAGCCTGACCTTGAGGCTACCCAGCATCACCTCACACCACTCAACTCAGCTCATCCAGGGTTTCTTTCCTATAAACACGTAGTCCTTACTATTTATTTACAATTTGCATCTGTTGCCTGTTTCCACATCCCTGGAGAGGAAAATAACTTGGACTTGAAGACAGGAAAAGAAATGGATTAAGTTCCAGAGTTGTGCTTCTGTATTAGGGGCTGATCAGTTGAGAGAGCCCTAAGTCTGGCCCAAACAAGAACATAGTCACATTGTTCTATTACAGTAGTTTTTTTATACAACTGGCCATTTTCAAAAGAATGAGTTAAAGTACAAACTAGACAAAATACTAATTCCCTCCTATTAAAGTCTAGTCCCAAATACTGCAAAGACTAAAGAAAAGAAAAAGTTTGTTTTTTGAAATTCACATTGGATTAACGAGCAAGAGTGTAAGATGAAAGTAAAAACTCTGAGGATTGCTCTGGCATGACTGACTTCATCAGTCAACTATAGCAATAATTTATACCCAACGAGAAGAGCTTCTCACACCCAGGTACCCACCAAAGTGGTGGATTCAACGATGAGATGCAGTGTGTGCCCAAAACCTTCAGCCAGTTATTTAAAACGCAAATACCACATTAACATACCTTGTTTTGAACTTCTAAGCATCTTTCCCATCAGAAGTTATCTGGGTTCCTTTTAATGCTTCCCCTACCATGCAACATAAAATCTTTTCATTTGTCTATGCAGTGAACAAACAAGCACTGAATTACTATTGTGTGTCAGGAACCAAGACAAAGATATCAAAATAGTAAAAAACAAACAACCCCATTGTCTGTCTTACATAGTTTACAGCCTAGTGGAGGAGACACAGAAAAGTAGATATGGTACCACCTGAGGTACTATAACAGCATTCTGTTGGTATGAATGGGTGCAGGCTTAAGTGAAGTGGGGGTGGGCAGCCATCAGACAGATTTTAAAAGGCAAGTAAATGTTTGCAAGGGAAACTACACATGCACACACACGCACATGCACACGCACACGCACTCAAAGTAAGAAACTTGATTATGTCATACCTGTGTGGGATAACACAGTGATGTATCTACAAGGAGGCAGGGCCTACTGGGGAAGATGTCCAGTCTCTACTAATGTGCAAGTACATAAGGGCTAAAAGCCTTCCATAGAAGCCAACCCTTGATTTGCTGCTCGATTAGGCTGCATTCTTTCTGTAGGTAAGCAGGCAGGGGTCCCAGTGAAGGTTAAACCACTCTTTCTTAAATACATTGTTGCTCCCAATCCAGTGAGTCTTGCTTACCTCACCAAGTGCCTCCTCCGGAGGAGGGTGCCTTGAGGGGGCAGAACAGAGAGGTGATTAGTTAAATTTGTATTTCAGCAAGGCTACTTTGGCAGTTATAAGTGGATAAAAAAACACCTTGGGAATTAATAAAGTATATCTCTGTGTGTCTGGGGAATATTCTCAGAGAGGCTTAACTGGGGAGGGAAGACCCATCCTGAACACAGGTATCTCTCTCAACATTCCATAGGTTGGGGTCTAGAGCTCATTACAAAAGGACAAAGGAGAAGATGTGTACAGACACTTCTTACAGCTTCTTGACTTTGGACAGAGACCACTGCTCTATCCTCCTACTGCTAAGCCTTCCCAAGGGTGATGCACTATGCCTCTTCAAACCGGTAAGTCACTTCACACCATAGAGACAGAGTACAGAAATCCACTAGTATCTAAACAAGACTCCAAGGTAGAAGTGGACAGTCTGTTTCTTCAATGCTGCACTGATCTTATCACACCTACTTATTTACAGCTGGACATCTAGTCCATGTGTGAGCTTGCATATCAGACTGAGGTGAAACACACTAGACAAATACAACACATTCTCTTTCCAAGAGACATAAATTTCCCTAGGTAGTTAATAATGAGCAATCAGCAGCCTAGCAAAAGGACACTGACTCAATGGACTCCTGGCTTCTTGTGAGGACACTCACTTCAGCAAACACACACACACACACACACACACACACACACACACACACACAGAGGAGGAAAGGAAGGAGGAAGGGAGGGAGGGAGAGAGGGAGGGAAAGAAGGAGAGACAGAGAGAGGGAGAGACAGAGGGAGGGAGGGGAGGGGATGGAGGGAGGGAGGGAGGGAGGGAGGGAGGGAGGGAGGGAGGGAGGGAGGGAGGGAGGGAGGGAGACACAAACAGGAGGGGTAGGAGAGGAGATTGACTCTGCCATGCTGGTTCAAGAGGCACCATGGAGTTAAGAGCTGTTGCATGTGTGCCTGAACTAAAACTTAAAAAGCCTTTGCTAGGAATTGAACTCAGGCTCTCCCTCAAGCCTCCACTTAGTTATATATTCCCAGCCGCAGAACTCCTTTTCAAACAAGAAAACCTCAGTGTTCCTTACACACATGGTGAAGAGGCAGAGCTTTAAACTTAGATCATTTGGATGCTATGAATAGAGGAATCTCACCCAGTAATAAAATCTATTTCAGATTATTATTCTTTGTTTATTAGACCAACAGGAGCATTCATTCTAGCCAGCCTGTCAAAGGTGCAGAGTGAAACTAAACAGTTTGTTTAGTCTAACAATGGATGTTCTCAGCCAAAACAAGGAGGGACCCAAATTTTTGCTTTTATAAAGCAAAGAAGACTTTACCATGGAATGACATAACATAATTAGAGAGAAAAGAAACAATGACAGTTGCAACTGAATAGTGCAGTTCTTTTCTTGTTCTATGTGACAAAGCACAAGACAAACTCAGTCTCAGGCAGTGACAAGGTGTCAGAAATGACTCTGGTAATGAACTGTGCAAGGTGTCCCCTTAATCATTGGTATCTCTAGCACTATTACTGAATTTGTTGACTATCTGAGGAGGCAAGCTACGTGTTTAGTTTAAAATACACTTTTTATGGATGAATGAGAGAAAAGTTTATTGAAGACTCCCTCACTCTAAACCATACAGCTCCTCTCTATGTGAAATACTTCCAGAAATTTGTCCAGCTCAAGTCTCTCTTATAGACCACGTAGAGTCTGGCAGCACCTCACTGCTGCTCTCTATACAATGTGTTTGTCTTTTTTAAAAGCATGTAGATGTTATTTGATTTCCACCTTCAATAATCTTAGGGGCCTTCACTTCAGGAATGAATTCATAGAACAGGCAAGTAGAGTCATTTTACTTAGCAGTTTTCACACATTATATCCATACAGGCATGGGCAGTCAAAACTCATCTTTTATTTTCTGATTAGTGCTGCTCAGTTAATCCTCAGCCCTCTTACAGTCAGCACTAACAGAGATATAATCTTCTTTCTGAAAGTACAATTGGCCCCGGACATATCCTGATTTCACCTGTTCAGGTCTCTGGGTATTCAATAAAGCAAGTTCAGCCGCTGTGCCAAGAGGCCACACAGAGTTCAAGGTAACACCTCACAGCCATCAGTAGGTTAATTATAATTTCATTTTCAAACACACCGACAGCATGCTTGTTTCAACTCCAAATGACCTTACCTGCTTTTTTTTCGGGGGGAGGAGGGTCTACATGGAGTAAATTTCTGTCAGCAAATTGAAAGGCCACTCAGAGTTCACTGTAGCAATTCATATTTTTAACTGGTTGCCCAGACCTAAATCTTCACCTCCACAAATTCCAGAGAGACCTTACAGCTGTGAAGGAAGTGCGGAACAGGGATGAAGTTGGAAGGGGTGGGGATAGGAGGGTGACAAGGGAAGAAGATAGCAGCTGTCTTCTGTAGCTTCAAGGGGCTCAGGGCCAATGCTCAAGAGAAAGAAAGGGCCTGCACTTTTGGGGAAGAGTCTTATAGGAGCTTCTAAATATTTGAAACATCACCACCAGAAACAAAACTGGCTTAGAAGTAGTCTCATGCAACATTCTGAAGTGATTTGAACATGGAGGCTTGACTCTGCTTGATGGGCAATATGTACAAAGTTTATTTCATTTTCTGCAGGTCAGAGAAGAAACTCACAAATGAACGGGAATTTGTGCCAGGAAGGGCTCTTTGTCCTATCAAGGAGGCTTAAGGGCTGTGAGTATCAAAGAGACAAGCCAGCTTGGGAATACCTTTGCCATCACCATCTGCCTGTATTATATCACAGGAAAAAGTTTAGTTTTGTGAATCCTTTTTAGAAACAACAGATCCATTTTCTCACCTTAAACCCCAATCCTGAACAGAAGGCCGCAAAGGTTTTGTTCAAGAGTGCTTTCTTGGGCTGAAGAAATGGACAGTGAGTGGTTAAGAGTGCTTATTGTCCTTGCCAAGGATCTGACTTATATTTCTACCACCCATGCCAAGTCACTCATGACAGAGAGCTGCAGCACTATGGGATCTGATGTCCTCTATATACATATCTTAGCATACACACAAAATCAAAACTAAAAAATACATATATAAAAACTTGAAAAAGAGTACTTTCTACTTTTTTTTTGTGGGGGAGATGAGTCTGATATAGCTCTGGCTAAAGTTAAACTCTAGATTCTTCTGTCTGATGTCTCTCAAATGCTAGGCTTTACTGAGGTAAGCTACCACAGCCAGCCCTTGTATGGCTATCACATTCTCCATTTCACAGAGCTTAATTTTTATTTAATTAAATTAATTAATTAATTAATTTTTAGTTTATGTTTCACGTGCTGTAGGCATCTCAGATGCTCAGTCTGTGAAACGGATCATTTTATAAGTTGACTTGAGAGACTGAAAGTAAGCACAGAGCTCACTGGAGCACTGGGGATTCACACCAATATCATGGTTGGCATAAGGCTTTGCCTCAGGTTGCTTAGAATTCTTTTCTGCTGTTTTGACTCCTCAATGACCGGGCTGCAGTTGCAGTTTACAGTACAACCTGTCCTGTCAGTCCTGTCTGATGGTGCTCACATTCCTTCTGAGGACCCTTCTCTTGTAAGAGAAGAGTTTAACAAATCGTTCCCTTTTCAAACTTGTCTGCAGTTATCCCAAAACTGCTTTTTCATAGGAGGAAGGTCATTTCTGGTTACTCTCAGGTGCCTCCCACATAACGCTAGCCTAAAGGCTTTGTTGATGTATAAGAACACTGATTTAAAAATCCAGTTTCAGACCCTGATTACTTTTTCTTCGAAAAAATTTTATGAAGAAACCTATACATAAAATACAGAGGGCCAAAGTTTCTGAGACAGAGCTGGTCTAAATCATGCAGAGACCTCGCAGCTCAACTCTTCTATCTTCCTCATCTTGGATTTCTGGGCCCACTATAGAGTACGCAGCAGGACCACCTGTTTCTATGTAGCACAGCCTCAAACTAGGTGGGAACATATGTTTATTTGGGCAGACAGAACGTATCCAGATGTGGCAAGAATGTTCCACATAGAACTGTATAAGTAATTGTGTCAGAACATTCTACAATTACGTTATCATCCTGAGCTGTGGTTCAAGTGTGGAATGTCCATGACAGGCTTGTGTATTTAAATAGTGGCCCTAAGCTGGTGGCACTTTGAGAGAGGTGGAGCCTGGCTGGCAGAGCCACTAGGGGTGAATCTTACCTCTATTATTCTTTACTTCCAAGAGAAGGGCTCCTCCAGTTTGCACCATGGCTGGGTGCTGAGCTGTGTCATTCCCATCACTAAGAAGTGAAAATTCCTAAAACTATAAGCCCTTAAGTTCCTCTACTATGTAATTTCTTACAATGTAAAAAACAAAATAAATACAAGTGGACAAGGTGCTGCTTGCCTAGTATGGAGAAATCCATGGACTCTATCCTCAGTATTATGTACGTGTGTTGGGTGGAGACTACACAAGCCAAACATAGTACCCATGATCTCTTGGGGGCAGGAGCTTTGTTTATGTTATTGTTCTACAAAAACTAGCTCATACTGACGGTACAGGAGACAGATCTCACCTTAAACTCAACAAATCTATCTGGATATCCTATCTGGATAGGAAAAACTTATTCTGTACACAGAATTTGTTCTTTTAAGGAGGTAGGGATGAAACTTAAAGATTATTTGTATCACTTAGGTTTCTTTTTAGAATTTAGAGTGTCTCACAAAGTAGAGGCGATGGGAAAGAACTAGGGAGGGACAAGAACCTGGCAAAAGAGGCAAAGGGGGTAAATCTGGTCATGACAATGCCAAAGGAGTAGTTGGGTCACACTGTGCTACAGGTGTTTACTGCGTAAGACTCAAGTGATGCGGCTCCTATGGCTGGTACTTTGAAAGTTCAGAGCTTTGTAGCTATATTTTATCACAATTCTATTAAAAAACAATGACAACAAAACAAAAAACAACAATGTCCATAGTAGTCTAATTTCTTTTCCACTCTTGATATACCTAAAAATCCCTAGTTGAGTGTCAAACCAAGAAAAATAATATAAAGTTTGGTGTTCATTTTAAGAACTTATTCCTTCCCTACCAACAGTTAATCAATATTTATTACCATCATTTGGGATTCAAAGAAGTACAAAATTTAATGGCAGTATTGGGAGATGAGCCTGGCTGAAGTGATTGGGTCTTTGTTTTTTCTCTTCCACTATGGCTTCCCTGCCATCATGTTCTGCTTCTTCACTGAGACACAGTACTGGGAACAAATAATTGTGGAATTAGACTTGTGAAACTGCGAGCCCAAAATAAACATTTCCAACTTTTATTACACTAGGTATTCTTATTACAATGATGAAGAGAAAACTAACTTAAGAGAACTAAGAAAACAGCAGGTAGATTTATGAGTAGAATTGATACAGCTGAAGAGAAGATTAGTCAATTGGAAAAATCATGCAAATAAAATATCGAGACTGAGGCAAATATCTAAATTGAAACAGAAAGGCAGAATACATAGGATACAGTGAGCAAAGCCAGTATAAACATGTGAACTTTGAATGCCAAGGAAGATTCCAAGAAAATTTAAAATTCACTTGGAAAACACACACTCACACATAAACACATATGTACACATGAACAGAGTTATGGAAGAGATTTATAATAGGGTATATTAGAACAAAATTACAAAAATATTAAAGATAGAGAATATTTTTTTTAAAAAACCACCTCAAAGATGCAGCAGTAAAATTGATATTAGCAATGAAAATGATAGAATGATAGACATTAGAAGTTAATAAAGCTGTACCTCTGAAATGCTCAAGGAAAAGAATTGGCAATTTAGAATTCAATACCTGTGGTGGTTAATATTGATTTTCAAACCTATAATTGACAAACCTATAATCACACTGCAGACAAGTCTCTGGTCATATCTATGGGGGACTCTCTAGATTTGACAAATTGAGGTGAGAAGACTCACCTTAAATATAAGCCACTAGGGCCTGGGACTAGGGACTGAATGAAAAGAAAGCAAGTGCAATATCAGAATTCATCTCTCTCTACTCCCTGAGTACAGATGCAATGTGACCAGCTGCCTGAAGCCCCTGTTGCTGTGCCTTCCTAACCACAATGGACTGTATCCTCTAACTGCAAGCCAAAAGAAACTTTTAGGAAGTTTTTTTTATCAGAGTTGTTGTCACAGTAACAAGACAGGTAACTAATATAATAGTTAAAGAAAATGTCATTTCTCTCATTTTTAGTTACAAAACAAGCAAACATTCATATAATTTAAAAGCAGCAACAGCCTATATTAAGAGGAATGTTAAGAAGAATATGAAAAGCAGTAAGAGATTAAAGTAAGTTAGTAAGTATTACCTATATCTAAAAATAATACTAGTGTTTCCTAACAGTTCTAAATGAAAATGCCTAGAAAACAAAGTAGGAGAAACTCTAGATGCACCTGGCAAATGACATTTTAGATACAACTTAAAGACATGATACATGAAAGAAAGAGTTTACAAGCAAGATTTTATTAAAATTAAAAATCTGTTCTAGGTTAAATATACTTATAAGAATGAAAAGCCAAGTCCTAAATTTGGAGAAAATATTTATTAAAGTCACATCTGATAAGAGTCTCTTATCCAAAATTACAAGAAATGCTTAAAATTGAATAACAAAAAACAACCCAATTGAAAAATGGGAGGGAGGGACCTTATAGAAATTTCAGTGAAAAGGGATCTGTATGTAAAATAGGCAGATGGAAAAAATACTCCACATCATATGACATCAGAAAGATACAAGTTAAAATGAGAACACTTGCACATACCTAGTAGCACCCCTAATCTAAAACAAGCAAACACTGAAAGATACTATGAACTAGAGCCACAGGAATCTCCTTTATTGGTAGTAGGAATCCAAAACAGTAATTGTTGCTTAGGGAAAAGACAGTTTCCCACAAAACTAAACTTGTCACCATGTGATTTAGCAATTGTGCTCATTGGTGTTCACCCAGAAAAGCTGAAATTTTAAACTGGTGACAGTGGTACATGCCTAAAATTGGAACACTTAAAAAGGCTGAGGCAAGAGGTGTTCTTTAAGTTCAAGGCCATTTGCTCTACAAAGAAGAGCCTATCTTAAAAATGAACAAACATGAATGAAAGAAAGAGAGAGAGAGAGAGAGAGAGAGAGAGAGAGAGAGAGAAAGAGAGAGGGAGAGAGACCCTTATAGCCACACAAACTCTGCACAGGGATGTTTGCAGCAGCTCTATTTATAACTGCTACAACTTGGAAGCAGCAAAGATGCTCTTCCACAGCTGAATGAGCAAATGCGGTACATTCTGACAAACAAACAGTATTCGGCTCATTAAAGAGAAATGAGCCATTAAGCCAAGGAAAGACACGAAAGAAATTAAAATGCATATTGCTAGATGAAAAAAAGCCAATCTAAGAAGACTATATACTGTATGACTGGATCTGGAGGACATTAGGAAACACACAGATAAGAAGAAAATCCGAGGCTCCTATGGTAGGCAGTGATGGTGAATAGGCACAGCCGGGACTTTGGGCAATCAAGGCAAACAGCATTGTAGAGGAATGGGACTGACTGTATGCGTGTCCCAGCCATCAAAGTTCAGCTTCACAAGTGCTGCCAGTGTGCTTCAGTGGTGAGAATGTGGGCACCGCTTTGTCAAGTTTAAGGAGAGCACCATTGCTGTGGGAATCTGAACAGAAGGCAAGGCAGACTACACCTTTAGGAAGCAGAAGACATATGAAAAGATAGACTGTCTTTTCATTTTTTCTGCGAATTTTAAACTGTTCTAAGCAGATAATACATATTTTTAAGGATGTTGAGTTTATAAAACCCACAAATTGAAAATAATACCTGGTAAATGTTAAAGAATGAAGATGGAAATCAGAAAATACATTAAACTGAATGCTATGGAAAATATGACCTATGACACTATAGCAGCACCCCAAGAAACTCAAGGCCCCAAACGCACATGTAGAAAAGAAAGAATGAAGATGATGAAGCTAGGTCTCCTCCTTAAAGTATTAAACACAAGATCCTACTGCTGCTGTTAAAGCAACTACCAACAGGAGATCAGAGGCATCCAACCCAAAAACGGGCCCTCAAAAGACAAGTATCAGCAATGGGTTGGCTAAAAAGCAAAAATACCCAAGGATTGGGAAAAAAGGGTGTAACTACAGATTCTAAAACTACTAAAAATATGCCAGGAAGAAATGAGTTTGTACCAAAGGATTAGGAAATCTAGATAAAAGAAACAAATTCTTAGAAAAACACAACTGACTAAAACAGAAAAACAGAGTAAGCAGAAAGCCTGCCTAGTAAGGTATATTGAGAGGCTCAAGCCTATAACTATTAGTGAGTTCATTACAAAGAAACTTCCTAGTCACAGCAATCTCATATAAACTCCTTAGACACAAGATGAGGAAATTCTTCCTGGTTGTCTGTATTTACACCTGAAAAGATAGTTACACCCAGCCCCCAAAAGCCAATTACAGAAAATGAAGTGAGCAGCAGCCAGTGGAAGCCACAAGACTGTGCCGGTGTCTAGGTTCGTGTTGCACTCTGCTGAAACAGTGGACCCTGTGTGTGTACATGATTGAGGCACAGTTTGAAAGTGTTTTCATTTTATTCACGGTGGTAGTAAATTTCCTATGATAACTGGACTGGGCTACTGGTTGCCTTGACAATTGGTCTAACATGGTTCTGGGTGTGTCTGTGTGGATGTTTCTTGATGAGTTTTGACATTTTATTTGTAACTGCTGGAAGTAGACTGTTCTCCCTAGTGTTGTGGGTTTCAAGCAAATAGCTGAGGTCAGAACAGGTCAACTGTCAGTTCCTGTGAGACACTCCCACACCTGATGGCTTTGGGCCCAGCTGTTATTTTCACCTGCCTTCAGGCCCAAGATGAAAACATCAGCTCTTTCTTGCAGCAAGAATCAAGAATGGAATTGCACACCTGTGCCCTTCCTGGCACTCTGGCGGGCTTGGACAAGAAGGTCGCACACATGAACAGGTCTCCCTAAGAGCCATGACTGCTGGACACACATATTGCTAAGGTTTGCTTCCTATCAAGTATCTGTGACAAGCAGAACATACAAAGAATAGAAAAATAAATGAAAATTACAAAAATAATTTAAAATTTAAGTAAGTTTCCAAGATAATATTTAATACACCTATCATTATGGATTGGGATTGTCAAGCAGATGTAGAAAAGAAGAAAGGCTGAAGATGATGGACTTAGGTCTCTTCCTCAAAAGGTTAAAGGCAAGATCCGCTTCTGTTAATGCAATTCCTGTGGGCAGATCTGAAGCATCAACAAAGCCAAAAAACATCAGCAACAGGGGAAAAAAGCACAAAGTATCCAATGTTGGATTGGAGAAAAAAAAGATTATTAAAGTTCCTCTACACACTAAATATACAATAGGAAAAAATGAGCAAGCTTCCTATATCTTCAGTTTTCTCAAAACTGACAGCTGAAAAGTAAGTATTTATATTCAACATGACTTTTATTCATTAGAATTAAAATTATTCATATTTATACTATAATTTTAGAGAAATACTTGCACAAATAACCTTTCTTCTTTTATTTAAGAAATTAAATTTGGAAATTATAAAAACTAGTATTTAATAATCATAAAAACTTCAAATAAGTGGATTTGATTCTGTTGCTTTAATCTTTGTAATAATAATAATAATAATAATTATTATTATTATTATTATTATTATTATTATTGTCATTACCATCATCACTGAGACAAGGGCTCTCCACAGCCCAGGCTGACCTCAGACCTGTGACTCTCCTGCCAGGTCCTAACTTGACTCTTTGCATAGTCCTTTAACATTTTATTGACCATCAAACAACAATAAAATATTACAGTTAGTCAATAAATGATGTTTTCTCAAAATCGGTTTAAGAAAAATTAAGTACTCTATAAATTTTATATGGAAAAGGTAAAATGTTTTAATTGATATATTGAAAATTACATTAAAATTACATTTATAATCATTAAATCATGAAAATTTTGAATTTGTTTATCTATATGACTTATAGAATGTACTATTTTAAGCTCTGATGGCTGATCTGGAGTTATGTTCACTGTAGCTTCAACTCTCAGGTGTTTGGAAGCAGCATTTAAAAAGGCTCACAGCTGCATATACAGAAACTGAGGTTCACAGCAGCTAGGCCACTGGACCAAGGACCATCTTAGGTTAGCCTTGGCATCAGGGTGAAAATAAGCTTCCTGCCAATGGGTCAGACATTCTTGGCACTGTGATACCTTTATTCTTCAGCATTATGGGTCATCTTAGCTCCATGGCTGGTTTTCCAGATACACAAAAAGAACTGTACTGTTAAAAAGATGCTACAGCTGACAGCAATTCACAGACATGAGGGCACTTTACTCTCTCCTCCACCCTCAATAGTCAGCTTTCACCGGCTCATGTCTGAAAAACATCTTTGGATAATTTTCAGCAGAGAAACAATAAATCAGGCATGTCAGTGGCTGTGAGGGGAGAACTTTCCCAATTTTCATAAACAAAATCTCCACTGCCAGCACTTTCAGGTTTGGGTGTAATTTTCCTAACTGACATCTGTGCTGTGGTTGCCTTGGCCATCTTCCACTCACTAGCAAATATCGGCGGGAAATGTGATTTATGTCGACACCACACCAATGTGAAAACCCGATGTACTGAAGAACTCGGCAGTCCTGCTGGGCATGGGAATGGGGTAAAGGCAAGGTGCACTTAAAGAGTGTCACTGCTGTCCCTGCTTCTGATTTAAGATGGCATTTGATGAGTGGTTCAAGAACCCTCCCACCAACACAGCCATGAGTCCAGAAGAGTGGAGACATAGAATGATGACCATTGATAAGCTCAGGAGGACTGGCACCTTAACAAGACTGGAGCAGGGATGAGAACCAGAGCCAAGGGTTCCTGTAGACAGCCCAACCATCCTCTACTCCTACCCCTAGCTGAGAGAACCAAGGCTCTAACTGTTTCCAACTTTGGCTTCCTTGGTTCCATTTCTAAGAGACCTCAAGTCAATAGGTGGTGGCATAGGAAGGCCCAGAATCATGCTCCTCAAGTAAGCTTCTTGTTTACATTAAATCTGTAAATACTGGTGGTAGTCTCACAGGCTTTGAGTAAACTTAAGTTTCTTTCTTTAGTGCAAATGTCCAGGGTGACTCCAGGCTTGTGTGGTAAGTATATCCTTGATTTTAGAAGAAACTACTGTTTTTTTTTTTTTCTTTTCTTAAGAGGCAGTGCCATTTGATGCCTACTAACACTTTGTTCTGCACGCTCAAAGCAATTGAAGGTTCAGCAAGATGAATCTTTTCTTTCTATTCTTACTTAGTACTTACAGTACCTAACACTTACTGCCTAGTTCTCAGGCTATCTAGTAGTTTCGCTCCCTAATACTTACTTTCCCTAGTACTAGCCCTATCTAACAGTTACCCTACTTAGTACTTATGCACATTGTGTGATAAAGGGCATGAGAACTGGAGGAAATGTGAAACTTCAAAGACACACAATATGGGCACAGATGAGATCCAAGAGTAGCAGCTTTTTATCTATCTGGCCTATTAACATGAAAGAAAGGAATGATAGACACTGAGGTGAGACCCAGCTAGGAACTGTAACTTCTCAAGAGGTGGGTCTAGGGTGCCTATGCACTCAGAAATATCTTTTGAAATGAAAATTCTAGCACTGGAGCTGTGGGTCTAGAAAATCACAACATGAGATGACTTGAGGGCAAATTTCCTTGCTTTCTCTTCTGGGTTTGAGAAGCACACTACAATGTTGACTCCTCACTTGGACACAAGAATATCCTTTACTCTCCTATTCTGGTGTTTCAGGAATACAACATGGTAAGCAAACTCTGGTAAACACTATCTGTGGAGAGCCAAAGACAGCAGTATACCAGCATGCTCCTTCCAGGATGCAGTCAAGGGTATTCAACTTAAGAAAACAATGTTATCCTTAAGTATTTCAAAGGAGAAACATATTTTTGTAAAAGACAAGATAAAAATCAGAAGGAAATTAAGAAATAAAGCTGCTTTGCATTCTTAATAGAATGCAAGAAAGCAAAAGTGAGCAGTGACAGGGTGGGGTAGGAAGTTAGAAAAGCAAGCAGGAGGAGTGGGCTCTCCATCAGACATAGGTGTGGGTAATGATCAATGCTTCAGCAGTTTAGTGAGTTCAAAGTGGAACCTTAACCTTTTAGCGCTTTCAGATAATAGAAAAACACACCTAGAAAGTAAAGATGATCTGTACGAGGAAACACGATCTGAAAAATGGACCAGTGCTTACTGTCCTCCCATCCAAAATGAACAGTTACCGAAGCCCTCCTGCTCCCTGTTCCTAATGTCATTCTTCACAGCAGAAGCAGACTGTCAACAGTTTGATCCAATTGCTCAGCTCTAAGCTTCTGACCAATGTGGCTCTAATTTGAAGGCATGTGGAATCAGGAAAGCACATATGGAGAACAGCCCAGTCACCAACATCTGTCTCTGCTCAGAAATGGGAATGCACCCTCCTACTTCTCACCAGCTTGCTTTTTCCTTGAAGGCATACTGCAGAATTTAATGGCTGAGATAAGAATCTTCAGGTAGGATTCTCTGAAAAAAAGCTTGAAAGTGCTGGAAGTTAAGCTTTAAGCAGAAGCAAGAGGTTAGCAGGCTTGATCATTGCTGGTATAACAGCTTTAATCCATTAATTGCTAGCATCACTGCTTCTGCAATAGGATTGACACAAGGAGTTAAGACAACTATTTTTGTTAATCATTTAGCAAAAAAAAAATGTTACTAATGTATTGAGTATACAAGAGGATTTATATAAGTTTCTGGAACAACGAATGATGCTCTATAATCCATTCAAATTATCTGAAGGAGGTTCAGGGTTCAAGAGTTAGGAGACATCCCAAGTGTCGTGACAAATATCATTGGATTAGTGTTACTTTTGAAATTTACAATGATTGTCACTATAATTAGAAAAAAGTTTAAAGACAACTGTAGGATATTTGGCATAATCCTAACACCTCTCTGGGTGTGTTAACTTTGCATAGTGAGAATATGAATTTAAAGAATGCTGCTCTGTTGACCTTTGATGCTGCAGATCATGCCGATACAATTATACATGGCCTGAGCTCAGTATTTCCATTTTTGACAAACCTCAGGAATGGCATATATAGCTTGATCAGGCTAGCCCTTCTTGTCCTGGGAATACTTTTATTCCTGCCCATCATGTTAAAGCTTATCTTTAACAACATCAACATGTTGGCAGCCAAAGTAAACGGCTTAAACTTGAAAATAGACCCCATAGACAGAGTTATTAAATTAACAGGTTGGCAAGCTAAGGATGGGTAAGATTCTGCACAGAGCCTTACCAACCTAAGACAGAAATGCATTGCTTTTGATAATGTATACGATGGGTAAGGAAGACATTCTTGTCAGAATGACCTAAGACAGGCTCAGTCTTGTTAACAAAATAAAAAATGGGGAGAGGTGGAGAGCCTTTGGGGCTGCTTTGCAAGAAGCTGACATGGGCCAAGAACAAGGAAGTAGGCTTCAAGCAGGAATCTGACAATAGACTAGAACAAAGAAGTAATTTCAGGTAGGAGTCTAAATTATAGGCTACAACAAAGAAGTAATCTCAGGCAGGAATCTAAATATTAGGCCAGAACAAAGAAGTAATTTCAGACAGGAATTAAATTTTAGGCTAGAACAAGGAAGTAGGCTTCAGACATAAAAATGACCTTGGGCTATGATAGGGAAGTAGGCTCAGATACTTTGGTCATCCTGAAAAGCATTTAGAATCAGTGATCACAGGAGTGTTCATGTAACTGGGTTTAATGCCTTGCTTTTTCTTCGACTATTTGTGTTTATTGTATTGCTTGTTCCTCTACTATTTGCATCTATTATATTGCTAGACCCTCAACCTAGAACTGACCTTAATACATGCATGTAATCAAAATGATATAAAAGCATAAAGGAAGAGGGGGTATAGGATACAGGGTTCTAGTGAGGAGAAATGGGGGAAGGGGATGACATCTGTATTGTAAATTAAAAAAATATCCAATAAAAAAAGAATCTTCAGGTAGTGTGTATGTGTTGCTACAATGATTGACCAGGATGATCTTGCTTGATCAATCTCTTGTTTAGTGAAGCTCACTGAAGTTCAGTGCACTGGCTCCACTGGGGCTAGCCGCTGCAAATCTGCAGCTTCTTTTCCCTCTCAAACTGCATCAGCTTCAAGGTTTTGCCTTTAGCCTTCTAATATTTCAAATTCATTTTTCTTCTTTAATGTTTTTTAAGGTATGTGGGGATTTGAGTTAGGGTCTTGTTATGCAGCCCAGGATGGCTTTAGCCAACTTCAGAGTATCTAGGCTCCTTTTGTCTCCTTTTTGTTAGGGGCACAGTCTCCTGATATCCCAATAATGAAGACACCTGATCACTGGTCTTGTGTTCTTCTCTGCTGCCTCCTTCACATCTGCTTATTAGCTACAGAGAAACTTTACTTGACTTTTTGCTAAATACTAGGAATACAGGTGAAAAATCTCAACTCAGTTAAAAATATGAATTTAAATAATTTATCAGTGTCAAAAATATGGATGGTCTTCACTGCACAGTTTTTCATTTTATTTCTTTTTTCATTAGAAGCATAAAATCAACACATGAAAAATTATAGCATATTCATCCATCTATTTTTTAATTGCTTGGATGTTTTGTTTGCATATATGTCTATATACCATGTTTGAACTGTGTATTTCTCTCCCAAATTGATTGAGGAGAAAATAAGGTACTTCTAACTGAATTATCTATTTTCAAAATATTTATTTATAAAGGATCTTAGTATTTTAAAGATTAAAATATCTCAAAAATTACTCTCATTCAGCATGCTTTTAACATACTGACCTTTAATCCCAGAATTTAGGAAGCAGAAGCATATAGATCTCTGTGAGTTCAAGGCCAGCCTGGTTTATATAAAAAGTTTCAGTACAGCCAGGTCTTGTCTTACTATCAAACAAGCAATATTATACATTCTACTGCTCTATTTATACAACATTATTACCTAAAAACAATAATTTGATCCTAGATTCATTTCATTTAAAAGCTTATATGCGTTTCCATTTTCTTCCATTTAATGTCAGAGCAGAGGAGACTTTCATGTGTGAAAAGAGACATAGTAAAAACTTTAGGGTGTTATTCACTCTCTGCTGTAGATATCCAGTTCTACAATTGTAGTGTCAAGAAGCTGTTGATAACAAGAAAACAGGAGTTCAGTCTTATAGGTGACAAGAGCAAGTTATAATATGAAGTAATTACTAATGTGCTTTAAGAAAGTAATTTCAATGGAACTTCAGAACTTCAACAATTAATATTTAAATATCTTATAACAAACAAACCAAAAGAGTAAAAGCTGAACATGGTGCTTCCAGCAAGTGAGGTACACTTCCCAGTTGTCTTAGTTAGGGTTTCTATTGCTGTGCTAAAACATTATGAGAAAAAGCATCTTGGGGAGGAAAAGGTTTATTTCATGTTACAGTTTGTAGTCCATCATTTGGGAAAGGCAGGGCAGGAATTGACGCAGAGGCTACGAAGGAGTGCTGCTTATTAGCCTGTTCTTACTGGCTTGCTCAGCCTTCTTTCTTAGCACCCAGACCCACCAGCCCATGGGCGGGACCAGTGTGCTGGGCTCTCCCACATCAATTATTAATCAAGAAAATGTACCGCAGGCACTCTGGTGGGGGCATTTTTTTCAATTGATGCTTCCTCTTCCAGAATGATTCTAGTTGACCTCAAGGTGACATAAAACTAGCCAGGATGCCAATGCCTCACAGTCTCAACTTATTTACCATTCATGAAAGGTGAAAATTTTATAAAAAAGTGATTCTAATTTTTTCTTTCAAGGAAGTTAGCAATTTGCCGCTTATATCAAAATGCTCTTTTCAATGTAAACAAGCAAACTGCCATGTGTAGTGGTTTGAATGGTCCCTCTAAGTGGTTTAGTCCCCTGCTGTGGTTTAGTAGTCCCTCTAAGCTCAAATATATTCAAATATAGAATATATTTGAATAATTCAGTACCCAGATGGGAGAACTGTTTGGGATGAACTAGGAGGTGTGTCCTTGTTGAATCACTATTGGTGGATCACTATTGGTGGGCTTTGAGGTTTCAAAAGAGTTGAGATATTCCTAATATGCCCTACTCTTTATCTCATGGCTATTGATCCAGTCTTCAGCTGTTCCTTCTGCCAAGCCTTTCTTTCACCATTATGGACTCTAACTCTCTGAAATTACATCCAAATCAAACATTTTCTTTCATAGTTAACCTTGGTCTCATGGTGTTTTATCACAGAAATAGAAAGATAACTAAGACTTGCTCTTTCACCACCAAAACTTTAACATTTTACTTAAAAAAATTAACTTGCAGGGCAATTACATTTTCTTATGGCATTTTCATACACATTTTATTTTTGCTGGTTGTCTCTCCCCATCTGTAGTTGTTCTTGACTATTTTGTAGGTTCTTTCACCCTTTTCTATACTTTTAGTCCACTAACGCTAGTTAAGAGAGGTCTGAGACAGCTTTGTTCATAGCTGATACTAATCATTGTAAAAAAAAAAAATCAGTGAAGGTTTCTCCAGAGCCTTATATAATTTTTGTAAATGAGGTAGACTTTCCCCCAGGCCCCTCAACTTTGTCCCAAGCTCTTAAAGCCACTAAGCAACAGTTTTCCATAGAAGCATCATCAAATTGAATCTGTTCTTATATACCAGAGTTCCATACTTAGCAACTGATCTTACACTATATTCATTCCCCTTGCACTTTTCCACTGTTAATACTCCCTGCTTCTTCCCTCCGCCATGTTAACATTGTAATTGCAAACTGGCTTATAGTATAGCTGTCATCAATCCCAGTCTTGAGGAATAATTCTATTTTGAGTAGCCTAGTTATTTGGAATTTGTTTCACATAAGGCAAGTGCATCTCATATGAAATCATGGCTGTTTAAAATGCATTATATATTGGATGCCATCCAATCTTTTCATACCTTGTTCCATACTTTTAGCAGGCATATGCTGTAAGACTACTGGATACTGTTGGTTCAAGATTAATCCTTTTTCTCAAAACATCTTCCTACCTTTTGAGAAAGTTTTTCTCTGTCCGACTTGCCCAATATCTATCTATCTATCTATCTATCTATCTATCTATCTATCTATCTATCTTTCTTTCTTTCTTTCTTTCTTTCTTTCCTCCCTCCCTCCCTCCTTCCTTTCCTTCCATCTATCTCCCTACCCTCCCTTCCTCCTTCACTCCCTCCCTCCCTACTTTCCTCCCTTCCTTTGTTCATTTGTTCTTTGCACCTGCAAAAAAACTCCTGCTCTCTTGCTCAGTCACTGGAACTGAACCTTTTTGCTTTCTCTTTTCAGGTGCTTCTCACCTCCTCAGTGCTTCCACTTCCACCCGCAATTTTTTTAGTTGCACAGCTAGTCTTCCCATCTTTTTTGAAACAAAATATAGAAAGAAGAAAAGGAAAATAAAAAAATCCCCTTTAGAAACAGAGCAGAGATTATCCTAGCAGTGGAAGCCACTGTAAATTTTTTGCTGGTGTCTTGAAAAAAAATATCCATTCCTTTATTACCTGCAATTTCCTCTAAAGTATTTACAATCAAATTTTCCATTCTGTCTATTTCCACTCATGGACACCACTTTTAGCCATTCTTGGCTACTATGTAGGTTCTTCTTTCCTCCACTATTCTCTACCCTTTATCTTCTACTGTTTTAAACCCCTAACACTAGATAAGAAAAAAAAAAAAAAAGGACAGAAAGGAAAGGAAAGAAATGCTTGAATAAAGTCAGAGGTTATAAGGCAGGTGATGTTATCCTTAGACTACTTCCTGCTGACTAGGGGTAGCAAGTTCCTTGTGACAAGTTTAGTCTTTGCCATTAGGATATCTAATTTCTTCTTGTGGTAGTTGTTTCTTTTTTGAGGAAAACTACTTAAAAAACCATAACCAACAACAACCCAAACCAACCAACAACACACTACACCTCTTGTGGCCTTAACGTTTATATGCTCTCAGAAAAGTTCCCAGAATCCCAAATGTCACACAATCACAGGGATTATCTGCAGCTGGCAAAAATCACAACCCTGCAAGAGAATGAGGCAAATCACAGTCAGCTGCTGTGGACAATCTGAAGAATCCTCATATTCTACACTTAGGATTAAAATGAAAGCATATTCTTACAATATTTCTGTGTTTTTTAAAAAAGAACCCAAAATTCCAGAATTATCACTACACTGATCCCTGTCCCCATCTCTGCTACAGCCTTCTGTCCCAGTAATTCCCTTCCATGTTCATGCTTCATGTGCTGTTCCACTACACACCCCACATTCCTCCTCCAGTGCTCTTTTCCTGTCTTATGGCTTTTACTCACATTTATTGTCATGTACATATAGGTACCTAATTAGGAGAAACCCAGACCTTCTTAAATTCCAAGTATGGCAGGCTGTTACAACTTGACCTCTAGAATCTTGTTCTTCCTCAGGATAAAACCAGGTACTGCAATAAACCACTATAACTTCAACAGTCATGAGGAGAAGACAATCTATTGTAAATTGGTTCTGGTTTTGAGATTATAATTACAACATTTCTCCTTTAAATTCCCTCCTCCAAATCCTTATGTATAGTATTCTCTGCTCTCCTTCCAAACACAATTTAAAACAAACAAACAAACAAACAAACAAACATTATTGTGTGTGTTACCCTGTAACTGATATTGGCATCAGCAACCGATTGGTGTGGTCTTCCCTGAAAAAGTCCACCTTTCCTGTTCCCAGCTATTCTTAAATGCCTATGTTCTCTGTCTAGGGTTGAAGTCTTATGGGTCTATGTTGAATTCTTAAAAACCTTCAACAGTAAACAAATTTCATGAGGTCATGTCACGGTCAATGTTTAATTATTGCCATGGTGCCAAGTCAAGCCCTGATTCTGCCTCCCAGCACTGTGCTCCCAAAAATAAGACTTAGACTCAAAGTATATTTACAAATTCCTTGGACGTATAGGCTAGGTTCTCCTATGACTAGATATAACTTAAAATATCCCATTTATTCTGGTCTACATTCTGCCACATGGCTGGTTACCTGTTCTCAGGTACCAGGCATCTATCTCATCACATCATCCTAACATCTCCTGCCTGGCTCTATCCCAGAATTCTTGCTGTTTCCCAGATGTCCTACTTCTATATCCTGCCTAAGGCATAAACTGCAGGCTTTTTAATTGACAGGGGATGCCTCCATACAGTATACAAGATATTTTCTTTGCACCAAAAAAAAAAAAAAAAATCAGGTATTAGGAAAACCAGACTGGGAACAGAGAGTTGGCTCAGCAGTTACAATCACTTGTTGCTCTTATAGAGAACTCTGGTTTGATTCCTGGCATCTACACAGCAGTTCCCAACTCCAGCTCCAGGAGTTTCAATGGCTTCTTCTGACTCTCTATAGGTACTAGGTACTCATGTGGTGCACAAAACATAAAATAAAAAACAAATCGAAAGAAATCAGAATGCATGTAATTCATCTAATTTAAACATACTTTAAATATATTTCTTCAGATCTGTTTAATGACATCACTGGTAACATTTTGTAACCTATTTCTGTCATAATGTCACACTGTGACTAATCTGAACATAAATTTGCTTCATCTTTAATAAATAAACACAACCTATGATAGGTTCATAATTCTTTTAGAAGCATAGCGATTGCCATGAATTAGAGACTGTTCTCAGTACTTTATTAACATTAATCTGGGACCCAGAGGAAGTGGGCCTCCCAGGAGCTCTAACCCTGGCAGTATCTTAGGTGGGCAGACAGCAACGCCCACCCCATACAGGGAGTAACTGGGACCCACTAGGACCCATAAAGTCACTCCTGGCCAGGAACACTGGTTCTTTCCTGTCTACGCCTGAGCCCTGAGCAGATTTTGGGCCCCAGCTCTTACTCCTGTAGTAGCACCCACCCCACACAGTTCTGATACAACCAAGATAATGGGAAAGACAGGCTCCAGTCAGGGACAGGGCAGGTAGCACTAAGGAGATCCAGATGGTGAAAGGCAAGCACAAGAACATAAGCATCAGCAAGCCAGGGTACTTGGCATCATTAGAACCTACCTCTCCCACACAAGAAAGTCCTGAATTCCCCATATCACTAGGAAAGCAAGATTCAGATTTAAAATCACTTCTAATGATGATGATAGAGGACTATAATCATATAAAGAAGGACATAAATAACACACTCAAAGAATTTGAGGAGAACACAGGTAAACAGGTAGAAGCCCTTAAAGAGAAAACACGAGAATCCCTTAAATAATTAGAAGAGAACACAACCAAATAGGTGAAAGAATCGAACAAAACCATCCAGGACATAAAAATGGAAGTAGAAACAATAAAGAAATCACAAAGGGAGACTACTCTGGAGATAAAAAACCTAGGAAAGAATTCAGGAGTCATAGACGCAAACATCACCAACAGAATACAAGAGATAGACGAGAAGATACTATAGAAAATATTGACACAACTGTCAAAGAAAACACAAAATGCAAAAAGTTCTTAACACAAAATATTCAGGAAATTCAGGACATAATGAGAAGACAAAACCTAAGGATAATAGGTATAGATGAGAGTGAAGACTCCCAACTTAAAGGGTCAGTAAATATCTTCAACAAAATTATAGAAGAAAACTTCCCTAACCTAAAGAATGAAATGCCCATAAACATACAAGAAGCCTATAGAATGCCAAATACACTAGACCATAAAAGAAGTACCTCCTGTCACATAATAATCAAAACACCAAGTGCACAAAACAAGCAAAGAATATTAAATGCAGTAAGGGAAAAAGGCAAGTAACATATAAAGGCAGACCTATCAGAATTACACCAGACTTCTCACCAGATAGTATAAAAGCTAGAAGATGCTGGACAGATGTCATACAGACCCTAAGAGAACACAAATGCCAGCCCAGGCTACTATACCCAGCAAAACTCTCAATTACCATAGATGGAGAAACCAAAATATTCCATGACAAAACCAAATTTATACAATATCTTTCCACAAACCCAGCATTACAAAGGATAACAGCGGGAAAGCATCAATGCAAGGAGGGAAATTATACCCTAGAAAGAGCAAGAAAGTAATCCTCTTCCAACAAATCCAAAAGAAGGTAGCCACACAAAGATAATTTCACCTCTAATAAAAAAAAAATAACAGGAAGCAACAATCACTGTTCCTTAATATCTCTTAACATCAATGGACCCAATTCCTCAATTAAAAGACATAGGCTAAAGAACTGGATACATAAACAGGACCCAGCATTTTGCTGCATACAGGAAACCCACCTCGGTGACAAAGACAGACTCTACCTTAGAGTAAAAGGCTGGAAAACAATTTTTCAAGCAAATGGTCCTAAGAAACAAGCTGGAGTAGCCATTCTAAAATCTCCAGCCCGAGAACTCCCAGGGAGGGACTCATGGCTCCACCTGTATAGGTAGTTGAGGGTGGCCTTGCCAGGCATCAGTGGAAGTGAATGGCCTTGGTACCTGAAAGTTTGGATTCCCTAGTGTTGGAAAATTTCAAGAGCATGGA
>JANHMN010000008.1:21514343-21525264 GCA_030674055.1 Rhabdomys pumilio
GTGGAAGTGGATGGCCTTAGTGCCTGAAAGTTTGGATTCCCTAGTGTCGGGGAATTTGAGAGCAGGGAGGAAGAAATGGGAGGATGGTTGGAGCACACCTTCATAGAAACTCCTAGAATTATATGGACTAGACATGACAGAGGCAGGCTGCCAGAAGACTACATTCCAGAATTCAAACAAAAAATTATCTTGATACTAAAATTTGTTTTGAGAATTGTATATTGCAGAATACACAGCACTGGTGTACCTACTCATCAAGCAAGCTGAGCAGACCTGCTTGAACCTCTGATGTCCTGGAATTCCATCTGGATGCAGTGAAAACACAATTTCAGAGGCTTATCAATTTACTCTTCCCCCTGCCCCTCTTCTAATATCTCAATGCCCGTAATCAGCTTGAAGAAGTTAATGAAGAGTCAGCGCCCCTATTCCCTGGCCTTGGGGACTGAGGTGGTTAATATTGGGCTGTCTTTCTAGGGAAAAGTAGTGGTTTTGTTAGAACAGGGAGGATTAGATAGGATTTATTGCATAGCCATAAACTATTGGTAGAAATATGTATAATTGTTATTAAGATGAAGTTATAATTTCTTAAATGGTATAAAATTTACTTTGATTTCAAATTTAAGGCTTTCATTGGTATGAGCTTCTTACTGATATAAAAGTGAGATTAATATTGTTACTCTCATAGGCATTGTGCCTATATAACACATTTAGGTATACAAGGCTTAGACCCAGTCCTTCTTTAACTTTTTTAAACTGATTTGAGATGATTAGCCTGTGAGTTAAGGGCCTAAAGCAAATTCATAGCTTTGAGTTTATTGTTAGGGTGTTTTCTATATTTTATTTAGAAATAGCTGAGAGGAGTTAACAGACAACAGTCCAGATTACACGGATAGTTGGTTTTCAAAACATCAGAAGTCCACAGAATTGACGTTAAAAACATATCTGTATTAATGGTCATTTTGATTAGAGACCTGTCTGCTTCTGAGAACTTTCTGTCTTGGATACTAAGAAGAAATTGAGCATCTTTGGAGTTACTCCAGTTATGGTGAGACAGCCACTAGGAAAGAATTGCCTCTTTCCATCTACAGACAAATCACTGTCCAGAAAAGGACACACTTGCAGAATAGTTGACTGATTATATCTGCCAAGACAGAGTAATCAGCCCTTAATAATTCTGCATCACTAGGTCTGTCAGAAGGGCCTGGGCCAGAAGGCTGAAGATCAGATGCTCCAATGTTTTGTAGTATAGAGACTGTCCAGGTGTTCAGCGGTCTCTATAATTTGGCTAAGTTTTAGAAGCTTTGCTTTGTGCTTCCCATAATTTCAGATAACACAGTCATTCTGGATTTCTGGCGGGGTTGAAGATTATAGTCTCATAGCCAATTGTGGCTATTTGCTTTGAGAGAAAACATTTGAGAGTATGATTTTCAACTGACATTCATTCTAAAGCCAAGAAAAAAAATCCAGGTTCAGAACTAAGTCTTTTAGTTAGGAGAGATGACAGAGGTTCTGCTTAGTCAACAAAATGATGGACTGGGCATTAGGTCTATCTTGCACTTTACTGACACAAATTGGTATAGTTATGCTCTAATTGTATTTTGAGAGAAAAGTTTTATTTTAACAGGAAGGGTGATATGTGGGAGGAGCTAAGGTGGGAGAAGAAGAGGAAGAGGAGGAATAAGGAGAGGAGGAGGAGGAGGAAGAGGAGAGGAGGAGCTAGGTGATGAGAGAGAGAAGGGGGGGACATGGAGGTGGATGTTTGTGTGTCTCCGCCAGTCAAAGATAGTTGATATATTTAGATTGGGTATTGGGTTACACTTCTGATTGATATTGAGCATTATCAAACTTATAAAGCCTTTGATTAACATTAAAATGATGTATAAAAGCAAAAAGGAAAAGGGGGCATGGAATAGGGGTTTTCTAGGGAGGGGAAATGGGGAAAGGGGATGGCATCTGAAATGTAAATAAAATATTTAATAAAAATAAATTTAAAAAATTAATCCAATGCATACTGTACTTCTATGAAATATGTACCATGATTTAATCAGATTAAAAAATCAAAATTGTGATTGGTCAAAGTAAAAGTTTAACCTTGTCACTGAACAATTCTGTGACAAGCTTCTTGTGCATTTTTTTGAGTAACCATGTGATTACTCCTCTAGAATAAATTAAGTGGGTAGAGAACAGAGGCAGAAAGCAAGAATGGCAGATATGAAGCCTGCTTGGGACAGAGGGAGGTGAGACCTGCATCAAGTCTTTGACCTGCACATGCCCAGTTGGTCCTCACCAGAACTCCTTCAGGTAGGGAGTACAAATGGGCTTTTCACAAATGTCAACAGTGCAGCAAAAAGAAGGCCACCTGCTAGAGCACAATAGAGGCTCCACAATCAGCAGCTAAACTGTACTAAACAAGATGTTTAGTTTTGGTTGTCTTACAGTTCACTTTCAACTATAGCCTTGAAAGGTTTAACCTCATGGAAATGCAAAATACTACATATGAGCTATGGGCTAAATACTAAGAAAGACTTATCATTTTACATGATCAATCATGCGCTGAGACTGAACTATTTTTAAGAAAGCCAAATCTTAGTCTAAAGCTGCATTTTCTGCTAAGCACTCTGCAAGACCTATATTGTCATACATTTTCACACGAGTCTATGAGAGGGAGAAGTACATAAGCAGAATTACACAGATCAGAGGCCCCTGCATCACAGTATGCTTAGAAATAAGAGAAAATCCTAAAGGACATTCAGCAGCCTTCATCTAGGGAAGAAGTCTCCTTATCACATTCTTGGACTAGGCTGTTCAGCTTTTGCACTGAAGATTTCTTAGGTGGTGCTAGAAACATTAACACTGTTTAATTTGTCTTCCTAATCGTTCCTTAATATTCTCATGAAAATACAGTATAGAGCTTACTAAAAACTAAGAAATATGAGAATTCATAATGAATTTCTTAGACTTGAAACATGGATAAAGACATTTTGGGACTATGATCCCCAGTAACGGCATTCATGACACACTAATGCAATGTTAGCTTGGAGGAGATATTGACCAGAAGGTAGCTGCAAAGAGTACACTAGAAAGAGCTTTCTGATGTCCTCTTTGCCTAAAAGAGGAACTAGATGGATATTCTTCTCTTATATTTCAATTGGGGTTTTAGGGCAAAAGCCCTGACTCCAGTTGCCAAGCTTGTAAAAGGCTGGGGTTGGTCACTTGTTCTGATATTCCAATTAAAGAGATGAATATTGATGAAGAGCAGATAGATAAGATTTAATCACTCACAGAAAGACAAACAGAACAATAAAGAGCTCCAGTGACCCTAAGTTCATCTTGAGTGTACTGGCATAAGATTAGATCTAAACAGAGAAAAGAATTGGGGAAGGTTCTAGGATGTAATAAAGCAGTCCTGGGGAAGGTCTGGTCTCCTTTCAGTTCAGCAGTGCAAATCTGGAGAAGCTGTCACCAGCCTCCCTTGTGAGTTATCAGGTTGGTCCCTATAATATGATTAACTCTTCTCTAGGGTACAGCCTTGCTTCATGTGCTAATGCTTTGCCCAGCTTTGATCTGACTTCTCTCTATGCTACTGGGCTGAAGGAGATGAGATGGGTTGGTAGACTGACTCATCTAGAGTGACCGACATGCCTATACAGGCCCAACCAGGGCTCAAAGTAGAGTAGACAGGCTCAGTATGTTCACCCATGCTTGTAGCCTGGGCACTCAGGAGGCAGAGGCAGGAGGACCAGAAGTTCAAGGACATCCCTGGCTATTTAGTGAGTGGAGACCAGCCTGGGCTATGTATACAGACTTGCTCTAAGCTTTTCCTCTTGTTTCTGTTACTTTAGTAATTGAGCCCATGTAGGCACCTAGTGATTTCTAAAGGACAGAAAGCTGAGAGAAGCAGTATTGAGCTTGTGGTGAATGTTTCAAACCTCTTAGAGCTCTGACCTTCAAGTGACTCTTTAGTCATATAAACCTCACTAAAATGTAGAACTACTAATAATTATGCTGAATACATAATCTTAAATTGCTTTATTATCGAGTATATTATTATTAGGTACACATGTGTGTGCCTGCAGAAGTCAGAAAACATTGTCAGATTCCCTGGAGTTGGGGTTATAATTTTGTCTTGAATAATTCTTTAAATACTTCAGTATGTAACAGAACTCTTGGATTATATGAAAAGTCTGTTTAACTTTCTGAGGAACTGCCAAACTGCTTTCCATGGGGACAACATCACTTTACCTCCTACCAGCACTACACAAGGAGTCTAACTTCCTAACAAACTTGCCCACACTTGTTATTTTCTATTTTATTAATTATAGCTATCCTGGAGGTATGACTTGGCAGCTCACTGCTGTTCTGATTTGTGCTTCTCTAATGAGTACTGCTACTGAACACCTCACCATGTGCACACTGCCCATCTGAACAGTCTCTGTAGGAATAACAGGCTGCAAGGCATTGGGGGTGGTCTCAGTTGGACAACATAAGGTACTGTCAGTACCTTAAATGACTGAGGTGACAAATGTTCCCAAGAGTCTCCACAAGGGAGTGCAGCCTTGCCAAGACCTTGATGCTAAACCTCTGGCATTCACATTGGATCTATACAACTGCAAGAGCAAAAATTGCGCTGCTTGAGCCACTAATTTGTGGAAATCAATGATAAAAACAATAGAAAACTAATACAATACAGTCTGCTTTCTTGTTCATGTCATTAACTCTAGAGTCTGGTCAATAATTATATACAGCACTAGTAGGAAGAAGAGTATGGAAGCGCAGTTAGAGCTGGGTATGAGTCCTCCCTATATCACATCCTAGCTGAAGAGTGAACAGTCTTAGATCACTCTCTTCTCAGGCAATGGCCATAGTGGAAATGAATGGAGAGGAGAAAAGACTACAGCAATGCCTATCATGGAGTGCAGTTCAGTAAGTGCTTTTGTTAACACAATATAAATTAAAGTTAACATTGATGTATGTATTTTAAGTATGAAAACAAGCACCACAGTCAAATGCAACATCATAGAAGCAACATCACAACATCACAGATAAATTAGGTTTCATAAAAATTTTAAAAAATGTTTCAAAAGATGCTATCAAAGTAAAATTTTTTTATGTGATAGAAAACAATATCTGCACATCATATAACTTATAAAAGTATTGTCCCTTTGTATGTAAAGAGCCCTTAATGCCATATAACAAAAAGACAGGTAACCCACAGCACCTCATAGCTATGTCTCAGGGTATAAGCTTCCAGCTTCTATCTAGGGCCATGCCTACCTGCCTGTTGCCTTGTTTCCAATCATGATGGTCATGGACTCACCCTCTAAAACTGTAAGCTCCAATAAATTCTTTCTCCTATAAGTTGCCTTGGTCATGGTGTCTCTTCACAGCAATAAAAAAGTAACTAAGACAGCTTCCCAGGCTGGTTGCCATGAGATAAGCCAGTCACACTTCTGCTGCTACAGTCAGAGCTGCTCCAGCCACCAAGATAGAAGAAGGTATCCTCTGAACCAACACAAATCTTTTCCACCTTGGCTAGCTTCTGACATGCATGCTTGTTACAGTGAGAAAAGTAACTACTGGAGTCACCCCTACAAACACATGCTTGGGGTCAGTGGAAGGGCATAGTATGCAAAGGACAGGACTGAAGACAGAACTCTGAAATACAGTATGAAGGGTGCACAGGAGAAAGAAGGTCCCCACCCCCAAGCCTAAAAGGGAACACCAGATTCGAGTACGCTCAACTCCTAGATTCTTGTCCCCTGTGCATTTTCATAGCTTGTTGATTTCCTCTTTTAACTTAGGAATAATTTTTCTAAGTTCTTTTACAAAGCCACTGCTCCTTCCCTTTTGGCCATATCTAATGAGCACTCAGCCAGTCAATCACTGACATAGATGAACTTTCACAGACCCCTCTTCCTGGAACATCTTACCCAGACAAATGGAATAAGTGAGAGGCTCCACCCAGCAGCTAAAGGAAACAGATGTAGAGACCCACAGCCGAACATTACATGGAGCTTGGGGAGTCTTATGGAAGAGTTTGGGGGAAAGATTGAGAGACCAGAAGACAGGGACTCCACAGGAAGTCTAACAAACTCAACTAATAGACCCTTGGGGGCTCCCAGAGACTGAACCACCAACCAAAGAGTGACAATGAACTGAGCCTAGGTCTCCTGTAAATATATAGCAGATGTGCAGCTTGGTCTTAATTTAGGCCCCACAACAACAGTCTCCTACCTGTGAATCCTGCTTCCCTAACTGGGCAGCCTTATCTGGCCTCAGTGGAAGAGGATTTGCCTAGTCTCGCAGGGAACTGTTGTGCAGGATATGGTGATACCCAAGGGGCCCTACCTTCTCTTAGAGGAAAAGGAAAGGGGAGAATGGGGAGGGGGAGCCATGTGGGGAGAGGACTGGAAGGACAGAGGGAGTTAGTGTTGGGTATAAAGTGAATAAATAAATCAATGAATGAAAAAATGATAATATACAGAATAAGAAAAAATAACTGAACATATTCCCAACAATGAGCTATTAGCCAGAATATATAGAATGCCTTCATAACTCAGTTAAGAGTTAATTTTAGAACTAGACAAAAATTTTAATTTAACAATATCAGAATAAAGACATACAATGGGTCAGTGGACGATGGTGCCTGCTCTCAAGCCTGATAACCCTGTCCCAGGACCTACATTGTAGAAGAAAAGAACCAATTACAAGAATTTGTCCTCTAACTACCATACATTCTCGTGTACACACACACACACACACACACACACACACACACACACACACACACACTGAAGTAATATTTTTAAGTGTCAAAATGAACCATGGCACTATTAAACACATGCAAAGGTACAGAAAGACTGACCCTCGTGAACTGCTGGTAGGGATGCAAAATGAACACGTCTCTTTGGGAAGTAGTTTGATAAACCACTTTTGATAAAGTTAAAATATATTTTTATTGATTTAGTAGTTCTACTCTTAAGTATTTACTCTGAAGAAATAAAAACGTATGTTTACATAAAACCTTGTACACTCCTGTTTATTGCATATTTATTCATAATATCCCAATGTAGAAACAAACCAAGTACTAATCAACTGGTAAATGAGGAAGCAAACAACATGCATGAATACATATCATTTGATGAGAGCGATGAATGGATAACTAACATAGGCATCAGTATGGGGAAACTTCAAAGGCAATATGCAAAGGGAATAAAAGCATAACTGAGAGCCCCACCCCACCACACTCTTCCTGTTTCAGAGCTACAGCTCCCAAACCTATACAAACAGCACAGTCAACTAGAGACCAAGAATTCAAATGCAGACAATGTGCACAAAAAATGAACAGATTAATGGCTAAATAATAACAGATCAGTGTAAAAACTTTAATTCATCAATAAAAAGAATGAACTATTGAAATGGTTATCACCGTGAAGACATCACAAAATATCATGCGGAACTAAAGAAGCCAGACAGAATACACTTAAGAATATCAACTCGAGAATTTTCAAAATACAGATGAGTCATTGCCTGTGGACCAGGAGACAGACCAACTTTAGAGAAGCAAAATGGATTCTGTGTACAACAGAACTATTCTCAGAGGTGGTGCTCATAAGAAGATGTACACTTACCGAACTCAAAAAACCATAAATTTTGTTGGAAACAAATTATACCTTAACTAAACTGATTTTCAAGAGTTTTTAAAACAGCTTAAAATGTTGGCTATGTTAAACTTAAAAGCTTAAATGAGACAGGCATTATAATATATATATAATAAAGACTGGAGGGAAGCTCACGGAACTACAATTTTACTGGGATTACCTTTACTTTATATAACATTATTTTAATATGTAATAATCTTTTCTTTAAATAAATATCTTTTAATGCAAAAAAATCAAATAACCAAAGCAACTTATAATTGATTATAAGGAGAAACCCAGATTCATGTGCTGTTTAGTCACCACTGTGTTTACAGGGCTGAGAGCATTTAATAGCTTCTATTCTCAGTTCCTCACTCACCAGGAGTCACAGAACATGAGAAGACAGTGACAAAGTGGTCTCCTGATGTAGACTATGGATGCTGTGTCACCACAGACACCATAAACAGGAGTAACAATGGCTAGATAATAATAGTAATACTAACATCAGTTATATGCCAACCAAGCATTAAGTGCCATGATTATCTTATCTTACTTAATACTTACACCAATCTTATACACTTTGTGAGTTAGAGATTTTTATTTTGTAGGTCAAAAATTACATCTAAGATCAAATAATTTAATCAAATATCACAGCTAGCACCCAGCTCCAAACTTCTTGACGTCATGCTGCCTTGCCAACAATACAAGTTCGAGAAAGTGTAGTCAACAACAGAGAAGATAAAAATTGAGAGTTCCTAAACTAAGAGTCACCATATGCCTTGGAAACGCAACCTTTTGCTCACCTTTTTTCCACAATGTCCTGATGTGTTTTCAAAAGGGCCACCCTAGGTATGTCTGCTTATAGGCAGGCCTGTTGCCTCTGCAGGTCCCTGCTCACTGCTATGTTCTCTTGGAAAGGACACACTTCTTCCTGGGCCCCACTGCCCCAGAGAACCAGCCTTTGTAACTCACCTTGCTCCTCTACTCTTGCTTGCTACCCACATTGGCACTTTCTCATCTGTGTGCCTGTTCTGTTTCAGCTCACCCCTTAGGCTGTGATGGAGACTGTCCTGGCTTCCTTCCTTCACTGAAGCCATTTTGTTCTTTCTTATCAGTCCTTATTACTTTATCCATTCCTGATTTCTGAATTTGCCTAGAAGGAATCCTTAAGCACAGGGCTCTGGATTTTTTTGGGGGGGTACTTGCTCCCCAGTAGTTTAGGTAGCTTGGAATAGCTTAGAGCAAAGTTTTTTTGTTGTTTTGTTTTCCCCAAAGTGAAAAATGCCCCAATTCCCTAAATCTGGACCATTGCTGTCTCTCAATGCTGCCCTCCAGTGGCTGTCAATGATGCAGTGATACAGGTGTGAGACAAGCTTCAGGCCTGGCTCTGCTGCTCCCTCTATGTTCTCCAGTCCCACCCTAGACAGTAGAGCTAGCATATCTCAGGTCAGTATTCAGAACCAGGAAGCTTTCACTAAGCCAGCCCCAACACAACCTCCAACACTGCTCATAGTGAGACACATCTGTGATGAATCTCCCACCTTTCTTCCTAAAGTTTGGGATTGTGTCAAACAAAACCCAAGTTTCAAATTTGTGGGTATACATATACATCCCAGGTATTAAATATGGGAGAGAGCTCCCGGATTGGCTTCTTAAAAACGAAAAAAAGAGCATAGTGGAATTCCTCAGGCTATCTTGCAGGCTTCCCAGGTGTGATGGTTTGCATATGCTCAACCCAAGGAATGGCAGGTTTAGAAGCTGTGGCCCTGTTGAAGTAGGTGTAGCTTTGTTGGAGTAGGTATGTTGCTTTGGGTGTGAGTTTTAAGACCCTTATTCTAGCTGCCTAGAAGTCAGTATTCTGCTAGCAGCCTTCAGATGAAGATGTAGAACTCTGAGCTCCTCCTCCATCATGCCTGCCTGGATGTTGCCATGTTCCTTTGATGATAATGGTCCTTGATTATAATGGACTGAACCTCTGAACCTGTTATAAGAGTTGCCTTAGTTCTCTGGAGTCTAATTTCTTGAGTTCTTTGTATATATTGGAAATTAGCCATCTATCGAATGTGGAATTGGTAAAGCTCTTTTCCCAGTCTGTTGGTTGCCATTTTGTCCTATTGACAGTGTCATTTGCCTTACAGAAGCTTTGCAATTTTATGAAGTTCCATTTGTCAATTCTTGATCTTAGAGCATAAGCCATTGGTGTTCTGTTCAGGAACTTTTCCCCTGTGCCCAAGTATTCAAGGTTCTTCCCCACCTTCTCTTCTATTAGTTTCAGTGTATCTGACTTTATGTGAAGGTCCTTTATCCACTTGGACTTGAGCTTTGTACAAGGAGATAACAGTGGGTCGATTTGCATTCTTCTACATGCTGACCTTCAGTTGAACCAGCACCATTTGTTGTAAATGTTGTCGTTTTTCCACTGGATGGTTTTAGCTCCTTTGTCAAAGATCAAGTGACCATAGGTGTGTGGGTTCATTTCTGGGTCTTCAATTCTATTCCATTGATCTTCCTGCCTGTCTCTGTACCAATACCATGCAGGTTGGTTGGTTGGTTTTTTTGTTTGTTTGTTTGTTTGTTTGTTTTATCACTATTGCTCTGTAGTACAGCTTGAGGTCAGGGATGGTGATTCCTCCAGAAGTTCTTTTATTGTTGAGAATAGTTTACACTATCCTGGGTTTTTTGTTATTCCAAATAAATTTGAGAATTGTTCTTTCTAACTCTGTGAAGAATTGAGTTGGTGTTTTAATGGGGATTGCATTGAATCTGTAGACTGCTTTCAGCAAGATGGCCATTTTTTACTAAATTAATCCTGCTAATCCATGAGCATGGGAGATCTTTCCATCTTCTGAGATCTTCTTCAATTTCTTTCTTCAGAGACTTGAAGTTCTTGTCATACAGATCTTTCACTTGCTTGGTTAGAGTCACACAAGGTATTTTATATTATGTGTGACTATTGTGAAGGGTGTCATTTCCCTAATTTGTTTTTCAGCCTTCTGATCTTTCGAGTAGAGGAAGGCTACTGATTTGTTTGAGTTGATTTTATATCCAGCCACTTTGATGAAGTTATTTATCAGCTGTAGGAGTTCTCTGGTGGAAGTTTTAGGGTCACTTAAAGTATACTATCATATCAGAGCTAAACAAAGAATTCACAACTGAGGAAACTCGAATGGCTGAGAAGCACCTAAAGAAATGTTCCATACCCTCAGTCATCAAGGAAATGCAAATCAAAACAACCCTGAGATTCCATATCACACCAGTCAGAATGGCTAAGATCAAAAACT
>JANHMN010000008.1:21525274-21538682 GCA_030674055.1 Rhabdomys pumilio
TTGCAAGATGGTGCAACCACTTTGGAAATCAGTCTGGAGGTTCCTCAGAAAATTGAACATAGCATTACTTGAGGACTCAGATATACCACTCCTGGGCATACCACCCAGAAGACGCTCTAACATATAACAAGGACATATGCGCCACTATGTTCATAGCAGCCTTATTTATACTAGCCAGAAGCTGAAAAGAACCCAGATGTCCTTCAGCAGAGGAATGGATACAAAAAATGTGGTACATTTACACAATGGAGTATTACTCAGCTACTAAAATCAATGAATTCGAGAAATTCTTAGTAAATGAATGGAACTAGAAAATATTATCCTGAGTGAGGTAACTCAATCACAAAAGAACACACATGGTATGCACTCAATGATAATTGGATATTAGCCCAGAAGCTCACAATAGCCAAGATTCAACTCACAGACCACATGAAGCTCATGAAGAAGGAAGAGCAAGTGTGGGTGCTTCAGTCCTTCTTAGAAGAAGTAACAAAATAATCAAGGGAGCAAATATGGAGACAAAGTGTGAGACAGAAACTGAAGGAGGGGCCATTTGGAGACCATTCCACCTGGGTATCCATTCCATGTGCAGTCACCAAAGGTGGACACTAATGTGGATGTCGAAAAGTGCATGCTGACAGGAGCCTGATATAGCTGTCTCCTTAGAGGTCTGCCAGAGTCTGACATATTCAGAGGTGGATGCTCACAGCTAACCATAGAACTGATCATGGATTTCCCAATGGAGAAGTTAGAGAGAAGACTAAAGGAACTGAAGGGGTTTGTGACCCCATGAGGAGAGCAACGATATCAACCAACCAGAGCTCCCCAGGGTCTAAACCACCAGCCTGGGAGCACATAGGGAGAAACCCATAGCTCTAGTTGTATATGTAGGAAAGGATGCCCTTGTTGGGCATAGGTGGGATAGGAGATCCTTGGTCCCATGAACGCTGGACACCAAGTGTGGGGGAATTTGAGGTTGGGGAGGTGGGAGTGGGGGCACATCCTCATAGAAGCAGGAGGAGGGGGCATGGGATAGGGGATTCCTGGGTGGGGGTGGGGGAGAATGAGGTAAGGGGATAACATCTGAAATGTAAACAAAATATCCAATTTTTTTAAAAAAAGAGTTGCCTTGGTCATGGTATCTGTTCATAGCAGTAAAACCCTATCTAAGACAACAGGCAGCTAAGATGAAGCAGAAGGAGCTGAGTGACACACTCTATGGGCTAAGGCAGAAACCACCAGTAAGCCTCTATACTATGCTCACAATCAGAAATGGAATGTAGCCCTGACTTCTGTGCTGACAGACCTGGTAGGAAGCTCTGGAAAGTGATGCTATCATCACACCCAAGGTGAATTATGGCGGTCCTTCTGCTGATGCAAAGAGCAGAGGGCTGTGGCAGACCACACATTTGTGGAAATTTTTGTTCTACCATGCAGTATAAAGGTCTTCTGTAGTCTTCCAAGCTACAGTAAAATATGTGGACAAACTAACTCCTGGATATGGCCAGATGGGGTGAAAGCAATAAAAGACGATGATAACCTAGGAGGCACATCAGTTAGAAGGCAAAACCTAATGTAGTTTTCATGGGAAAATATTCTAAAAGTCTGTTGTGTTGCCTCTGGATACCCAGAAGGGCTTTCACCTAACCTACCTAACCAAAAGAACTTAGCTTTCTGTTATCATGTATTTATCATTAAAAGAAGAGAAGCACCCTAGGAAGGTCCAAAACACATAAGTGGTTCTGCCAGGCACATAAATGATTCAGAGGAAAGGACCATTCAACAGGTCAAAAGCCAACTATCTAGTAAACACCAACAAACAAAGAACCAAGGCCTTATGACTCACAGTGCCAGAAAGTAGGTCTCATCATCATCAGAGAAAATCAGACTTTAGAAAATACATACCTGATCTTCCAGTTTCCCTTCAAGGACCCAACATTTACTAAACGAATGGACGGTTGAATGGATGAATGGCCTCCCCTTGGTAATACTACTATGGCTTTCATGTACTTGTTCTCTACTACTCACAGTCTTTCTTCTTCAATTCCCAGCCTCCTAAAGCAATCTCCCACAGACTTTTCTAACTAGTACTCCTCCATGGCAAGAGGATACTGAGCAGAAAACGCCCTTCATTCATCAACCGATTTGTCTTTGACTGGCGGATGACCCCACGCTTGCAGGCTGACACTCAGGTTTGCACACAGTTGAAAAGGAGCCCTGCCAAATAGCAGTGCTTGGAAAGGGCTTCTATGACAGAGAAAGACCTCACCACTATGCCTATCTTGACCTATGTTGAGCCAATCGTAGTTTTTATAAGGTTATAAGCAATGTAGGAAGATCTACCAAGTAAGGAACAGGACTTATTTGCTATCAGTTTCCTTTGATGTAGGAGTCATAATCCTGAATGGCACAGGTGTCAGCAAGACAATGTGGGTAAAGTATTATTTTATCAAAACAACAACAAAAAAAATGTTTCCAAAGACCAAAAGACCACCTTTTGAAGTTAACTACCATTTTTATGCTAGGCTGCTGTCAACTCAAGCTAAAAGTCCTTTCCTAAGAATCTGAGTATCAAGGTACAGCATAATCAGCCTTGCCTGGGGATCTTGCAAGAAGTTGATAAATTGTGCTTCAAATTGTACAAAAGTGTGGCATACCCTTGAAGCACCAGAACTACCTGAAGAGTGACTACAGGAAGAGCAGAAAGTTGAAAAGCCTGCTTGCAAGCAGGACCTGAATAGAAGAAGCTAAGTCTACAGAGAAAGGGACTCTGTCTCCTTCACTGTATTCTACTCACCCCTCAGTGGTGAAGCATGATGCTGAGTATAAGATAATGCTTCCTGAATCTGCAAGTTGGCATCTGTAGCAAAGAGCTTGCTGTTCCTACATCATGACACAAATTATGGCCTACAGGATTTCTGAAGACAGCAAGAGCAGGGAGATATGTACAGACAGTCAGATATACTACCAAGGCCTCTTTTGACCACCAACTGCCTTTGAAATACAAGCCATCTGTATTTCACAGTTGGTCTGTCTTCTCTATATATTCATGCCACTAGTTTAGTGGTACAGATTGTCTTTGCCAGGACAGGGTGCTTTAAAGCTGAGGAGTGTCCATCCTTTTGGCACTATAACATGGTGTTGCCATCTAAGAAATTCAAGTATCATAATTGCATGTCTGGATTATAAACAATAGAAAACAAGTATCATAATGTTTTAAGTAAGTTATGATTTTTGTGGGGCCATATTCGGAGCTGCTCTGGGCTGTGTGTGGCCTACAGGTCATGGGCCACACACAGCAGGACCATTCCTTCCAGACCTATAATCCACATAAGTCTCATAGTCCACAATTTATCAACCTATTTGTTTTTGACTGGGGCAGATGACTCCTGAGCTTGCAGGCTGACACTCTCCCATTCACACATAATTGAAAAAGACCTCTGCCAAGCAGCAGGGCTTGGAAAGGGTTTCTACTAACAAAATTTTTGGCCCTGCAATGACAATTGGAGTGAAAATGACTCCATAAGCTCAAATATTTAGCTGCTTAATTTCTAATTTGGTGGAACTGTTTTGGGAAAGTTTAAGAGGTGTGGCTTTGTTGGAGGAGGTGTGTCAGTATAGTTGGGCTTCAAAGTTTCAAAAGCCCATGCCAGACCCAGCTTCTTTTCTCTGCCTCCAATTTGTATATTGTTCTAAACTCTCCACTACTGCTTCAGTGCTATGCCTGCTTGCCTTATGCCATGCTTCTTGCCATGATGGTCAAGGATTCACCCACTCAAGCTGTAGGCAAGCCACCAATTAGGTGCATTCTTTTATAAGTTGCCTTGGTCATGTTCTCATAGCAATAGAAAAGTAACTAAGACACCTGATGAAGGGATCTTAACACTTCCCTCTGATGTCCACCACCAAGAATATCTCTTTCATGAACTTATTCACCTACTATACAGCCTTAGTACTATTCTCCAGGAATTTTTGTGCCAGACATGGCGAGAAAATTTCCATAATTCCAGCACTCAGGAAGTTGAAGATCCAGAGTACAAATACAACCTGGGCTATATGGTGAGGGCTTGCAATAATAATAATAATAATAATAATAATAATAATAATAATCTTATAAATAACAATAATATAATAAATATAATCTTATAAACTGTCTAAAAATCCCTCACATTCCAGCAGGTTCAGGACTAATATGAAGAAGCACTGTCGGAGGTAGCTTCATGCTAACAACTTCTTGTTTGTGATAAGAAATGATAACTTGCACCTGGGGCCTTTTGAGATATGGGCTGGCCAACTCCTACTTGCCTCTGGTAAAGTCCCCCATTTAGTCAGTAGTTTAAAATGGTTATCCTTGTGAATAAAAGGATATTTTAATGTATGCTAGATCATAGAATCATCCTTTGATGTAAGTGGATTTTCTATTAAGACTAGCATTCAAATAATTAACAGAAGGAAGATTCATTTTAGGAATAACATAATGTTCATTATAAATAGATATTTGATTTCAAAACAAAACCTTTACTGAGTAGGATCAAGACATACTAGGAAATAGGAAGTGAAGCTGGACAAAGGTTTCTGAGTTGTTTTCTGGTTCTAAGTGGAGACTAACTCAAGTTACTGATTCCTTTTACCTTAACAGAAATAGCACCATAATCTATTCCACAATCAGAAAGAAATGGACAGGTAGCTCTTTAGACACTACTGTTGTTTTTAAGGCAAGCCCTGTGTCTGCAATGAAAATGCACTGTGTTTACTTTAGATGCAGGGAAGAAGTTGGGGAATAAGTGCTCTAGAGGGAATATCCCCAGCTCACTCTAAAAAAAGCCCAGATATCTTGGGATGGCTCAGTGTGGAAGTGCCTTGCCAACAAGCTTCATTCAGGAGATCTGATGCAATGTCATAGGCTTGTTCATTCAGCTTTATAAACATTTAATGCAGATTGAAAGTAAGTAACTGCTGGGGCTACGAAGGGGAGGATAAGGTGGTATTACCAAGAAAAGGACATCTGCAACTCTTAACTGCTTGTACGACATGAAAGGTGAACACTGTAAGCTAAATAAATACAGTAAACACTTTTTGGGCAGTTAGATGTCCTCACAGTGAATTTGAATAACAACAGCATCAAATATTCTAGGGTAACACACTTTACAGCATTGAAGGAGGATAAATAGGACATTAAAAAAGATTCTCAAGAAACATAACAGCAGAGAATAAAGACAAAATAAGGCAACTTAGGGGACAAGGGTTAAAGAAGATCCTAATAATCAAAGGAGTGACGAGTATACATCTTCAACTAATACACATTCATATTGACTCACTCACACACACACACACACACACACACACACACACACAGGGAGGGAGGGAGGGAGGGAGGGAGAGAAAGAGAGACAGACAGACAGACAGACAGACAGACAGACAGACATAGAGAGAGACAGAGGCATACATAGAAAGAGTCTAACTTTCTTTGAGTTTAACTCTCCACTTTGTGCCTAAAATGGACTCCTTTTGTACTTACAGATTCAACCTTGCCCCTGATCTTCACTTTTCATGTATAAGTACTGAATTCCAGCTAGACTGACTATGAGATGCAATTTATGTCCCAGTTTCTTAACACTGAATTGCCCCTATGTCTGGCTGAAAACAGTACAATGTGGTGGAAGTGATGACCTGCTAGTTCTGAGCACAGACCTCAATGTTTTTGTCCACTCCTCCTTTGGAACCCTTCCCAAATGGTGTGAGCAGGTCTGTAGCAGGCTGCCTGTGCATGAAAACATCACACAGAGCAGAGAAGAGCTGGCCATAGATCTTGAGCGCTTCTACACTGGCTTATCTTTTTCAGTGCAGCAGCTGTCTGTAGTGAAGACACTTAATGATCTAGAATTGCTGATTACTAGAATTCTGAGCTACACACAAGGTTCTAGCCAGTAAGTTATGGGAGTCAAACGACTGAAATACATACAATATTCTACTGTCTCCAAGAAAATTCTTACCACAACGTGTCCATATTAGAATCAAGGACTTAAGTGATCACCCATTTGATCCTTTAGGTGGAAGTCACACTCAGTGTGTGCTCACTGGGCATCATTTAAGCTGTGTGCACAGCAGGCACTCAGTGTGTGATGAAATGAACTGAAATGAAAAGCCAACATTGATGTTCAACAGCATTTCTACTTCACATTTTCCCATACAACTGTTAAAAAGTAAAGAGCCACCAAGAATCTACTGCTGGCCTACAATAATGCCTAGAGATGAATAACTAGAGGTCACCAATTCCTGGAGTATAGCTACCACTTTAAAATGGTTAGTTAAATGAGAATTGATTTTGTCCTCAAGCTTTTAACATTCCTCAAAGTTGGAAGATGAAATAAAATATACATATTTTACATGTAAAACTGTACTGAAATTGAACTTACATAACACAAATATGAAATGTTAAGAAAAAAAACCTTTCAGCTTGTACTGTATAGTTCATTATTATTAATAGCAGATTTTCTAATTCTAGAATATTAACAAATGAAAAGTGTATGTCAATGTATTTTAACTCTGAAATATCATGAAAGCTTGTATATTCAAAATGTCATTTCACTTTTTACCTTAAGAAGTAGAGAAATGGAAATAGAGTAAGTGAAAAACAGGATGAACAGCTTTATAATCCACATCTAATTTTCTTTCTAATGAAATTATAGGGTTTTTAAATTATACTCTGCTATTACAGCCTATACAGAGAGTCTTTCATCAACGACCATATTTTGAATATGTTTTAAATTATCATTCACCTAATTGCATCTGAAAGTCTAACACAAGAGAACATGAGCGCATGATCGGCATGACACTTAAAAACCAGACAGGCAAACAGCCAGTATCTGCATGGCATTGAAAGAATATGCATCTGAATGCACTCCAGGACAAACCCCTTTTATATGGGCATATACCCTACATCTTGCCTTTTATGGAACTCTGCTTGGGACAGTCACAGCTGCTGCCTGACATGGCTACTGCCATCTTGAAATCACAGCACCTATGACTGCCTACAGGAAACTCCCACAAGTCTGGCCCTTGTGCATTCCTCCCGGAAGTGGAGAAAAGCTTATGATTCTCTTCCCCTCTCTGAAGGTACAATTGCTGGGACAGGGGCAGTTTTTCTGCAATGGCTTAGCTGCCGTAAGTTGCTGGTGCTCCCTATAAACAACCCCTTGAATTTCCACTAAGTAACTCCAGCTGGACTTGGGTGGAATTGAATTTTTTGGGGGGTGGGGTTCTGGGAGCTGTTGTGTATGCTCTATCTTGGATAAACAGATACTTGATTTAAAAAGTCATATAACATTTGCTTTTAATTTTCACTTCTGGTGTTTCCATTACCATTTTAAATTATTTTATTTACTATTATTAGTGTATGAAGAGGGAGGGTGTTGTGGGGGGATGCACCTGCAACTATGGAGGTCAGAGAATAACTTTGTGAACTCAGTTCTTTCCTTTTACCTTTATATGGGTTCCAGGGAGCAAACTCAGGCAGGTTTTCATGGAGAATGCTTCACCTGCTGAGCCATAGTACTAGCTCTGCTAATTTTATTTACTGTTTTGATCTCTGACCTGTAAAAGCCTAATTAAGTCTACTAATAAGTCAAATAATAAAATCAGAAACTAAAAAGGTTTAGATAGTTGTGAGAATGACAGAATCTCTGTGCTGACAAATCTTAAAGAAGAACAGGACTAGTTAAAGCCTGACCTGTAGGTTTAGTCCATAAAACTACCATCTACAGGCCAGATGATCAGGAAGCACTCCTGCAGAGAAAAGACACCAGCATCTGTAATGAGGATGCCCGGCAGCATAAGGAACAGAAAGCCAAGCCTCTTCTAAAACAAGCAGGTATTGAAAGGGCTAGCACTAAGGCAGGCTATGGCCATCTTTAGGATGAGACTTCTTGGAGGTGAAAGTGTTGTTCTGGGTAGAGTACTCCCCAAGTGAGACTAGTGTGGGTTGGGTGTTCTGCAAAGATGGAGGGAACATGGCAAGTTTTTATGGTACCCGCCCCCAATTTAGAATTGTGCTTTAGAATTGTGAGGAGTACAAACAACAGGACACTTGCCCACACCTCATCTTATGTTAAGTCTCCTATAGTAATGTACAAATGAAATTTTACCTGTAGTTTGAACATCTGAGAATGGTTTAGATGAACAAAAAGAAAGAGATCTTTTTAGACCAGAATGTGAAAGGTTTGTTTTGTAGTATGTCAGCTATCTGCTAACACAGCCTTCAACTAAGGATATTGTTCAAATCATCTAGGTTGGAAACTACTCCTTTCCAACTGCTGTAACAGATAAAGGAATAAGTAGGATTTATGACACACTGAATAAGAAGAGACATAATCTGTCATTACCAGTAAAATTTTGTAGTTTGGGTTTTTAGCATTTAAACTTCATGAAAGAAACTCTGGGGGTGGGAATGCAGCCTAAACACGCCCTTCAGAATCTACACCACTACTGCTCACCAGAGCTCACCAGTACGTGAGCTCACCCTGATGTGCTTTTCCCATTTGCCCCTCAGATCACATTGGTTTTGAACACTAATTGCTTTCTACTGGTGTCAAAGTCACACACTACTGAGAACAACAACATTTTCTTTGCATGAACAATGAAAAAAAAAAAAAAAGACTTTTCCTTGGATTGTCCTTCCAATGAAAAACACTTTCTGTTTTCCAAGAAGCTTGAACTGGCTTAGAGGCTTTGGAGAACAAATTCCAGAGGGAGGGAACGGATTCCCACTGAACCCTAAAACAAAATTTCATTCTTCCTATCTTAGATCAACGGCTAAAACTTGATCATCTCAGATCTAGAGATGAAAGGTATTCAGTGGGGGTGGGGGAAGAAGAGTCCCATTTCTGACAATGCTAGGAAAGCTTTATGAAAAAGAGAACCCCTATCCCAGCCCCCAAATATTAAGTTGACACACGTTTCTGGGACGTGGACTGAATCCTCAAACCATCACAGGACTATAGACACATGATTCTGCTGAACAGGGCTTTCCAGAATTGTCATCAATGACAGATTACACCGCCCATCCACAAGGGTCCAGGGCTAGCTCAGGCCATCCATTACGGGTTAAAAGCTATTCCGGCAGGAATCCAGGCACAGTGGTAAGGAGGTTACCCAGACAAGGGGTCCTACAGCTTTAAGAAACACTCTGGGCATCTACAAGTTTTCAGAATGCAAACTATGTCAGCTTTGAAAACAAGAGGCACTGCATCATTATGGCAGGAGAAACAAAGCCAGCCCCCTTCTAAAACAGACAAAAAAAGATTGTTTTAATAGGAGAGAAGCATCAGGCATTGATGCTTACTTCATTCACACTTTCTATCCAACCCCATCCATCTTCAGAGTGAAGAGATGACAGAGCACAGTTACGGCTCTCCCTTTTGGCCCCCACCCACCTTGTTCTATCATCCCCAAAACAACAGAGCCTACCATCCACCCTTTCTAGTCTGCAAGAACAGCCCTAAGGGTGGCCTTTCCATCTTATGGGCTTGCCATAGCTCAGGTAGACCTAAGTACCAGCCTTTATCATGACACTGTAACAGGACTTCCCATCAGGCTAGCATGACTGGTCAGAACCTTTGCAAACCATCTGTAAGTACCCTACTCTGTCTGCTATAAGCACCCCACTCTGTGGCTGATGGCTGACTACATTCTACAAAGGAAGCAACAGAAAGTAGGAGGCAGCAAGAAAAAGTCAACAAACCAGACTAACAACCCAGAAAGCAAAATATTTCATTTTCCTTCAACACTACTGGCCACATTATCCACACACAAAGTTCTCTAGGCGGGCAGTCTCTGCATCAGTGCACCTGCTTAGCATGGGTTTGACGAGTCATCTTTTCGCTGTGTCTGCAGAAGTCAATGGCCACACAATGGATCACATCACTTGAGGGTCACTTGAGTCCCTCTACTCTATGGATCCCTCCTCCCACCCCCTGCCTACACTTCTACCCACAAAATCTTTACTCCACCATTGCTAAGGATCTCAGATAGCTAAATAAAAGAGGTGGCCTCAAACACAGGGAAAAGCCCTTAGGTCTCCAGTGTGAATCACCAATGCCAAACCCCCTCCCTCCCCTTTTCCTTAAGACCTGATGGTCTTCAGTCACACATCTTAAAAGAAAAACAAAAAACAAAAACACAAAGACTTACTTGTCTCAAGTCGATGAAGGCCAACTGCAGCGTGTCCTCCTGGAACCCAGGCACCGGGCCGGATCTGGCAAACTCTGTGGGAAAGAAAAGAGGATAAAAAGCGCCTTTAACTAACCATGGACAGGGAGATTGGCAGACGGATGACAGGGAAGACAAGAGAGGCTGGGGGAGAGGAGGCCTGAGCTTCTAAGGAGTCATGTCTCTTTCCCTTCAGCTTCTTTGTTGGCCCTTCAAAATTCGTGTCATCAAAACACCATTAATTCCAGCATCCTGACAGCAAGGAAACTGTACTAATTCGACCTGAAATTTATTCCCATGAGCTGCTCTGGGCTTCAGAGTATTTGTTTTGTGAATGGACAAACAACTTGCAAAGGAAGAAGGGAGGGGGGAAAGAAAAAAGTTTTTCCACTCAACACAATAAAATCTTCAGCTGAGAAACTCTTTTCAGTTCCGAAAGCTATTTATATTTCAGATCACTGAAGGAATTTTCTAATTTCACGCCTGTCACCTCATTCCCTAAGCATCTATCAAAAATATTCCCTGCCACATCATTAATTATTCCCTCACTGATTATTTGTATTATCTCATGAGTGCCAACCTCCTACACAACACACACACGCACACACACACACACACACACACACACACACACACACACACACACGCACACCACTAGCAGCTGCTGCTGCCTTGATCAGAATTTGGCTTAAAAGAGAAAAGCAGTATTGGCAGATATAAAGATGCCCACCTGGATGAGGCTTACTACAGATGGTAAGGACATCTGCATATGTGTTTCCTTCTCCTGTAGTCTTTGCCCTTGACTTTCATTTCCATTCTGCTTTAAAAATTCCATCTTTTCTTCCCTCCACCTGCTTCCTCAGAGGTCAAAGATACGGATACTACCTATATTTCTTTGTATAAGTAGCACCGGAGACAATGTGCACTTATAATTCTGGCTTGCACATCTTTATCAAGAAAGAAATGGCAAAGGGCTACAGGGACAAATGCTACTACAACTTAAGAATGCCAAGTTTATCGTCTCTGAGTCCTACTTATTAGAAAATCAAAAAGTCTGAAGATCCTTCCACACAGACAAGCACACAGCACAGTCACGATCTGGGAGTTACTGTAATTTCAATTCTTCTGTGAAGTCAAAGCATGATGGGCACTTCATATCCATCTACTATTTATAATAAAAGCATGATGGGCATTTCATATCCATCTACTGTTTATAATAATAGCAGCTCAAGTACTTGAGAAAAAACTTGAAAAGAAGTATTTTCCTTTCAGATAGTCTTCAAGATGGAAGTTAAGAACTGATAGACCTGCTATAATAGTCTTCCTTTTCTTTTTCACAGCTAGCTAGAAATGTAGAAGACACTCTATATAGGACAAATTCAAAAGAGATGTACAAGAACAGATTACTGCTTGTGTGGCTTTGTCTCTCCCTTTTCATTCATTTTGAAACCGTAACAGATTTACATAAAATTACTGTCCCAGTTAAAAAAAATAATGTCAAATTAGACTGTAGAGACAAGAGAGCATCATATGAAAGAATTATAAATCAGCATATTAATTTAAATTAGTATAAATGTGGTATATACCTGCATACAAAATACTCTTAGTGCAGACATTTCAAATAAAAAGATGCATAAGAAAAGAGATCAACTCCAAACACAGTCAGTAAAGTGGCTGTCTGCTTTGAGAAGAAAATTCATACACCACTTAGAATCCAACATTATCCAAAGGAGGACTAAGAAACCCAAGTTCCAAAAGAGGAAAGTTCTAAAATGTACAAACATTCAGTGGAAAGCATGCTGATGGAAAGCTGGACACAGCATACCTGTACATCAACAGTGATGTGCAGTAAGCAACAGTAAGGACCATATCTGGTAACCTGGTGCATCCCGAATGTACAATTACTTCACATGATGCTCTTGTTGAAACAAGCTCTTTCAGTTACAGCTATAGCCTCTCTTCCCAACAGCCTTGTTGAGTGTTCAGCTTCCTGCAAAGTTGATAGATTGCCTGGAGTAGTCCTCTCTATTAGGAGGAGCCCTGATGCTGGGATGTTCTGCTGTTCTGCCTATGACAAACTCAACAGAATTCCCCATGATGTACCATTGGAAGGCTTTCAAGCTAGGTTTACATTCATGCTACTCATCACTGAACATGAACCTGGTTGACAGGTAAACTGACTCAGGAATCTGCGTATACTTCGTGCTGATCTCTCATTTAGCTTAGAGACCTGAGTTTTATGACATACTAAATCCTCAGGTTCCCACAAGACACTGCAGCCTTTGATTTACCTTTTTACAAAGAGAACCAGAGAATGATAATTATGGCAGGTATGACGAAGTGAAGAGATTAATCTCTACAAATCACTTATGGAAATGTTTAATTACTGTAAATTCAACTTCATATCTGTAGTTTTTCCTCTTTTTATTTTATCAGTACTGAGCATCAAACCCAAGGCCTTGTCCATGCTGTCAAGTATATTATTACCGAACTGCAATCCTATAATACCTATAATCCCACAGTCATAGTCAAGATAGTAAATTCCTTAGAGATAAGGACCCTATTACAAAGCATAACAACTATTAAAAATAATAGACGCTCAGGAGGGGGTAGTGAGAAGATGTAAAGTGAATAAGTAAAAAATAAAATTAAATAAAAACCCCAGTATGTTTCCAATATCCTTATATGAATAAATGTTTTGCATATTAAAAATAGTACATGCTCAACAAATATTATGTTTCAATTAAACAAGTTACATAAAATCAAGATTCACTAGAAACACAGACCTATAAATGATAACAAAAGTCTCTGGGTTGTTACAAGTTTTAAGGTTTTTAAGGGAACAGGCCTATGTGTGGCAGCAGCAGCAGCAGCAGCAGCAGCAGCAGCAGCAGCAGCAGCAGCAGCAGCAACAACAACAACAGCCCCAGAACTGGAGCTCCACTTCTCCACTTAGTAATTCCTGAGTTTAAGAGATTATTTAACTTTATGTCTTTAAAAATTATTAAATAAAAAATTAGAATAGCAGATCATTTCTTATACTCTAGTGATAAGCATTAAGCTAAGTCACACATATAAAGCAGCTTGACAAAGTGGCAGGCATATCATAACCAATTATCCTTATACCCTTATACTATAGTCAGTCAGTCAGTCAGTCTCTCTCTCTCTCTCTCTCTCTCTCTCTCTCTCTCTCTCTCTCTCT
>JANHMN010000008.1:21538692-21595641 GCA_030674055.1 Rhabdomys pumilio
TCTCTCTCTCTCTCTCTCTCTCTCTCTCTCTCTCTCTCTCTCTCTCTCTGTGTGTGTGTGTGTGTGTGTGTGTGTGTACATTTCTCTATAAAGAAAGGTTCATAGATTTTACTGAATTCTCAGTGGTTTGGTGACAATGTCAAGAAATATGGTCCTGTGCCTATGACAACAGATGAAACAAAATAGAGCTGAACTGGAGATGGCTCAGTGACCAGTCATTTATTTATAGGAAAATTTATAGGCAGATGCTTAATTATTCTGTTTTAAAGGAGTTAATGTGACTAGTCTGTTAGACACAACACAAAAAATTTCATTTGTATTATTAGAAAAATTAAACAAATTCATTAAGTACAATTTCTGTAACGGTGATTTAATATAGACTCAGAAATATGACCTCCTAGAGTAAAAATATTATAAATACATGAAAAAATAGTAAAAACTGTAAATATTTAAAAAAAATAAAAATTCACGCAGAGCCTTATTTCAACTAGGTAAAATATAATAGAGATAGGACTCATGCTAGTCAACTCCTACTTCACAATTTTATCCAAGGCTGCTACATAGAGGAGAATGAGTTTTTCTTTGTATTTTATAAACTTTCATAATGCAATACGAGGAAATATAAGAAAGCAGGTGTGGTGACATAAAACAGTACTGGTCAACAGTGACAAGAGAAACAGCGGGATAGGCTGACATGCACAAATTCTCAGACACTGCCTGACAGGTGAGAAGGAACATTGATGTGCGGACAAGACAATTTCACATGTACATGGTAAGGCTTCTAGAGCCATGGACTTCTGACAGCATCACAGCCAAGTGGAAGAAGCAGACACAGACATGGACTAGTCCTTCTTGGACTTGTTTCTGGACAGTAGGTTTTCAGTCTCACAGTGACCTGTATCAGCATGAACGTGTCCACAGCCTGCAGTTCTGCAGGGCCGCCTCAGTACCATCCAGGAAATAAAACGAGCCTGCTTCATTTCACACAGATCCAAACCCTCCCTTTCACCAGTTCCTGTTGCTTGTGGATGGGGCCAAACTCTGGGGAGTTGGCATCTGCTTGCCAGTTAAGTTATACTAGTGGCAAGCAGCATCAACTCATTTGACAGAGTATCATTCTCTCCATCCTCTATCCTATCTTGTCAGGAGGGACTCTCTGAGTGTAACATGGTATCAAGTCCTGACTCTGAGATTCTATTTGAAAATTGAAAAAAAATATTTAAGTGAAGAAACTTCAACTAATTGAAGGCCGAGAAGGTAAGTGCTAAAAGAAAGCTTCATAAAGTTATAGAAAAGAAGGCATATTGTCAAGGAAGATTCTGAGGAAAAAGGAAAGTAGAATATCCAACAACTTCTGATATTCTTACTGCACAAACCTTGGAAATGTGCTCATCATTTTAAGAAATGCTAATCTTCAAAATACTCTGTAAATTTTTCCCAAAATTTATTTTTTTGTTTACATTACATCTCAATTGCAGCTCCCCCTTTCCCCTCTCCTCTCAGTCCTGCCCTTGCAAATCCCTCCCCTTTTCCTCAGAGAAGAGGACTTTTCCTCAGAGAAGAGGACGCTCCCTTGGGTACCATCTCTCCCTGGGATATCCAGTCTCAGCACGACTAAGCACTTCCTCTCCACTAAGGCCCAACCAGTCAGCCCAAGTGGGGCAAGTCAAATAATGTTTCACAATCTAACAAAGTTGCCAAAGGGGGGAAAAAAAAAAGACATTTTGTTAATTTCAACTTTTTTTTCTAAGTTTCTTTTCAGGTTGATGTTAACACTAATAATAAAGTCCATTAATTTGTGGGAAAAGAAAACAAATATTTCAAATTTCATGTGGTACATTCACAACTGGCTGGAGAAAACAAAATACTTTATAAAGTATAGTGAGTACCAAGGATGCAGTAGGTAGGTAAAGTGCTTGCCTTGTGAGTTTGATCCCAGAAAACACACTTTTACAAAAGCTGACTATCTGAGGCCTGGTGGGTCTGTTAAGTTCCAGGCAATAGTTGCAGCAGTAAAGGCCCTCCAAAGGAAAACTACTCCTTGCCAACAGGATGCAATCTCTGGCTAGTGTGGGGTTTAAGTCAGGGTTTCTATTCCTGCACAAAACATCATGACCAAGATGCAAGTTGGGGAGGAAAGGGTTTATTCAGCTTACATTTCCAAATTGCTGTTCATTAGAAAATGAGGTCATGACTGGAACTCAAACAGGTCAGGATATAGGAGCTGATGCAGAGGCCATGGAGGGATGTTACTTACTGCCTTGCTTCCCCTGGCTTGCTCAGCTTGCTTTCTTATAGAACCCAGGACTACCAGCCCAGGGATGGCACCACCCACAATGGGCCCGCCCTGCTTGATCACTAATTGAGAAAATGCCTTACAGCCTGGTCTCACGGAGGAATTTCCTCAATTGAAGTTCCTTTCTCTGTGATAACCCCAGCTTGTGTCAAGTTGACACACAAAACCAGCCAGTACATGAGGACACATCACATTCCAGTTGAGCAAGGTTAAGGAAGACAAGCTCAGCTCAAACTGTGCTAAAGAGATAGGCAGAATAATTACCCCTTTAATGAGATGATGGACTTTCCTTGCCAGATTTCAATCTGTAGTAGCCTACAGAGACACAGTCATGTGGCTTTGTAAGTCTGCTGAAATTCTCAACTATTAGAAAAGTAAAACTTATCCTTTTCTCCTACTTTTTAAAAAGCATGCTTTCTCTAAAACTTGGGCTTTGCTTTCTCTAAAATTCTCCTCCCTGCCTTATGGGTGCCTGCCACCATGTGGCTGACCTGCATGCCCGCTTCACTCAAATGGCAAGGCTTCTTTCCTACCTACCTTTTCTCCATGCTCCTCCTCCAGGCAGGTGTTAAGATTCCCACCTTGCCTGCCCGGAGTTTTTCCATCCTTAAATTCTTTAATTAATGTGAGGGGATTTAATTTCCCTGCTATCATCTGGTGACCAAACTTTCAAATAATGCAGGTCCAGTAAAGGGCAAGTCTAAATAAACAAAGGGGATAGCACCTAAGCAATGAGACCCGGAGTTGGCTTCCACAGAGACATGCACAGAAGTCTATATGGACAGCTGCACACAAAATCTCCACAGAAAACCAAATCCAAATGAAACAATAACACCAGCGTTAGAAGGGATTTGAGAAGTCAAAGCAACAGCACTCTGTAATCTCTATATACAAACAGAAGACTAAAAAAATCCATCCCTCTCCCTCCCACTGCCCACACCATGGCACAAAATGTGGAACAGAGTCCATCTTAAGTGATCCTGGAACATTTTAGAACACTAGAGCTCTTTCAGGCTTCTCAATATTAAAGAATGATACATCATTTTATAGATGAGTAATATCTTCCATTGCACTTCTTTTTAAATGTATTTTAAACCAGCATACGAACTATTAGATGCCATTGCAGCAGTTACAAGTATGCTTTAGTGATACTTCTCCTTGTAACCTTCTCCTAGTCTCCTTTCTGCTTTCACATCACATGTCCTTTTACTCTGCCTCCCTTGTCAGTACCTCTTTCTATTTCACCTTGATTTCTGAAAATAGTGTTATTTCAAAGCCCACCCAGTGACCACAAGGATCCAAGCCTCCAGCTGTGGACCTCACCTTGAACCATGTAGTCAGCTCAATCACTTCCATATTTGCACGTTTTCTGCTCCTTCCCATCTCTCATATACATGCTCTCACACGTGTGCTCATATGTGCACACATGAGCACACATGTGAGTGAGTGTGTGTGTGTGTGGGGGGGTATGTGCACACATACATGAGTAAAGCTGAAAAAGATAGACAAGATATTAAAAAATTGATCAAAGCAAGTTTGGAAAACTGAACATAAAAATGATTCTTCACAAATTATCCATAAAAGAAGAACAATTTTCAAAGTAAGATATGCAATGGGAACAATGTATTTCCAAAAAGCAAAATAGATAGTATCTGACAGATAGGTGGAATGGCAGATGAGGGAGGAAAACATAATTTGTCTAGACAAGAGGGAAGCTAAAAGACAAACTACAAAAAGGCCCCTAGACAGCATCAGTATATCACTGCTCCAGGGAGCATCTAGTTCAGACAAGAGTCAAGAACACTCTTCCATGGTTTAGGCCAGTGCTCATAAGAAACACATAGAAGAAAGTGTGTTGATGCTTTGTTTGCATCTTAAGATCATGTCAGGTCACAAGTGTTTTTTTGTGGGATTGAAAAAAATAGAAGCTGTTGTTGCTGTATTAACATAATGGTTTCCTGGTATCTGGCTCCCTGGAGCAGTAGATAAGGGGAGCGGTAGACTAGAGGATGGCTCTGGGGAAGCCAAGCCCTCTTGCATCACTTCAAGGTGGCTCCAGGAGGCTAATTGCAGAGAAGCTGATAGTGTCTCTGGAGAACCCACTCCAGATCCTTTTGGTCAGAAAGAAGATGGTCAGAACATAAAGAAGGGAGCTCCATGGAAGAATTATGTCAAGAAGAAATAAAAGGAGGGGGGAGAGGGGAAGAAGAAGGCTCCTAGAGACTCAGATCATTATATCTCTCATTTCAAGGGTGAATGGGGTATAGAACATTGTGCCTACAGTTACCAATGCAACACTGTACACCTGAAATGTGTTCATGTATGTGTTTTACCACACTGTGAATGAATAAAAAACACAGTTTAAATAAGCAAAGACTTAAAGTGTTCCAAAATCATATCTTGCATTTAAATCATAACGTATCTAAACATGCAATAAAGCATTAACTCAGCAAGCAGCAGCAGCAGCAGCAGCAGCAGCAGATATAGTCATACACAGAATAGACGCCTCATAAAGAAAACTGTCAACCCGATAATAGTGGGATAGGTGGTTTTCCACTTACACCCACACAATAAGTTCACAGCCATCTATGGATAGAAGCACTTCTGGAAGAGCACTGAATTCACAAAGAATGTGGTGAAGGCCCGAGAGAGCCCACAAGAAGCAGGGTCCACTGAGAAGACAGAACTCTGTGTCAGGAGCAAACTTGCCAGCATTATTTCCAGCTCTAGACCTAGAAATGGCCCCAGACTACTGTGGCTACTTGGCTTTGGAAAAATTCTTCTGCCAAAACCATGAAGCAGAGGAACTTGGAGGAGCCGTGCTCACGTAAGCCTTGGATGGTGTGACTGCTGCATTCATGTCTGTGGTTCTGGAGCCACCCCTGACAGTTAACTCTGGTCTTCTCATCAATGGCCTGAAGTCATGCTCAGAATTCAGCACACAAAAAGATGAGGTGTTGGGATGAGGGGAGTGGGAAACAGCAGTATAGTATATGGGACAGGCATAGTGAGCACAGCACTACAACAAATCCCACAGAAGCTCTGGAAAGGAAGGCAGGTCCTTTCAGATTCTGTTAGACAGCAGTCCCAACTACAAACAACCAGAAGGAGCCATGGTCAGTGGTTAGAGGTGCAATTAAAGATTTTGGTGGTAGAAGTTGGTCCTGAAGCAAGTTTGTGGCTGTGTCATAGTCAGAGGCTAGTACTGACAACTCAGAGATCCAGTCATGAACTCAGCAGGTACCGTCAACAAACCTAGGATAAGCTTGCCACCTAGACTCTGATTTACAAGAAACCAAGCCTCTAGCTAAGAGGCTTAGGTCTATTCTGCTCAATCACTTCCCTAGTGACAGACATGCTTTCTGCTCCCTGATGCTGAAGGTTCTTGCCCTATACAATGGTATGCAGGTGTGACTATTTAACGAGGACTACAATGATGGAGAGTGGCTCATTGGTGTGCATGCTTATTATCTGCAAGGTCCTGAACTCAATCCCCAGAGTCCAAAGAAATAAATAACAGGTGACTGCTGAGTCACTTTCTGCCCTTATGAATGAGATTAGGTGCCCTTGCAAAAGAGCCTGAGAATTTGTCCTCTTTATTCAACATGAGAACAGGATTTCTCCCTCCAGAGCATGCAGAAGCAAGGAAGGTGCCACCTCCGAAGCAGAGTGCAGTCCCAGACAACCCAATCTGCTACCATCTCAATCTTGGACTTTTCAGACTCCAGAACTGTGAGAAATAAATTTCTTTTGTTTAAAAGTAACCCGTCTAAGGTATGTTATAGAAGCACAAATAGAAAAGGCTTGTCTGTCTGAAACAGTCGGTAGAGACAAAAAGAAATGTACATTCTTTCAAATGTACAGACACTAATGCAGAGCTACCCAGAAACAAAAAAAGGCAAACACAGCAGTATCAAAGGAAACAAGCTAAATGATGGGCAGGAACGTTCAGACATAAAACTAGAGAGAATTAGAAAAACCACATACTAGGAAAATGAGAAAATTAATTTGAAAATTGAAAACAAAGAGAACCAAAAAGATGAAATAAGAGGGTGGAGACTGAAGAACAGGACAGAAATGAACAACTCACCCTGCAGGGTGGACTACGAAAGAGCAAGATAAATAAACAGAAAAATGTAACATCTAAACTGGCCAAACAGAGGAATAAAAGAAAAAAATTAAGGAAAATGAATGAATAAAGTAGAAGAGTCATAAAAATGGGGAAAAAAAGGAAAATGGCCAGAAAGCTTAAGGGAACACTCTAAACCCTCTTAAATCTTGGGAAGCATGTGGATATCCAGAAATATGGAACACAAACACTTTTTCTCAGACCAGTTTCAGAGGAAGATCAAATGCCAAGATCAGAGGCTAGAGAGATGGCTAAGTGGTTAGAAGCATGGGCTGCTCTTCCAGAGGACCTGGATTCTACTGCCAGCCTCCTATATGAGACAGCTCACAACTGTCTGTAACTTCAGTTCCAGTGGATACAGTCCTTTTTAGGCCTCCATAGGCAGTGTATACACATAGTGTATAGACATACATGCAAGTAAAACACCCATGCACATAAATAAAATAATTTCTAAAACACTTTTTAAAAAGGCAAGATCAGATTTGAGAGATTGGTCACATAAAATGCAATGTCTGTAGCCATATTGGACTTTTTCAACAAAAACCTTACAAGCCAAGAATTGGTGGTGGGGGGGGGGTGATATACTCATTGTGCTGAAAGGTGAAACAGAAGATAAAAACTCACCAACCTAGAATCCAAAACTTTGCAAAGGTGTTCTTCAGAAATAAAAAAAGAGGCAAAGACATTCCCATACAACAAGAGAAGGCATCAATTCACATGAAATCCATCTAAGAAAACACCAAGGAGTACTTCTCAAACAGAAACACGAAGCATTAACAAACCGCAGGAAGAACACAAGATGTGGAAGTCACTAGCAAGAGAACAGGTGAGTTCAGGCCCCAAAGCTGTGACTGAGGCATGCACAACTCTTCAAATTTAGTGTAAAATTTACAAACAATACCGTTATACCTTCAGTTATCTGTCAGCGAATACAGAACCATAAAAATATGAGTAACAGTCACAGAAGAAAAAAAGAAGTGGAGGAGTAAATGTGTATTTATATGAGATTGAAGTTGTTACCACTCTGAAACAGAACACAACTACAAAATGTTTTATCTAAGTCCCAGGGCAATCGTAAAGTAAAATCAACTAGCAGGTTCCACTTGAAACAAGTAGTGCATATGTGGCCTTTAATTCCAGCACAACACTCACATGGGACTAAGCAGGTTAGCTGTGCAATTTCAAGGTTCCCCTATACTGCACAGGGAGTTCAAGGCCAACCTGAGTTACATGAAACCCTGCCTCAAAAGACAAAATCAGTAAGAACCATAAGAAGAGTCATGAGCCCAAAGCAAAACATCAGAACAAATCACAAAGGAGCACAGCAAAACAAAAGAGATAAACCAATGAATTGTAAAACAATAAATCTGCAGGAAAATGACTAAGGCAGTATTTATATGTCAAGGATTACTTAATATGTAAATAGACTAAAGACACAAAGGAGTCAACATGCTGGGTACTAGAGATGCATTTAAGCTTTTAAAGATAAGCAGACTAAAGAGACAAAAAGGACAATCCACACAGCTGGTGACCATGAGAGTATATAAGCAGACTAAAGAGACAAAAAGGACAATCCACACAGCTGGTGACCATGAGAGTATAATGCTATCAGACAAAAAAGAATCATCTCACCAAATAAGTTGCACCTACAAAAACTAGAAACAGGAAAACAAAATCAAAACTAGAAGAAAAGAGGAAATAAAAATTAGAAATAAATATTAGAAAAGCAATTTTAAACAATCGATAAAACTTAGATTTTTTTTTTCAAGATGATGAAAATTAAACCCTTGGCTAAAGTTGGAGGAAGGGAGTGAAAATAAGAAAAATCATTAACAAAAGAGCAAACAGTACAGAGGACAATAAGAGACAAAAGAACCAGGAAACGTCTGTGGATACATCCCTATTGGGGAGACTTCTGCGGACAGACCCTCCTGGGCTCTGCTTACCCTTTTTAAATTACTTCTTTCTGTTCTATCTTCATGGATACCAGTCCTCTCATACTTCTGCTCTGACTTCTTCGCAGTGAATTTTCTGGTTTGGCTAGTTTTTTTCCCACTCCCTTTCTCTCTCTGTATTGGTAAATGCATTTTGCTCATACACTATTGCCTTTATGTTTTCAACACCTCCCCATAGTTCTCTGCACATCTCTGGAACAAGTGTTTTAAGGCTTGAGCTCCTGTGTCTGGTGTCCGGCCTTTGAGAAGTAGCTTCTATTGAATCTGCTTCTTGCTGAGGGTTCACCTGCTTGTTTTTTCATACCTTACAGTTTCTGAAATTAGACACTAGAACCTAACAATACGGTAACTGTAGAATGTTGATTTCTCACGTTGCTAAAATTGGCAATTCTTCATTATTGTTCTTGATAATTGTTTCTGTTTTGTTAATTTGGGGGTCAAGAGTTAACTAATATGTAAATCAGACCTGTTTTAGCAAGTCTGTTCTTTTTCTGGACTATTTAGTTACTTTCTATTTTCCCCCAGTTACGTAGTAACATTTAAATGGCCCCTTCCTAATGTCTGTTTCAACATCAAAGTTTATTAGCTTATACCCTCATCCAACTTCTAGTTCTTGTTTCCTGCATGTGGATAAAGATGGGATCACAAATGAGATCTCTTCTTTAATATTTGATTTCAAAGGTGTAAAATAATAATAAAAAATATCTACTGAAGAAAACACATCAATCTATTAAATCTTATGGAAACATCACAAGACTAAGAGGAACTTACAACTACGGCCATAGCTAGCTCTGAATCTTTGCATCAGAGCACCTTTGCTCTGGCTCCAAACAGCTAACCGCTATGAGAAAAAGCTCATAGCTGCCTGGCTTTGAGCTGTGAACTGGAGACTGGAGTTGCTATTGAGCTAAAAACAAATTGATGAAAAGTAACCAAAGTGTTCAGGTGCAGCCTGGGAGGCCACACAGACTGCAGAGCTCAAAAACACACCAGACAGATTTTCCAGAAGCAACTCTTCTTAAGTGAGGAGACAGACTGATGTTGCTTCCTACACCATCTAAATGTGTTTGTATGAGATGACCTAGAAATTGTATGCTGTGGTGGTCTGAATATGAAATGAACCCAGGTATTTGAACAATTAGTCACCAGTTAATGGCACTGTTTGGGAAGGTTGTGGAACCTTTAGGAAGTGAAGCCTTGCTGAAGAGAGTACGTCATTTACATTACTGGGGTAGACTTTGAGTTTACAGCCTTACCCAACTTCTAGTTCTTGCTTCCTGCATGTGTATAAAGATGTGATCTCTCAGTATCCTGTTGCTGCCATGCTACCTTCCTCACCATTAAGAACATCTAGCCCTGTGAATAAACCCTTAAGTTGCTTCTGCTCATACTTATCATACAACAGAAATGAAACTGAGATATATAATGTTTTATCAAATGATTTTAAGCTGTTATTTACATAAAAAATCAGGAGGTAGATGTTTAGAGCGGTATAGTTTATGACTGTGAAAGTTTGGCAATAACCACAATGCTCTTCAGCAGGCAAATCGATAAACTGCTATGTGTTAACAATGGATTATTATTTAGTGTTACAATGGGTTAACAAACCATTAAAAAACCATGGTGGAACCTTACATGCATACTACTGTAAGAAAGTAATCAGTCCTCAGAGGCTGTGTGCTGAGTGCTTCCAACTCCATGACATTTTGGACAAGGGCAAACTGTGGCGATAGTATACAATGATGTCAGTCGTGAGGCTGGGAGGTATGCACAGGTGAAAGAGATCCTCCAGAAGCAAACTGTTCTCTATGACAATAGTGGATACATGTTGTTATGCATTTATCATACAGAATCTGTTATACCACATACAGAATCTGTTATACCACATACAGAATCTATAACACCAAGGATGACCCCAAATGTCAAATACAGATTTCAGGTGGTAAGGATGTGTGGTTACACTAATTACAGCAAACATTAATATGCTGTAGAGTATTAATAGTGCAGGAGGCTCTGTGTGGTGGGGCAGAAAGTGTGTAGGAACTTTCTATGATGCCCAACAGATTTTGCTGATAATCTAAAACTACTTGAAACAATACAGTCTATACTTTTTTTTTTTTTTTAACAATGAAGGACAATAAAGATTAGCTATAATTTACCCCAGTGTTTCTTTGAAGGAAATATGATTAAAATTGATAGGAAACTTCAAACTAGTGCTCCAAATAGATTCAAAAGTGAAGCTAAATTTCGCAACTTCTTTTGTTCTAAACAATATATGAGTATTAGAATAGACAGATGGACCTTTAGTTAATTAGCAATCCACCTCTATAAAGTAGACATAGCCTCAACATGAAGGGCCTTTTATGTAGATGCTTAGCCACAGACTTCATTTGGCTAAGCTGCATGCGGACGCTATGGAAGCAGGAGGCCAGGTACTCAATGACTGGTTATCAGAAGACACATTCACGCTGGGACAGAGACCATCCCAACAGGAATCAATTCGGAAGAAAATAGAGAGGCCATCGTCATGCCTTAAGTACTACAGAACACTCAGGGAAACTAAGGACACTAATAGGTGAGCTCTCATAGAGCACACTAGAAAACAGTCTGCCTCAAGGTGTGAAGAAGGGAGGTGCTAAGCTCTTTCCAGGTCTTGGATCCAGACAACTGGGCACCTTAACAGAGATCAGGTGCTATCCTTTCCTAGAGAAAGCAATACTAAGGTCAACTTAATAAATTCTGTATTACATCAGTTCTTATAAAGGAAGATGGATTATGGAAGACTATGACAGTGCATGTCTTATTATATGGTGCTGGGTTTGCCCTTAAAATTCCATAGACAAATAATAGTCAAGATTACTGGTGATGTCCTATGTCTTAAACTTACAACCCTGAAATCTGGAAAGATGAAAGGAGTCTGTGTAATGGCTGAGAACTTCCCACAGATGAAAAACTAAGGCCAAGAAGGTTAAGTCAGGGAAACCATTAAAATCCAATCCCTCTATTATTTCAACATGTATCTCCCAACCTGGAATGTCTAACGACAAATGTCCATGTTCCTTGTTCCTTTGTATAATACTGTATATTCTTTCCCATTTACTTGGGTAACAATGAAAATCATAAAAAAGCCCACGAATATAGAAAAGAGTTATTTTCTTCTGCAGATTCTTAATGCTTCATGATTTGATGAAATGTGGGCAAATTTCTCATTGGACCTTTCTAAATTAGGGTGAAAGGAGGCTTTTCTAAATTAGTAATCAACAGTGCTTCTGTGTATAATCTTAGAGAAGTTGAAGGTCAGCGATGAAAAGGGTGGGCTTCCTGAGAGATGAGAGAGACTGTGTTTAAGTTGTAACTTTATATCCTTGATATTTTTAACTGTGCTCTTAAGGACTTAATCTTAGCCATGTGTCGTTTAGGTCTGATTATTTTGCTGTATGAACACATTCCCAAATCCATGGCCCTCTAAACTTTAACATTAAGAGGGGATTCTGTAGGCCATTTAACATAATAGTAAAACTGATTCTACAGAAAAGCACTAAACAGAAATCTGAGCTCCTATTGATTTTGTCTAGTAGATACATTAGAAAAAGAACATAGTAAAACTCATTTTTAAAATAAAGAATGGAACTCGTCTAACTCAATGTATGTAGTGCATTTTATAATGAAATCAGTACTTTCAAAATTGAGACATTTATATGTTTTCAAACTCTGGTATTGGACCCCTTCAATACTTGTCATCTCTGACTAGCTATGTTTTGATGCTCCCGTTTATGCTGGGAGCCATGATACTGGCAACACAGCTCTAGACTCCAATTGTAACAAAGGCAAAATGAAGTGTGTGAACAATGACCAGACAGTGAAGCAGGAGAGCAGCCCAGCAAACCGTCACAGCCACAGGGTCAGCTTCCGCATTAGCTTGGCTCCAGCTGAGGTGAATGCCTTGCAAGACTGACATCTGCTTCTGGCCCCATTCCACTCGTGCCAGTGTAACAAAGTTCATAAGTGTAGAGATGGCAAGAGAAGCAGCTCTACAAGCTGGCTAGACAACACCACGCCTGGCCTGCTCTGTTGTGCAGACAGCCTTCTCTCCATGTGCTTGCAGGATGAAAGGGTAAAGGAGTTCTCTGGGGACACTGCTGGAAAACCTTGATCTCACTGTGCCTATCTCTGTTCGTAAGTTCCAATGGCAGGCTTGAGGTCCCACTTTCTAATCCCCTTGGGTTAGGATTTTTATGTATGAAGTCGGAGATGGCAAACATTCAGAGCATGGCTGTCAGGTCTATTCAGTTCCCAGCAGAAGGAATTTCTCTCAGAATACAGAACAGTAAAGTTGCCCTGTTAGATCATGACAGAGGCACATGGTTTATTCTTCTATGTGTCTGTAGGAGAACTGTGTTGCCTCTCTCCAGCCCTTCCTCTGTATGTGTTCCTAGGTTCTCTCTCCATCCTACTTTGGCTTTCTGTACACTATTTTTTTTTTCTATGAAAACACTGAAAATGGTTAGAAATTGCTTTTGGAAAGCAACAGTGATGATTTTTGAATGACACATACTTTGTAGACAAAGCTCTTTGTCTTTGTTTTCAATCAAAGTCACTACTTTGAGTTTCAACTGCCAAGTGCTCCACAGGTGAATAACACAAGATAAAGGATGATTGCTAAGAATCTCAAGCTGGCCAAGGGGCTCACACTTGCAATCCCGACACTTGGGAGGCTACAGCAGGAAGATTATCATTTTCAGGCCAGCCAAGGCTCACAGAGTCCAAAATAGTGTAAGATACACAGTAATATCTTATGGGAAGGAGAAGAAGGGAAGAAAAGTCTTAAAAATAGAATTGTTGCGAATGAATATGAAATGACTGGCCAGAAAGTCTCACGTGTTGAAATTTGTGTTTCTAGCAGGTGGCTCTACTAATAGGTAGTTAGATCATGAGGGCACTGACCTCTTCAGTTGATTTGCTACTGATTATTTCATATCTGAGCTGTCTATTCGAATGTAGGGCTTAGCTGAAGGAAGTGTGTTACTGGGGACATACCATTAAGGATACGCCTGTCCCAAGGCCTGTTCTCCCTCCTCTTGCCTTATTCACAGCTGCTACAAGGTCAGCAGCTTTCCTTCACCATATAATTCCCATGTTGTTCCTGACTTGTCACAGGCCTGAAAACAATGGAATCATATGGCCATACTCTCAGACTTCTGAAACTATGAGCCAACATAAACCTTTTATCCTTTAAGTTGATTATTCCCAGGTAGTTTATGATAGTGACAAAACACTTAAGAGTTCATGATCAATGCTGAGTAAGCAGCAATCAGGAAGCCCATGAGGATCTGCGCTACGTCCACTGCATATATACCATGGTTGCTAGCTTGGTATTTTTATAGGACTCCTAGGCCCCCCTTCCTCCTACTAGGCTGCCTTGCCCAGCCCTGATATGAGGGTTTGTACTTAGTCTTATTGGATCTTGTTATGCCATGTTCAGCGTATATCTCTGGAGGTCCTGCTGTTTTCTGAAGGGAGATGGAGGAGGAGTAAATCTGGGGAAGAGGGGAGGTAGAGGGGAAACTAGGAAGACTGGAGGGAGAGGAAACTGTGGTTGAAATGTATTATATGAGAGAAGAATTTTAAAAAGTCAAGCTCACCTCATAGGAAAAGTTGGACACCAGAGAAATAATTAAGGTGGGTTTTTCTTGGGATGCTCCCTGTGTTCGAACAGAAAGTTTAGAAGAAATCAGCACAACTCTTTCCAAAAGGGAAGCAGATGATGCTTCTTTGGTTTATCTTTCATAGATATGTGTGAGTCTGCAGACTGCATACTCTAATTCACACCCAAACACATAAATGTATAGTGAAGTCAACTGGGCTTCCAGCCCTTGTTAGCCAACAAAGCTCTTGGATCTCATATCACAGCAGTAACAACAAACTTGCTTAAGCTTGCCTTCGACCCCAGTTTCTAGAATAGAGTTTCAAACCTCTATATTTTTTTCTAGTAATAGTAGTGTCTTCTCTCATTCACAATGAGTTCCTTTTGACAGCAAGTAAGTTTGTGCTTAAAAAAAATATGACTCATGGTGTGCTCTTGGTGAGTTTTAAGTGGAGAACTGACTATGTCAAAGGACACTTGATTTTCCAATGTGCTTTCTGTCTTCCCCAGAGCTCTAGTGAAAAAATTAGAATTCTAGGTTGAGTTCAATCATGTGGTTAAGTTTTTAAAACACATGTACCTATGCAGTGAAACCCAGAGAGGAACTATGAACACAGAGGTTCAGTGCAGCTTCCAAACTGAAGAACTAGATCCATAAAGCAAGGCCAAGGAAGACCTACACACCCCTCACCCAATCAGTTCTTTGCACTTCTCCTGTCGGCCTATTTCTAAATTGTAGTCTCTCTGCTGAAGCTAGAATTCTAAGTAGTACAGAACTTCCAGTATGTTCCAAGAGCTTATTAAGCTTGGGAGAATTTCAGGGGATCCTTGAAATTGTGGTCAGCAGGAAGATGTGCGGATGAATGAGGAGGACTGAATTACTACTAGAGTCTAAAGCTGAGCAGTCCCACAAAAATTGCCCTTAGTCTCTGGGGTATGTGTTAGTTTCTGCTGCTGTGTGTTAACTTTTGTTGTTGTCTGGGATGTGTGTTAACTTTTGTTGTTGTCTGGGATGTGTGTTAGCTTTTGTTGTTGTCTGGGATGTGTGTTAGCTTTTGTTGTTGTCTGGGATGTGTGTTGACTTTTGTTGTTGTCTGGGATGTGTGTTGACTTTTGTTGTTGTCTGGGATGTGTGTTGACTTTTGTTGTTGTCTGGGATGTGTGTTAGCTTTTGTTGTTGTCTGGGATGTGTGTTAGCTTTTGTTGTTGTCTGGGATGTGTGTTAACTTTTGCTAAATTGCACTGAGGGGTGAGCAACCTAGCAGCATTAAGAGAATTCTCGTCAGAACAAAAATACAGATTAAGCACAGCACATTCGGATACTCTGTTCATGTTTAACAATGAGATTGTAACTACAGTTGTTCTAGCAAAAGCAATATGAAAACAAGCAGACTTGGAAACAAGCAGATGACAGCATTTCTTCCAATGAATCAAAATGTTTAAAGATTTCACTGCCAGAGATCATTTTTGAGATGTTATAGGAAGAGGGCCCCTGTCTTTCCTAAAGGAACTTACTATTTCCTTATGTCTTTTAGTTCTCTTTCTTTGCTTGGCATTGTTTTAGAATTAGTTGGGACGTTTACTTGCTGGAGAACTTTAACGCAGGCATTACTACAGCGACTCAACATCCATGTTAAATGGATGTAAGTGGGCAGAGTGGCTGGCACTTGGCATCCACGACTAGTTAGTTATTTTCAGAAGTCAAGCGTTGCATTTGAACATGCAACCAGCACAGGGCTTCATCTGAGATGACAGTTTACTTTTTTCTTTTTTCCTTCCTACATCAGGCAAATAAAAACAAATAAATACAGAACAACATAAAAACACTGACAATAAGATAAAAATCTCTGCCAGTGATCCAAATGCTCTGGGCCGGAAGCTTTTAGTGAGGGGCCAAAGGTGGCTGAGCAGTGCAGGTGCCCGGAGAGGTGGGAGACACTAGCACTCCAGACACTACTGGAAGAGAGGCAATGGCACTTAGGAAGCATTTAGGATTGAAGAAAAAAGTATACAAGTAATTTCTTCCCACAACAGACTGGTCCTTTTTAAGGACAACCTTAAGTAGTAGGAAGCATAGGAGATGAATGAGCAATTGAAGTATTAAAGGCACTTCTGTCTTTAAAATGGTCTTGCTGAAAAAGCCCTCAAAAATGCTTTTGTAGGGGAGAGTGGAGAACCTCGCCCTTCTTCCTGGTTAGTTGCCAGAACAGGGGATTAAGCTACATCTTGTTTCCATCCATTGACAGGAGACATCTGACAAAGATTCCAGTGAGTCAGAGGGAAGGGCAGGCCTCAGGCAGTCTGATTGTTGGGATTAGGTAAAACACAACACTAAGGGGAGGTGAATTTCCCTAAAAAGTGCATTATTCAGAACAAAAAAACCAGAAAGAATGTCAGGTTATTACACAAATTTTATTGATGCTACAGAAAAGTTGAGAATGATTTCTGTTCTTGGTCCCTCATGTAAAATACTTGGTGTTCTTTAAAATGCAAGTGAGGACAACATCAACACTAACAGTCAGGGCCATGGAGGCCTGAGCATCCTGTACTGCACCTACTCAGCTGCGCATGTCCTCCACCAACTATCGGAACTCTAGTTTCTATCATGATACTTGCAGAACATGCTCTTTCTTAAATCTTTGGTACCCTTTTTGCTAATACAAAGGCCTTGGAACCTTGCAAGGATCCTTCATCATTTCAGACACATTCATGCAAAATTCCTAACTAGAAAATAGGAAATCTGATATCTCCAGAAATTTGAATGTTGCTGGTTGCTAACATAATTCAGTGAAAGAGTGTACACATGTCTTCACATGATAGCTGCAGTCAAAATTCAGCTGCATCAAAAAATACTGTATAAAGATTCCTTTAGATTCTACATAATGTACACATGAAACAAACCAATGTTGTGTTTAGACTTAGCTTTCATTCCTAAAACGGCTCATCATACATATTTAAGAACTTCAAAATTAAAAAGCGAAATAGTTCTGGTCCAGGAGATACTCACAACTTATACTAAAAAATACTTGTTGCTTATTTGAAATTCAAGCTTGACTCAGATGGCCTGCTGGTTTTAACTGATAACCCTACTTAGAAGTAGCTCTGCTTCATGTCCAACACTCACTTCTGCACGTTTCTCAGTTTTCACAGTGGTATTTGAAAACTGAATACCATCATGTTAATCTTATATTTAAAGTGACAGTTCTCAGTGTCTCAGAATCCAGTACCCAGTTCATACTAAGTCTTAGAAGACTATCAATGACTAAGGGTTGTAATCACCTCCTCCAGCTACCGGACTTCATTTTAGACATCTTGAGGTTACAATGAACATGTCTAATACAGTAAGCTTTTATTTCTTCTCAGTTTGTTCATACCACTGCCCATCAGTACAAATTCCCCAAATTACCTCCTTCTAGGTAAATGGATAACTGACAGTCATCTAGTACAACTGCACATTCTATCCCAGCCCATGCAGAGTACTCAGTGAATAGAAGGTCTAAGGCAGAGACAGAGAGTTAAAAATTCATCACTACTCAGTGATTAAACCCAGAATTGTTCCTGCCTAAAAGAACTGCAGGGACAAAAATGGAGAAGAGACTGAGGTACAGTAACCTCAAGCTTGGGATCCATCTCAAGGGGAGGCTCCAAGGATTGACACTATTACTGATGCTATGGTGTTCTTAGAGGCAGGAGCCTAGCATGGCTGCCCTCCAAGAGGCCCAACAAGCAGCTCAAATTTAGGCCCAACTAATGGACAGAAGCCAGGAACCCTTGTGGTTAAATAAAGGAAAGGCTGGAAGAAGCTGAGGAGGAAAGCAAGCCCATAGGAAGACCAGCAGTCTCAACTAACCCAGACCCTGAGATCTCTCAGATGCTGAATCACCAACTAGGCAACATACAGGAGCTGGCCTGAGACCCCTGACAAAAATACAGCAGAGGACTGCCTAGTCTGGACTCAGTGGGAGAAGACATGCCTAAAATAATTAAAAATAAGAAAAATTAAACCAAAACCAAAAACCAAAACCAAAACCAAAACCAAAACCAAAACCAAAACCAAAACCAAAACCAAAACCAAAACCAAAACCAAACAAAAACCAAAGAAACAACACAGGCCATGATACACTGATCTAACAGGGGATCCAACTATTCCTACTTCTTCTGACCACGAAGGAAAGCAGTAGAAAATAGTACCAAAATATAGGTCACCCACTACAATGAAACATTATGGGCAGTATTCTAAAAGTTCTACAGAATGATTTACGTCTGAAAATTTCACTTTTCTAAATAAAAGCCTGTTAGTCATGATACGTTTTTTAATATTTATTATTCCAATCTTAGAACATGAAAAAGAAAATGCTAAGGTAGTTTACTATACACACAGTGAAATAGAGAAAAAATAGATAGATAGATAGATAGATAGATAGATAGATAGATAGACAGACAGAGGCAGGCAGGCAGGCAGGCAGGCAGGCAGGCAGGCAGACAGACAGACAGACAGACAGACAGACAGACAGACAGACAGACAGAGAAAGAAAGAGACACAGAGAAAGAGCAAGAACAAGCGCAAGAAAGAGCAAGAGAAACCAGGGAGCATTTCCTGCAGCAGTGGCACACTAACCTGATGATGCAATAACATAGCTGACCTAAAAGGAAATCATAAAATGCTGGGACCTAGAACACTGGAAAGGCAGCACAATATTTCCTTTAAAAAATCTCTTATAAATTCTACATCCACTTATTTTACACATGGATATATTGCTGCAAAACATGGTATTAATCCCTCGAAAAGCCATAGATAGATTGTAATGTTACTAGAGCATTTGCCTGGCAAACCCAGGTTCTAAGTTAGTTTCCTAGTTCCAAAAACAAAAGCAAAATCAAAAACAAAAAAGAAAACAAACACACACACAGACACACACACAGACATGCATACACACACACACACATAGTTTCTACAATTAAACTGATTTTTTTAAAAAAAAAAAAAAAAAGATCTGGTATTTACTATGTTCTCCCAGTTAATACTCTACAAAACAGCCCAATTAAAATAAGTAATGACTGATAATAGCCCTAACAACATTAGGTGAAGCCAAAGAAAAAACACACAGTATAAATGGCCATGTAACGACAGGGAAACAGTAAGGACAGGGACACATCAGACATTCTTGGGGAAGTGGACTGCCCCACACAAGAAAATTCTGGACTGAGGAAGAAGTTACACATGGCTTGGTAGAAGGGCAACAGCACCAAGCAAAGACACAATTTCAGCAGAGAGGAAGTCTGCACAGGAGTCCTTGGTTATCTCTGAGCCAGGCAAGCACCCCAGCTAAGCTGGCTCAGATGCAGTGCTGTTCACTGGCATTTTAGTGAAAACTCTTGGCTGTTTTCCAGCTACATTTGTAATTTTTTTAAGTAATTACTTTTAATTTATTTAATTAAAAACAGTGAAAAGTATTGAAAAATTGACTATTATTATACATTCTCCAAAATGTAAGCCAATGTACTTTAGCCAATGCAGGACCACAGGATAGGAAAGCGGCCACAAACACAATGTGCCTGCTATCTCTTCTTTGAAATGATGTTTTATAAACTTTCTAGTATCTGCCATGTCCAAAATATAGATGGTCTCAAATGTGAGAAAAAATAAGGACTGAAAACTGATAGTGCTTAACTAAGAGATGCAGAGAATAAAGGAAGTAACATCAAGACTGGAATGACAACCTTTTAAAATTCTGAGCATCCTTCTTCAGATGATAATTCAGGAAGATGGCCTTCTGGCTCCTCTCAATGGCCTAAGTGATTTTGCACTGCCACTATCTGTCTACCTCATGAACCCTTTCACTAAAACAAGAAGAAAATATCTAAACAATTTCACAGAGGAACCAGTCACTACATTCAGAGATGAGATAATGGTATAGATGCCCAACAGCCAGCCAGAACATGCAGGTCCACGGAGAGCCCAACATAAAACTCTTACTGGGGAATTAAGACCTTTCATGCGTAGCCCTTTTGTATTCCTTCATCACTAATATCCCATAAGCAATCCAAGGTAACATCTGCCACCAGAAAAGGTACTTTGTCTATGCTGGCCCATCTTTGGAAGGCAGCAGCATGCCTGACAGTGACATATGATGAGGTTAGAGCAGGACAATCCATCTCCATTTTCTTGACAGGATGGCACCTCAGGCCATGCTGAGGGAGAGTAGGCCGCCTATCCCATTGCTCAGGTTGCCAGCATCTACGATCAAGTGGTTGGGTGTCTGGCAGTGGACTCAGAGAAACAAAGACGGCCTTATCTCCTGGAATCCAAGGAACTTCATCCCAAAACCAAAATAACTGCTGAGTGGGCACTACTCAGTGACCCATGTCTGAGTCAGGCCTTGCCGAGGGCACAGGGTCCATCACCCACAGTCAAAGAGAAATGACATAGCCATTTTAAGGCAAGGAGACCTTCTATTTGGGCTCACATGGCTAAGAAAGATAAACCATAAAAATCCCGGAGGAGCAAGCCATAAAGGCATAGAAAGACCACAGCAAACAAAGGCTTATGGCAGGACCTCACGAGGGGAGTGGGAGCCAAAGAGCCCAGGTTTCCAAAGAAGTGCTTGCAGCAGCTGATTAAAAATAACATGGCTAAGAAAACTGATATTAATGTTAGAATCATCTTCATTCTACTGTGCATTTCCACTGCACTTAAATGACAAGTCTTGATTTTTACATAAAATAGCCAATGGAGAACCCCAACAGAGGGAGTGACAGAGAATCAGTGCACAAATACAGGTTGCATACAAACACTATTACCAGCCTCATGATTTGCTCTTCTTTTCAAGTTTTCACACATGTAGTAATTAAAATGAGAATTAGAAATAATACAGAATAAAACTGAGAAAGCGGGAACAAATGATAAAATACAAAACAAAGAGCAGCTATAAACCTCCCTACGAGGGAGTGAAGCGGTGTTGTAAAGCACAGACATAAAGTACTTTTCTGATTCCATTAACCAGTCAATCAACCAGAGACAAAATTTATTAACCATGGAGCTTTTCTTATGGAGAAGTTATTGTCTTCATCATGTTAAAGCAATAACAACTAATTACCCTTAGATCTTTACCATGCAGAGCACGGCAAATTAGAAAAACAAGTTTATCTCTCTGCAGACAAACTTGAAGACCATCGTCAATCTTCTGACCTTCATATTTCTCTCATGGAAGAGGGCAGAAAGAGAATGTGCATTTTTGAATTATAATTTGCCTGGTGATGTTGAGGATAGCTGCGAACAGGATTGGAATTAATGGTACTGAAACACACTGGCTGTCCTAGAAGGCCACTGCACAGAATTTGCAGCTCCAAGCTCTTTCTTTAATAAAAGGGGCCTATTTTAATTATTATTAACCTGGTAAATGAGGGTTAAATCTGAACTGGGTGTAAATTTTAGCCACTTGGCTCTCTGCAAACCTTACTCTATTTTAACAGGTGAAGAAGGAACAAACACTTCAGCTCTGATTTCAAAAGCATCTTCTAGAGGAAGTGTTAAAACAGACTGTGTCTAGAAAGGCCGTGAATACAACTGTTCATAGCACGAAGTGGTGCTAGGGGGAAGTGAACTGTCCAAGACTTACTTAAGTCCACAGAAAGCAAACTTCTTAGTTTTAAATCTCTTTCTGTCCAGGCATGTACTAGACCCCAAGAGTCCTAAGAAAATCAGCTCTGTAGTGTCCTCTGAGATTCAGGACTGCTTAACCAACATGTCTTTGTGACAACTCTGATCTCACCCACAACACAGACACCTCCGCCAGGGTGTAAAGTATAGCTACCTTGATGATTTGACTGCTCTGACCCATCATTATCCAAAGACAAACAATATAAAGCAGATTTTCCCTTCTTAAAAAATTACATGTAAAGTTTCTCATGAGGAAAGGAAAACACAAACAAAAAATTCTGACCTTGTGCCTGCCACTGGACACTAAACTTAAAGCTGGTCCTGGGTCACTGGACACTTGTCTTCTAACTATATTCTTGGATGGAAATCTCCTACAGGATGGCACATCACATGTATCTATACCAAAAATGTTACCAACATATTAAATACTCAGCAGTTACAAATATTTATATATTTGATCTGCAAAATACTTTACATGCATTATCTTCTCTAATCCTTACAATTCTTTGCAGAAATTTAAAAAAATCCACATAATTTCTTCAATCTATCTTGGAAATAATCTAATGTGACTTTCCCATCCTATAAAAGTAGAGCCCAAAGCCCAAACATAAGTAATGAATACCCAAGACTGTATAGCTAGTTGGGTTTCAGCCCCAGACTCTGCAGTGAGGATGAAGGCAGGAACCACATGACGGCTGATGCAGTTCCTACCTTCTAGACTGGGAATCATCCAGTCACTCTCACAAAGGAGCGAGCATACTGGGTCTAGAGCAACTGAGTATGACCTACGTACTCAACTGCAGACCTAAGAATCAAAGGACAATCTGTTTTGTCTTGCTGAATTCTAATTCTGAAGCACAATGTAGCTGGCATATTGAGAACTGCCTGATAGAGCAAGGGAGGCCTTTTAACCCACGTGGGAGAATGTCAGGGCATGGGCACTAAAAGCACCACCCGCCAACTTATAGAACTTGGTATTCTAGCCACGTCTCTCTTTGTCCCACTCTTCACATCCCATAACGTCTACACAGGGGGACTACATGCCTCTGTTCACTCCCAATCTTGCAGCAAGAAGAAGTGAGCCAGAAACTGTAGTTGTTACCTGTATTGGTTTTAGCAAATTCAAAAATCATTTATCCTGTGAGTACTAAGTATCAGACACTATACTAGGTACAAAAGAGCCAGGATGGAGAGACAAACATGATCTTTGACTTAATATACAGCCTTCTATTTTCCTGAGCTCTATGAAATTTATATGGTAAAGGACACACTCCTCTAATCTGGAACTGCCTCAAATTCAGGTGTGCTCCTTGCTGTGCAGCTCCCTACTGTGTGTCAATTTATTTGGTGAGATTAAGCCATAGAGCAAAAGCATGAAGCTGAGGGTTTAGCCCTTAGGCATGGGTTCAGTGACGCCACAAAAGGACCAGAGGACACTGGGGAGGTTCATCCTGGCCGTGCTGGAAGCAGAGGCCGTGCTGGAAGCAGAGTCAAACCTTTTGGCATCTTGATCTTGACCTTCGACGCTCAGGAAACTTAAGAAACACATTGCTGTGGTTTTTATACACTATTCAGATCTTTTTGCATCACAGCACAGTGACTAATAATACTTATTAATATGTATATCTAAGAATACCCCAAAGAAGTTATTACTTGGGAATGAGGTACCAAACAAAAGAGAAAGTAGACTATCTGAAGCTGGCTAGTAATGATGGCAGTCAAAGCTGCTGCTGAACACTAAGTTGTGAAATGTGGTAGCAAAGCTCATATCCCAAGGTATTATCTTAAGTTACATGGGAACACATTTCCATGGAGGAAGGAAAATTGGAGGACTGAGATTCTGTTGTCATCCATGGATTGCAAAAGGCAGAGGAATCTGAGTCATGTGGTTGTTTTTAATATTACAGGACAACTTACAATCAAAACAGTGAATCTTGGATCTTCCTAGAAATGTCTACATTGAGAACCTAAACAGAATTATGACGGCAAAGTTTAAGGAGCCCCACTATGGCCTGCAGCTAGCTAGCAGAGTAAGCTAAAATCCAAATGCATGAAGTGAAGAATCTGGCTTGAGCTACCTTTATAAACTTGCCATGTTCTCTTGACCAATGCAAAGGGACTGAGCTACCTTCTTGATCCTTTGGCCCCCTCAACAAGGTTTTCTGTTTTGCTGTCCTTGCCAGAGAAGAAAGACACTGCTCTTTATCACTGTCTTTTCAGCATTTGTCCTGTGACTAGGATCTAAGCTGAAGTGCTTCGGGGTGATAAGCAAAGTAAGAAAGAACATATCTTGAAGGAAATACGTGTTGTCTTAGGAAGCAGAGCAGAACACAGGGGAAACTGGGTGGTTATGCATTCTGCATGACTAAACATCATTTTGATTGACAACTTAATTACTGTTGGATATCTAACTGTATAGGCTTGATTTGTGGTACAAGCTAATAGTCACTTTCCTTGTTTGCTCGGTTGGCTGACACAGATCTGGTCCTAGCTCTGGCACAGCTGTTATTTAAAGAACTCTCATATAACTCACATAATGCAAGCATCAAAGGCTGTAGATGAAGGAGGGAACATGGACAACATACATGCTTCCTCTGTTTCTACTAGGTTCTCCGAGGTTCTCTCTCCACCTCATAACATTCAGAATACATTAGTTGGGTCATAAATATGCCAAGCTCAGAGACTTAGGAAGAGTGACTGAAGAGAAACATGTCAAGGGCAGCTATATACACCTGTAGTGCAGGGAATTTAAAATGAGTACAGTTGCAGCAATCAGCACATATTTGGGCTAAGTGCCTGCAGTTCAGAAGGGTCTCTCTACAAAGGATCCTTGTCCCTAACACCCAGTAGAAGGACCAGAAATGAGCAGGCTCATTGAAGTTTGCCTGACTAGCACACAATGACGATTTCACCTGAGACAAAGAGACTTGAACATATTAATTTTTGTGGAAGAGATGAAAACAGTTAAAACTCTGCAGGAGCTCCTGGTGACTGATACTACACCCAAATGAATTCTTTAGGAAGTTAGGGAAAAATGTCATCTTTCCATTAAAGTACATAAATGACAAGTAGTCTTCTGTTACTCTTTCATATCATAGGAGGTTCACTGAGATCTCAAATTTGCTTTAATGTTGCCTTTTGAGATTAGGAAGAATCTCTACACTGACTTCCTGGTTTGCAGATTAAGGAGTACTAGGGTAAGAGTGATGATGTGGGAAACTACAGGACCTTGTGCTTTTTCAAAAGTAAGTCAAAGCCCAGCTTAGCCAGCCATCGAAAACCAAAATAACAAAGCAAAACAAACACACTAAGGTGATTCACGGTAAAAATATTGATTTTGTTAACTTCTTGTTCAGATATTCATATGGAAATGTTTATGGGAAATAATGGATTACAGTAAAATGATAGTTATGTGACATACATTTGGTTTCATTATTTGGTGTTTTGATGTTTTAAATCTTTAAATAATTTAGGAAGTTGAATACACAGCATAAAAATGGGAAATAAAATACATAGACATATACATAAGGAAATGATCGTTGTAAAAGAAAACAAACCAAACAACCACTTGCTGTAGCTTTAACATCTATCCACTTGACTTTGCATGAGAACACACACGTAGATTTGTATTTCCAGGTCACTGCTTGGGAGGTTAAACAAGCTAGTGCTTCAGACCCGAATCACCTCCAGTAGGAGTTCAAATAACCTTTGGACTACTCTCAATCTCTTGGAGTATCAAAGGTCCTCCTGGAAACACAAATCTAACCAATTTACTATCTTCTCTGACGCCTACTACATCTGCTCTCAGCCAGTGCCCAGCACAGTACTTTGCAGAGCTGGGGCTCCACATATATTTGGTGAATAAATGGACAGGCTATTGAATTAACTTCTATCACCAAATCTCTGGTCACAGTGTTGGCGAATGCTGTGGCTCTTGTGTTTGAGCACTGATTAGGAAAGCTGTGGAACCTTGCTGGAGAAAGTGAGTTTCTGGGAATGGTAAGAGGCTTGAGATTTGATAGCCTGGCCCTGCTTCCTATCTACTCTTCTGTTTCCTACTTCTGATGCAATGTGACCAGCATCCTCACACTCCTGCTGCCATACCTCCCCCAACAACGATGGACTATGTCACCTCAAACTGTAAGACAAAATAAGCCTTTCCTCCATTTGGTTGCTTCTTATCAGGTAACTGATGATAGCAAAATGGAAAGTAACTAATACAGAAATGCAAGATGAAATCTATACACATCAGAAAAACCCAGAGGTCACTGTTAAAATTTAAAAGTATAGAAATAATTTTCTCAGGTTTTCTTAATAACTCTACCTCACAGGTACTAGGTTTGATGGCCTTCCAGTAAAAATCACTTCAGTATCACACCTTTCAGAGGCTAACAATCTAGGCAGTGGTTACTACTTTAAGAGGACAGTGGAACTACTGGGTGATTTCTTACAAAAGCATCAAGCTGGGAAGTAGACAGCCATCAGTTATGGATCATAACTTCCAGAACAACCCAAGAAGTTTTGAAGATAATTACCAAAAAGCATAAGTTAATTCTTATATTAAACTAAATAGCATCTTCACATTTTTATAAGTCGCAAGCTCTAGACAACATTCAAACCATCTGCAGAACACTTTCCAAATGACAGGATCTAGGCTTACTGACCCTCCTGTTCTGAGGATGATAACTGAGGTAACATAGCATCTACCACCCAGCGAAATAAGCCCTTCATATGTATTAGTTTATTTAACCCTAGCTTCATCCCTACAATATTAGTTATTATTCCCATTTTATAAATAAGACTACAAAGCACCAAATAATTTGTCAGTGTGGTCAATCTAAAAGAAAGAGAAAAAATATATCTATTCTGTCAAGCTGACTAAGATGACACTATCCTAGCAGAGTATCTCAGCTTATGCTAGTATAAACGACTCCTCTCTGTGCTCTGGATCTAAGAAAATTGCAGCACAGGCCTTAAGAGTCATTCAGTGCACACTCACATTCCATCATGTCCGCATTTTCTTTCAGGACTTAGACACCTCCTCCAAGGACTCACAGACAAAAAGAAGAAACTATCTCTCATATAAACCAGTGGGTGGAAGATATAAGTGCTAATTAACTTGTCATTGGGCTGCTTTTCTACGCCTCTGTCTAACTATTTGAATTTTATGTATCAATTCTTTAAGATTTTTTTTATAGACCATTAAGCATCTGAAGTAAAAAATGAAGGGGGTGGTATAGAGAAAGACATAGAATAGAATTTCTTTCTTTTTAACTGAAATAAATGTCCATGGAAAGTTTTCTTGACAGATAAATTACTGCCAGTCAGAAATGAAATGTTAAATCTTCAATCAGTGAAGCTCAGGGACTCTTTAATATATAGAAAAGATTTTCATGACTGATGCTAAGTTTATTAGTAGGTTGTCAGGCCATGTAATGGTAAGTCTCCAGGTAAATGCTGATGCTAAGTTTCAGTAAAACTGTCAGAACCCTTCAATAGTGTCTTCATTACTTTCCTATTGGTGTGATAAGACATCATAACCAAAGCAACTTATGGAAGAAAGAACTTATTTGGGACTTTCAGTTTCCAAAGGTTAACTAGAGTCCATGAGCATGATGGCTAAGAACATGACAGCCAGGCAGGCAGGCAGGCAGGGTGCTGGGCCAGTGATATTGGGTCTCTTGACCACTGCATATGCCAAACTAGTTCACAGATTCTGAAGATTCTCCTGTCTCTGATTTCAATTTTGCTGTAGAAGATCTGGGATTGCAGATACATGCTGCTGTGCCTGGCTTTTGCTTTATTGAGCTGGGTGGAGAGATTTTGGACCTCTGAATCAGTGAGTCTCCACTAGATAAGAATAGTCAGGCCATTGACGCCAGTGGATAGCCTGCCAGCCTGCTGGGGCAGGGAGTAGCAGGGTTAAGTCTGGGAAACTGGCATTCTTTTTTTTTTTTTTTTTTTTTTTTTTTTAATATTTCCCACAACAGGTGGCACCCAATGTGGGGCTACATGACAGTATTCTATTTTATTGACAAAATTGATGGACTGTGTGTTAGGTCTATCTTGTACTTTATAAATTACAAAATGGTAATAGTTGTGCTCAATTTATATCTGAGATAAAAGACTCGCATAGTGTGGGATGATGCCGAGTTTTTTAATATTTCCCGCAACAGGTGGCAAACCAACATGTTGGACAAGAATCCACTAGAAATTTAAGATTATTAGCCTGAGAGTTAGAGTTTTATTTTTTAAGTGAGTAGCTGGGTAGTGCTGGGAAGAGTAGGACTCAAGCACAAGAACCCTGAAACAAAGAAAGGGCTCTGAGGTTCCCTGTTGTGGAAAGACACAAGATGGCTGTTCTGAGTCAGAGCGCTGTAGAATGGAAGTTACCTACTTCTTGGAGTAGAGACTGACTGAACTGTGAATTTATAAAATTGGGATTATTTGCTTTTAGGATCGATTTATATACAAATTCTGTCCAATTCACATGGGGAATTTCACCCATGGTTCAGAACTAGAATAGGGAAAAAAAATCAATCACTGCTGATTTTTCCAAGTAAAGATAGCAGTGACAATTGCCTGCTATGTATAGGTATTAATTATTAATGTCTGTGGCTCCAGGTAAAGAGATCAACAGATAGATATTATAACAGGTATTAATAAAATAAATGTCTGTGGCTCCAGGCAGAGAGCCAAACAGATTGTATGACAGGATGGCTGCTCTAGGCAGAGAGATTAACAAGTAAAAACTACCTGCTTCCTATAGGCAAATATTAGTGAAAGTTTGAATCAATTGCTTTAAAGATGGTAAAAGGATATATTGCTTTAATGCACCTTAGAGAATACTCAAATTCTGTCTAACATGGTTTCCACGGAAATCTTGGGTTATTATCTTGTAAGGAAAAATAGATAAGGCCTAAGAATAGACACATAGAGTATTTTAGTTTACTTCATTTGTTTTGGATTGTTTTAATTTTCAAAATGGTTGTAATTTTGAGTTTTGTGGTTATATTATTCCTCTGGGAGAAAGGTCGATACATAGGCTTTTCTGGTTGCTAGCTCAAGGTTTTGTCTTTGCATTTTTAGAAAAGGTGATTAGTATCTATACACCTTCCAGAGTAATATGGATCAGATTTGATAGAGGGGGATCCCCAGAGAGCTAGATTCCAGAGAGTCAACCAAACAAAAAAAAATTTATCTTGATGATACTAAAATTTTGTTTTGAGATCTGTATATTACAGAATATACAGTCTTGGTGAGTCTCAGTATCAGACATGCTGAACTGACCTGCTTGAACTCCTGATGTCTTAAGACTTTCAGCCGGATCCAATCAGAACAAAGGCATCAAAGACTAAATCAATTGTTGGTGAGGCCTTCTTAACATCAATGAACTCCCTTATTTTCCCTTCTTCAAAAATATCTCAATGCCCATATTCAGCTTGAAGAAGTTATAAAGAGACATCGCCCCAGTACCCTGAGCTTTGGGGCTGGAAGTGGTTATTATAGGTTGTCTTTCTAGGGAATGTAGAAATGGTCACAATTGGAACAGGCAGGAAATAGCTAGAATTGATTGTATAGTCATAATCTCATTTGGTAGAAATCTTTATAACTGTTACTAAGTTGAACTCATAATTTCTTATTTTGGTACGGAATTTATTTTGATACAGAATCAAGGTTTCATTGGTATAAATTTCTTCTATTGATACAAAATTTTATAAGTACAAGGCTTGGACCCAGTCCTCCTATAAATGCCATTTAATTGATCTTAGATTTTTAAGGCTGTGAGTTAAGGGTCAAATAGCAAATTCATGGCTCTGAGTTTATTATTAGGTGTTTTCAAGATATTTAATTAGAAATAGATGAGAGTAGTTAATGGAGAACAGTCCAGATTACTTTACATAGATAGTTGGTTTTCAAAAACACCAGAAATCTACAGAATGTGATATTTAATGTTAATTATTCACTTGCTGTTGAGACAAGTTTGCTCCTACAGCTCCCCATTTGTGGATTCAAAGAAGCAGCTGCTCATCTTACCTCCAGGTGAGGCTGTACATTGTGGCTAGGTCACCACTGGGAAGAAAATTGCCAATCTCTCCTGCAGACCTGTACTGCTCTTGAAAGAACACAATTTACAGGTTAAGATAGCTTAGTTCTGCTGAGACAGAATAGGGTAGTCCTTTATATTCCAGTTTCTCAAAGGTCTGTCAGATGATTATGGGCCAGAAGGCTGAAGACAGATGCTCCAACTTCATCACTCACTGTGGCTTTATAAGTAGGCAGCTGTCTCTAAAACTTGTTTCAGTTCTGGAAGCTGTGTTAGGCTTCCCTAATGAATAAAGAAACCAATCACTGGGCAAGTAGAAGGGACTTCTGGGAAGGAGGGAAGGAGAGAGAGGAAGAAGAAAGAGGGTCCTTTTTGGACAGGGACAGTGTGAGGACACGATGTAGCTACTAGTGTCTCCCAGTTTCTATAGTGGATCCAACAGGATTAGCCACCGGAGGATTTAGATTTAATACAGATATAAGATTAGGATTCTAGTTGTTGTGCCCAGAGATTGAGCTACCATTGTTTCTGGAAAAAAAAAAAGAAGAAGAAGAAGAAAATCATAGATCAATGAGGCAGCTGAAAATAGGCTTGCTCACGTGGCACACACACTTGAGCCTTCTTTATGTGGTTCCTCTACATGAGCTGGCTACGGCTTCTTCATATGATGGAGGCCTTTGCCTCTACAAGCAACAACAGCTGAGAACAGGGATGCTCTGTCTTCTCTCCAGGTCTAGGCTCACAAGTCAGGAGGGGTTGCTGCTTTGATATTCTATTGATTATAATACACTCTGAAACTTGCCTTGATTCAGAGGGAGAAAATGAGATACCATCTCTCACTGACATAGCCTCAAAGCTCTAGGGAAAAGTATGTTAGAAACACTGCTGGAGATACCCTGAACAATGAACCCACAACAGAACTGGCATGATACATGGCATCATTCCCTTTAACCTGAAAAAAATTCTGTATTGGCTGTGGCATGGATCTGACTACAGGTTCTTTTAATTTCTGTGTATTTCATATAACATTATTTAACTTTTGTTTTTCAGGTATATTTTGAGGGATTCATTATTTTACTTAGATTGACAGAGAGGTTCCTTTTTTTTCTTCTAGCTCTTTGAAGACACCATTGTACAGTGTTCTGATTTGCATGTTTCTGATACTGAGTTCAAAATAATTCACATGCCTTTCACCTCCTTGGCTGATTTTTTTTTTCTTTATTTTGTTTACTTAGTAATCTAACTATGCTATTGTGTGGCTTTCTTTTGGCTTAACATAATAAATTATTTTAAGCTTCTTGAAAAAAATTGGTTACTACCTTTCCTTAAATGTAGAAAAGTTTTGTCAGTCATATATCTTTTATTACTGTTTGAGGCACATTTTACCTACATAGACCATATTATCCTGGAGTTCACTATGAATCCCAGCTCAGGCTATACTTGAACTTACAATGCTCCTCCTGTCTCTAGCCTTCTGTAATCTGAAATTATAAAACATTACCTTTAAAATTACTAAATACATTACATTGTGTTTTCTAAAACTCTTACACATTTCCACATCTATGCTATTAAGTGGGCTCAATAATACTTCATGCCAACTTCAGATTCTGTTATATTTTACAGTTCCTTGGATGTGACTTAAGTCGTGTTTTTGTTGGTTTGGTTTTTGGTTTAGGTGTTTTATTTTGTTGTTTGCTATAAAATTGTGGGTGCTAATGTTTCAAAGTATGTTATGTGTCCTTCAAGTCTTGCTGGTAGGCTTAATTAGGGCAAGACTACCCCTGGATTAGTTTTAAAAATATGTAAGAAACTCAAACTCTATCTGTAACAAGAAAATAGTAAGCTTTTTGTTTTGTTTTAATGGACAAAGGATCTGAATAGACAGTTCTCAAATGATGACATGAGGGATAAATGACTAATGGGTATATAAAACTGGTCAGAGATTCACAAAGCCACAATGAAATATTACTGCATATCTGTGGAACTAGCTATTATCAAAGGATAACAGAGGCTGGATGGAGGGCTAGCTAAGCAGTCAGACTGGCTGCTCTTCCAGAGAATCCAGGTTTAATTCCCAGCACACACGAGTGACTCAAAACCATCTGTACCTCCAGTTCCAGGGGATCCAATGCCTTACTCTGGCCTCAGTGGGCACCAGCATGCACAAGGTACAAACACACACACATATACACATGCAAGCAAAACATTAATATACATTTTTAATGGTAACAGATAAACACTAGAGACAGCAAGAAGGAAATGAAACTATAGTGCAGGCAGTGTGCATTCCTGGACAATAATTGTGGAGAAAATGTAAGAGTTTCTTTCAACACTAAAAAGAGCCACCTTAAAGATCTATTTCAGAGAAAATGAAATCTTTTCCAGAGCTTTTCCATGTTTATCACAGTACAGAACAGCTAAGACATGAAATCAAGCTCTGTCATCACTGGGTGAGCAGATAAGAAACAGAGGCTGCCATATACAATGAGCATGAAATGGTCTTTACATACAAAAAATACTAGACGGAAAATTTAGAGGCCATTACGTTAAGTAAAATAAACAAAGCAAAGAAAGACAAATACTGTATAATTTCTCTTGAATGTGGATCTAGAAGAGCCAAATCCAAACATGAGGAATGCAGAAGGCAAGGGATGGTAGCTAGGAGAGCAAAGGCACTTAGAGAAGTATAGATCAAAGGACTAAAAATTCAAGTTGGACGGCAGCAGGTTGAAGAGATTTATGGTACAACATGGTGACTCTGACAATATGTTATATTCTTGAAAAACTGCTGAGAGATCTGAAGTGTAAAAAAGATATGGAGTAATACACAATTTATCAGTACAATTTAGTACAATTAGTACAATTCTATAACACACACACACACATGCAAAACATGTTGTGATGAAAATTAATACAAGTAAGAAATACATGACAGCTTGCTTGGAGCCTGAACTGCACTAAGCTGTGGTCTAATTGATACACAAGATGCTTCCCTGGGTAGCTGCCATCTCAAGGTCTTAGAGTACATGATAGCCCCTGGATTCCTAGCCACCTCACAGATTCCAGTGGCTTCTCTGTTATCTGTCAAGCATCACAGTGTTCCTGCACATAGCAAATTACTGGTGACCAAAGTCTCCAATGCTGCCCCTTTGCAGATTTGCAGAGCCCCTCTTCTGACTCCCCAGCTGTCTCATCATCCCCACACCCCCCATCTGTTGGGGTTTCAATTCTTATTTTTACTGGTGATATAGTGCTGCTGTGTTGCAGTTAAACAGAATTTGCAGATGAAAATCAAGTGAATCACAGCAGCTTCTGTGCTGCTGCTCTCTCAAAGACCAGAGACTGCTGCTCTGTTGTCAGCACAGGGGCTAGCTGATTCACACAGGTACCTATTTTACAAATGTTTATGGTAATATGTTATGATGGCTGGAAGTGGAAATCACTATAAGTGCTATTCAAAAGACCACCAAAGGAAACAAATTGAGCAGTTACTGTAAGTGGCCAAGAGATAGAAGCAATTGCAGAGTCCTACCCAGCTTCAACACTTATGAATCACTACAATTACCAGCATGGCAAGATAGGGTAAAAAGGTGCATGTTCATGGCAACCAATACCTGTGTAACTGGACTTAAGCCCCACTCATCAGAAGGAAAATCATTCTGACACTGGAAACTTAGCTAGCTTTCTAGGGCCAGTGAGGTCAATGACATTAGAAAAGAAAATCCTGCTGTTTATTTGCTAGACCAGGATAATTCTATACTACATTCTAAATCTTACTCTTAGACCACAGATAAATGTATCTACCACTTCTTATCAAGAAGCCTCTCTATACAGCAAATGGAGGACATTGCAGGAAACCATAACTGGATATAATGATCAACAGATCATAGGGAGCACAGTCAAAAAAGATATACCTATAATACCATTCATGCATCTATGGCTCAGGGAACATGAGAAGAAGCAGAAAGATAGTAAGAGGTAGAATATCAAGGGGTCTGCTGCGAAATTTTCTACTAGATAAAGCTAAACAAGACTAAAACAAAGTAATACCAAAAGGAATGGGAAACATCTCATGGAATCACACTCCTATACAATGAACAATAAAAAAATTTATTGTGTATAAATACAATATCTTTTTAAATTTAAAAATTTTTAAAATTTAAAAGATATTGTATTTATACACAATAAAAATTTATACATTGACTTGTAAATTGCAGGTGACAGACATGAAAGGGGCTGAATAGAAGGTAAATGGGAGGGAAAAGAGATATAATTATATATAAATTAAAACATATTTTTAAAAGTCAATATAAAAATAAAAATAGAATGTGCTGCAAGATACATCTCCTATCTAGATATTTTTGGATACTATGAGGAACACTGATTCCACAGGCCTAAAAGTGTTTGTTTTTTCTTTCTCATCAATGACAATGCAAGTTTTTTAAAACAAGCAAGCAACGATGGCTCACAGACTCACGTTCACATTCTCTGACATCCAGGTTGAACTGCTGTAAAGCTCCCAAAGTGAGCTGCCGTACTTCCGCTTCTAGCAAAAGTTGCATCAAGGATGTGGCTAAATGCTTGCATGCTGACATACAGGCTGTCTGGGCCACCTTTCCCTGAAATACAAATGTGTAAACAAGAAAGTTAATGGGTTAAAACGAAATGCCATCTAAATCTATTTATTCATTTGTTTATTTAATGAATTTAAGAAAGAATCGCAGCCATCCTAGGATGGCTTCAGACTTGCTATATAGCCAAGAATGACCTTGAATTTCAGTCTCAACCTCCAAAATGTTACTTTTGTAGGTAGGCACCACCATGCCTAGGTTATGTGATGCTGGGTCACCCTGAGGTCTTTGTGTACTCCAAGCAAGCACTGCACTAACTGTGGACATCCCTAGATACGAAAGTTTAAATAACTTATTCTAGTCTCAGTTAGGAATTTCTTTAAGGTTCTCTACCATAATACTTGCACATCTTACAGCTTTGGAAGTATCCGTATGTTAACAGCAATTACTTTAACATTGGCTCCATCCCACCAGTCACAGTAATTAAAACAGTAAGCTATAGTCACAAAACCCAAATATGAGCTAAGAAGCATATTATTTTAAAGTAACAGTAGATACAATATTCCAAAATCATAAGTAAATTGAGAAAGAATATTAAGAGGAAATAAATATAAAAAAGTCTTTTCCAAAAAATCTTTATACATTTTAGCAACAGTCTCTAGATACAAAACAGTACTTATTGCTCTATCACTTGTTAGTAAACTCATAGCAAAAAAGACCTCTGATATGTCATTAAAAGGGTGAATTTTGTTTTCTTACTTGAGATTTACAGATTAATTCTAAGCTAATTTTAAAGACAGATTTTACATTAATATTTAACTATCTTTATAAAAACATTCAGAGCACTTACATGTTCACTAATACTAAAGTCACAGTTTCTGCACCGATGACGTCATTAGTTACCATCCTCCTTTGCATCAGAAGTGACCATTATTAGTATTAGTTTACTCTATTGTACACTGTAACTCTGTTCTGAGGGGCTGGGGTATGGCTGAGTGAGAGACCACTTGCCTAATGGTGTTTGAGGCCTTGAGATCCATGTCCACCACCACAGTGTGGAAAAAGAAAAAGGAAAAAGAAATGCTATTATGACAAGTACAGGAGCAGACACAACAGGCTTCCTCTGTGTGCCAACCTTTAGCCATCCCTAAACCAGACTTCCCTAATTATGGATGCAGACAAAGCCTGTCATGGAATGTGATTCTATTGGACTATTCTTCTCCCCAGTATATGAACATAAAGGCTGGAATCATCTCTGGTGTAGAAGTCAAGGCTTACCTTAGGCCCTAACTTGCTACTGCTCTTTTGGTGTCTTTACTGAAGGTTATGAGGAAAGCTGTGTCTGACCATCTTGCCTCTTGGTGAATCCTGGTGTTTGTTTACCTTCTGTACATTGGCAGGTTTGTGTCTATTTATATTATTTTGATTGCCTTATCTCATACATTCCAGTTCACATGTGAAAAAATTAGGCATAACTTCCCAGGAGTCCCTGTGCTCAGTTCTCACTCTATTGCTCAAGATGGCTTCTTCAACATTAAACTACTTTCGGGAACATAGCAGCCATTTTGTTCTAAGTTCTAGCCCCAGTCTTCCTAGGCCAATAACAGTGCAATCCTTCCAGGTTCTCCAGCAGGAGATTGTGGGGACTCTGATTACCTAATTTCTCTGGAACCACCACCCTGCACTCCTGGATGTCCAACAGAAAGCATCCAGTCCAGAACACAAAGTCAAGGCTGGTAGTAGTTACATTATCAGGGTAACAATTGGTGTTTTTTTTCCTGTATGATACTTATGCTAAGTATATATTGGTAACTATGTAGGGATAATCTTACTTTTATTCTAAAATTTCTTAGGTTTCAGCTATTGTCCTCCAGCCCTATCACATCTATAAGAATTCTACTATTATTCTTACTACTCCCTCAATGTGCCTTTGTTCTTTACCAGGTTTTAAAATACAGGGTTTCATGTCAATGAGGTTGACCTCAAACTAGCTATGAAGCTGAGGAGAGGTTTGAACTCTTGATCTTCATATCTCTACTGTCCAAATATTGGGATTAAAGGCACTTTAGTCAGTGCCGGGAATGAACCCAGGGCTTGGTGCATATTAGGTAACCATTCAACCACCTGAGCTACAACCCAATTCCATTAAGATTTCTTTTCTCCACATTTAAAATCAGCAACCTCAGTATTATTTACCTACAAAAACGGGTCTTTCGATGTACTATACAACCTCAATGAGCTTCCAGAATCGTCTCTACTATAGAGACACTTTGAGTACCACTTCCTTGAGTGATACTTTTGAACTGCCATCTCTCTTTCCCCTCCTGGAACACTGAGAGTACACAGGTCCATGCAGACTCAGTTCCATGTTGGGTTTTTTTTCTTTGATACACTCAATGAAAACCATAGTTGAAGTCTTGGTCTTCCTTCCTCAGTAGTCCAAACTGGCCTCAACCTTGCACCAATGTTTCTGCCTGAGCCTTCCGAGCAGCAGGATCCCAGGGGTGTAGCATTACACAGGGTCTAACTGGACAGCACTGTCTCACTCTTCAGCCTAGACTGCTCTCTAACTAGTCTCCTGCTTGTTGGTAATACAGCATATGACACCACACTTGGCTCAGAATCTTTTAAATTTATCAGTTTATATCAACCAGGGGTAGGAGACAGCCCTGTAGGAGTCATTTAAACAAAGCCTTTCTAGTCACTAGATTCCTGTTTTGAGTACTAAGCACTCAGCACTTTCCATCAACCCTTGGTAAACATTTATGCTTCAGAAAAATTCTCTGTGTCTTTTGAACTAAAATTGACAATAAAAGATGAAGAGTGAACAGTAATGAGTGCACATATATAAACAAGCCCTAGAACCCTGGCTTTAGCCATCCTCTCCACTTACCATATGCAAACTAAGACTATTTTAATGATTGGGTTAAAAAAAATCAATGCTACTTACAGCTCAGTTTCTCACTTGCACTAAGTACTCAGCAAGTGCAACATACTTACAATTATTATTCCTGTGGTGTTAAATAGAGCACTGGGGATATGTGCTTAAAATGGTTTATGATTCAAAATATTTTATTGCTCATGTCTTCTACAGAATCACATGAATTTCTACTTTTAAACCAAGTAATTCTGTCTGTGGGGTGTGGGGGAATGAGACTGCACTTCCTTCTGAAGCAAATCAAGGGAAGCAAGCAATTAAATGCTAAATTGAGCAGCGTAAACACTAAGCCCTGATTTTAGAAGAAAGGGTTACAAGGCCAAAATAGTTACAAAAGCTTCATAGGAGTGGCAGGGATTTCTGGATGAGCCTAATCACATTCCCAGCACAGCCAATGGACATTGTCTTAACTGACTCACAAGTCAAACTGAAAGTCCCACAAAGTATCCTACAAAGAACAACTGCACTCTGGGCTCCCACAGAATGAGTCCTCCCAGCAAAACACAAAACTTCTTTCTCTTTCCATAACTCCTGTTCAGGTTACAGGTCAATTTCATTCAGCCTGCCCATTAACACAGAAACGTTTTTGAAAGTATTCAGTCTCTGTCGTGCTGGCCATTTCACCAGACAGCAACCTAGATGTCAACAAATCAGACTCAAATATTAATGAGCAAAAGGTCATGATGAGGTAATCTCCAAGGTTCTACTGGTTCCTGTTCTCTGACCCTATCCCATTCCCCCTGCCTTTTTGCCGTCTTTTTCTACATACATTTACAATCATGAGCTCATTTTCAAGACACACCCTCTGGGCTATAATTTCACTTAAAGTGTGTTTTAAGTGGAGGACTCTCAGATGCCAGATAGCAACACAAGGGTGACTAGCAGACACAAGAGTTCCCAATAAAGGGAAAACCTCTAAAATCCAAATCTGATTTTGAAATTTGATTTTTAACTACTAGAACATAGGAAAGGAGAGGAAAAAGGAAACCCCTCTTTCAAACTTTCCAATAAGCTATTTAATAAAGTGACAAAGCAGAGCATATTAAAATATTAACCAAAGCTTCCAGGAAAACCTGTATAATCCCAATTGTTTATTCAAGACCTTTACAAACCTCATAAAAAATTAAGTGGGTTTGGAAAAAACACACCACAGCCATAGGAGAACGTTTACTAAATACAATGGTGCTGACGCCTGCCTGTCTGCCAGCCAGTCCCTTTAAGTCCAATGTAGACTTATTACTCAGTTCCTAACTGTCATTCCCTAAGTCAGTACTGTCCCTCCCAAACACCTCATTAGCTGCCTTGCCTTCTTGCTTCCTTGAACTAATGCATCCTGTAGGTGCTCTGCTTCTTTATTCTCTGCCAATAGCAAAGGCTTCATTTCAGAATACTTAAAACCTTGAGATGACTCTCACAGGAAACTCATTAAAAGATCCTTATGTGAATTTAACCAGATTTTTAATTAATTTCACTGTGGGAGAAAAGTACATGAGCAGCATGTCCATTTATAATAACCGATAGTAAAAGAAGACAGGCCTGAAGAGAAGCAAGACTCTGGTTCACATCAACCTTGGATCAAGTCTTGGCCTTTCACACCTGTAACCGTAACAGCATTAGTTAATCTTGGTTGGACACAGCTTCCTCACAAGTAAACAGGGATAACAATGCTAGTCTTGACTGTGTGTATGAATGGAAATGGAATTCAGAGCTGTTTAGCCTGCAACAGGAGAATGGGTAGTTATTTTGTTACAAGACATTATTACAAGTTAAATAATGATCACACACTGTTTAAGGAAACATTAAAGTGAAATTGTTTGAGTTTCCCTGGCAGATTTAAATACTCCACATCTCATTAAAAGTAGGTATAGAAAAATACAACAAAAGAAGGTTAACATGAAGTAGGCTCAACAATAACCTGCTGGCACCAAGAAATTCACTCTTGAGTTCATTAGATGATAGGAAACAGAAATGCAAAAATCACTGTTTAGGAAGAAAAATACTCATAAGTCATTCATATTTCAAATAAATGTGCATATTCTCTCTACTCCTCTCATTTTCCCCTCTGAATAGCTTGAGAAGGGAGGGGACTCCTTTGGGCCTGGTACAAAGGCTTCAGAACATGTCAACACTTAAAGAGAGTAGAAAACCTGAAAGACTGCCTTGTTCACTAGGAATCTGATATCACACAACTCTGTAAAGTGTAATGAAGCCAACAGCTAGTGAAATAAACACTAATAAGCAATCTATCTGGCTAATAGCCACTTCAGTGCACCTTTCCTCCAGTACTTCCAAAAGCAGAGACCCAGAAAAGGACAAAAGGCTTCAGAATGTTTAAATGAAGACCAATGAAACTAGAGACAAAGCCAGAAGCTCAGTGGAAGAAGATATGCCCAGAATTCTGAATATGGAACAAGAGGCATACTTCAAACCCCTCTCTGTTCAAACACAGTTCTGGATGATCTCGTAAACAGCAGCACGACAGGTCTACACTTTGCTGTCTCTCCTTTTCATCATAGGACTCGTTCAGGTATTTCCATCTACTAGGCTTCCTTTTTATCTAAACAAGTGGAGTTGAAAGGTGAAGGGCAAATCCAGTTAAGCATCACTGCAAGATATTCTTCTAGGACAAAGTCAGTAAAGATCTTACGTGTCTGTGGTCAGAGAAGGGGGTGTGCTGGGCTGGTCCCAGCCAAGGGGACAGAGTGCAAGGAGGGAGGGGGAGATTGCCTCTGCTGCTGCACCTGCCCCTCTGCGCTGAGCCAGTCAGGGCAGCGCAGGTGAGGTGCTCACTAGCTAGCAAGGAGGGGAGGGTCCTGAAGGCACTTTGGGAGAGCAGATTTCTTCCCAAGTGTTACAGCTCTTGTGACAGAAACTCTCGGACTACAAGATGATTCTCGCACACCTTTAGTTCTTCCGAATAGAGTTCTTTTATACAGTTTTGGGGTGGGTCAGGGTCTGGTAGCAGATAACCCCTATTGGCTTGGTCTGAGAGCTTGGAGATATCTCATCTACATGTGGGAGAGCCTGAGGCACTGTTCCTTGTGAAAGATGGCCATAGACCTCTCTGTGGGAGGGGCTGTGGAGGGCCGAAGCTGAGTGAAAGGAATCAGAAGCCAGAAGCAGAGCCAAACACTTGCCATCTGATTATGGTCCGGGGTTCGAGGCTGTGCTCAACCAGGCCCCCATCTGCTTCCCACAGCCCACTGCCCACACAACTCCAGGTCTATCATTGCATTTCTGGAGAAGGTAACTAAAGGGTGACTTCCCCAGAATTTGAGTGGCACATCCTATACAGATACAGGCACACACAGCCAAACAGTAGATGGAGCTTGGGAATTCACATAGAAGAATAGGAGGAGGACTGTGGGTGCAGAAAAGGATAGAACTGCACAGGAAGTCCAACAGAGCCAACTAACCTGGACCCTTGAGGCTCTCAGAGCCTGAACCACCAACCAAAGAACATACACAGGCTGGACCTAGGCCTCCCCACACATATGTAGCAGGTGTACAGCTTGACTTTCGTGTGGGTCCTGAGCAATTGGAGCTGGAGCTATCCCAAAAGCTGTTGCCTGTATATGGCATATATTCTACTAGCTGGGCTGCCTTGTCTGGCCTCAGTGGGAGAGGAATCGTGGGGGTTCGGGGTGTATAGGGCATACCCAGAAGAGAAGGGGAGAAGAGGAGAATGGGAGGAGGGGTGTGGGAGAGGGTGACCAAGAAGGGGATAGAGAACAGGATGTAAAGTGAATAAATTTTAAAAATAAAATAAATAAATAAATAAATAAATAAATAAATAAATAAATAAAAGATGAATGGAAGGGAGTAAGCTAGAAAGCAAAGCACTCTCTGTCTTTGGTTCCTGGCTGACATGATCCAAGTTTCCCTGACTGAAACATACAATATCATACACAGAGGTAAATCTGTTCTTGAGTAGGTTGTGCTGTTTAGGGACTCTGCCATAGCTGTGAAAATCTAACACAGAAGGGGCACACAGGGCTCAGGAAAATACTGCAAAAAGCAAGAACAGGCTCTCTCATTGTCAGATCTTTAGAGCCAACACAGAGGTACAAGTCAGTTTTCTGGGGCCACCAGCTCGCCATCATATCAAACACCATCATTTCTTTGTGAAAGCCACTGTAACATAGCATGGAACCTAATTAAACACGAGGTAAGTTTAATAACTGTCTAAAAACAAATGCAGAAGCTAGTAGCTATTGAAGAAAACACATAAGCTAAGAAAATAATAATTGAATAACAGTGTCCTTATTCTAAAATACCAACCAGAACAACATAGGTAAAGTAAATGCGAACAGAAATGTAAAATATTTTCATTAAAACAAATAATACTTTTGATACTTAGATAAAATTTTAAAAATCCTAGGCTTGAATGTTTGAAAATTAAGGTTTATGCTTTTCAAAGTTCTAAGTTTAAGCAGATTTTACCTATGTAGAAAATACACAGAGAAATTTAAAGAGATATAGTGTGAAACCAGACAACAGAGATGAAACTAAGAAGCTAATTATATATTGCTTAAATAACCTTGACCAAAGACAAAAGCAAATCACAAAACTAAGTGGTAAGACTAGCACATACAATCCTGGGTAATTATATAAAGAAGAAAGAGAATTGTCTTATACTACTGAGAAATACCTTCACACCTAACACAAGAGTATCACGTCCTATAAGCATTCTAAAGTATAAAACTCCTAGCTGTCAAGACCTTCAAATGACACAAAACAGACCACCAAATCACGTTAGAAAACAGTTGTGTGGATACAAAAACATAAGAAGGCACAGACAGCCACAGACCATTACAGAACGGACTAAGGTTGATACAACAAACACAGTGGTGTGGGGTGGAATAATCCTGCAATGGTGTGAATACAGATAGTCCCCAGATGCTGCTTGATGGTTAGTGAGGATAAACACCCTAGGAACGGCGATGGCAATGCTCTGAAGCCCAAAGGACTCTCTAACATTAGTGTTTCTCTCTTTTAATTAATTATGCAATAGGTTTCATTATAACATCTTCATACTTCTGTTTGATTGTACTTGAATGTATGTGTCCCACACTCAATATAAGCAAGTGCACAAGAAGATATCCAGAGAACTAAACATGAACCTAAAAATTTAGACACACCAAATAAAACAAGGTTTTTATGTAATCACTGATCTGAACACAAAGTTAGAATTTTAAATTTACAAACATTATAGAAAAAAATTTACCTGTTGTAATAGTAAGGAAATATTTCTTATATCACATATATCCTAATGATTAAATTCAAAATTGATATGCTTAACCCAATGGAAAACCTTCTCTCAATAATGGTCTGGCTGAGAAAAATTAAAATAGGCATAAAAAAGCTATTTAGATTAAAATAATACTGGTAAGAATATACCATTAATCTTATAACTCAGCAACAATGACAAAACAAAAAAACAAAAATAAAACAAAACAAAGACCAAATACCAAAAAACAATACACTTTAAAGTAAGAGGAAATTCTAATGGGCATATGAAGAAAACTATAAACAACAAGGAGAACTCAGTAATGTTCATCACAATCAAGTGTTGAGAAGATTAAAAGAAAATACTCAGGAAAATACCAATGTGTATTACTGAAATATGCCTTAGACTAAATTAGATAGACAGACAGACAGACAGACAGACAGACAGACAGACAGACAGACAGACAGACAAAAATGCTGGCAAGACCTAGAATTCTAGAGTTGCTTCTCTTATACACTGCTTTTGGGGATATTTAACAATCAAGTACCTTTCAGAAAATCTGTCAATTTCTGTAAAAGTTGAACACATTTATTTTTGACACAGAATAAAAATGAAAATAAATGGAACCCAGATGCTAGTTTTAGATCACATAGAAAACTATATACCATGAGAGCCACCCCCACCTCCCCGAATTTAATGGAATAATGAATATAGAACAAGTAATATGGTAGGTTCCCATAATCCCAGCACTTGGGTTTAAACTACTGTTTGAGTCAGTAGTATCACAAGTTCTAGTGGAGCCTCAGCTATGCAGGCCACCATGGGATATGTATGACTCTGCCTCAAAATTAACTAACTAACTAAAGATAGCAAGTGATAAAAGCATTTTAAAGTGTTCTAACATACCTAACGAAGTATTCTGTCAATGATACACATCTATATGGACATATAGACAAAGGACCAAAACCAAAGCAGCACAACAGGACAGCTGTGTGCAGCATACTTGTAATCCGAGAACTGGGGAGGTCTAGCCAAGAAGATCAGGGGTTCAAGTTAAGTTTCAGCCACCCAGTAAGATACACACCAACCTGGATTACATGAACTCACAAAACCAAACAATAAGTAAGTCAACAGGGGCAGATGAGGTGGCCCATGCTCTCTGAGGCTGTTTGCAAACAACATTTCCAGAAGTCACTCTTCTGAATTCCAGCAGTCATGGGACAAATGCAGTCAGTAAGCCAGACCCACAGTTTCTACAGCCAATGCATTATTAATAAAGAAATGTTTATAAAAAAACTGAAACTGCACTTGTTTTCCATGTGTCCAGGAACTTTACACTGAACACAATTTCATAAACTGTGGTCACAGTGTGTATGGCATTGCATTATGTCAAAAAAATTCTGCTCCAGCCTATTTAAAGTACACAACTGCTATGCAAGGTTATATGCAAATAGAAAACCACTTATGGTCAGGTGCTTGAGCATCCATCCACAGAGTCTCATGGCTAGTAGCTGAAGAGGAGCTGGACCAGTCTCTCATGGATATCTAAGGTAGGTGATATATGTCATGGAACATAAAGTCTCAATTTGATTTTCAGAGACAAGTCACAAGATTCTTGATGGGACATTTCTAAAATAATGTTTTCCTTTTTTGTAATCACCTAAGATCATAAAATAAGTCTGTCTACCTTACTGTAACACTTATAAGAGTAGTTCAACTTGCCTTTGTGTTTACAGTTAAGCTGGTATAAAGTCAGGAACATTTGAGCACAAAGAAGCTATTACATACAGAGAAATTGCTGTGTAACTGTAATGAAGTTAAAATCAAATTAGGGTACCACACAGTACCTCACAGGAGGCTACATATAAAGAAAATCACACCACCATCATGAAATTTAGTATAAGATCCATGCTAGATAAAGCAATTTAGTTAGAAAAACAATCATACTGAAACTATTAAGCCAATGTCGTTTACTTCAATTTTATTGATTATAAATGTTTAAATTTGTTTGTTTTATAATTATATAAGTGTATATATACTATATATATACATATATATATGTGTATATATATATACACTTTGTATTATTATATAAAATATGTTTTATTAGGTATTCATGCCTACTTCATATTTATACATATATGGGCAATATCACTAAAAATGCAAAGTTTAATTGAAATTTTATCCTGGGACATTTGGCACACCAGGCTGATCTAAAACACAGAGATTATGAATTAGCATATTATTTTAAATACATACATCCACACATGAACATAATAAAAGCATGCTCAGAAGAAAGGCTTTGGTTGCTAGAAATGAGCAAGAAAATAAAAGCCAGAGAAGTCAGAGCCTAAGTTGACTTGTATCAGATCTAGAAGGGCATGCTGTCAGAATTGTCTAACTGCTATATTTCAAATTTCAATGCTAAAACAGTTCAGGGCCTAGATATTAAAGAGCCTGACAAGCTGTGCTTTTATCGAAAGGTGATAAGGACACAGATGACAGGGGGTTTGTCTCCTATGTACAGCTGGTGGTAGTGGAAACTTGGCTTACTAAGAGGAAATGAATTGCAAGAATGGGTTTGATGTTGGAATTCATGATGGCCACACAGTACAGAAATCCTTAAGTTACACTCTGAATACAGACTGGTCCTTGATTAGTGAGACACTCAAGACAGAACCAACACTGAGTGTAACGTATCTGTGAGGATGCTTTGACTATCTGAGAATCACAAGTTTCCATTGGGTGTGAGATTGTTCCCATTAAAGAGCAGCAAAATAAACAAACAAACAAACAAATAAATAAATAAATAAATAAATTTAGTTAAATAAACAACTGCTCAGAAAGAAAAACTAATCTCTACAAAGAAAATAAGAAGTATAGAAACCTGGGATTGAAAAAAAACTTTTTTTAAAGGGACAATAAACTCATGTTTATATGGTAACTCAAAAGGTTCATACATCATAGTGAAATAATACCACTGCAAAGAAGATAGAAACTTCCAGGAAGATATTGTAGCTGATACTGAAAATCAATTGTGACAGCACTGGGATAATGGTTCATGCTATCTAAGGCTGAGACAGGAAAACCAGCACAGGTTTGAGAAAAGTAAGTTCCAGGCTAGCATGGGCTATAGAGTGAACACTTACATTAAAAACAAAACAAAGCAAACAAACAAACAAACAAAAAACCACAAATAAAACAATAAAATAAAATAAAATAAAATATTCCAATGGGTCAGATACAATACAGTGAGCTAAGAGGGAGAGAAGGCTGGTTAATTATCCAGAATATGAATAAGAAATATAGAAACATAAAAGTAACAAGAAAGAAAAACATTGCCTACAGAAGTATAAAACTAACAGGAAACATAAAATGGCTGGAGAAAACAAAATAACTTGAGTAAGAGTTCAGAACTCTTTCTGCTAGTAAAAACTGAGATAGATGTAACAAACATTTGCAGACAAAGAGGGATCACACAGCTCTGGGAAGTGTTCTAGGTAACAAGCATGATTGACAAAATTCTGAATGCACTCTGGCTGTTGGCAGCCCTTGGGTAGCAGCCTTGGAATCCCATGACATGGGTGAACTTAGCACTTTCACAAAGAGGAAAGCCACAGCTTGACACAGACACCTGTAAAGAATGACAGTGAATCACTGCATAAAATCCTCCTGTCACATAGGCGCTAAGACAGCTTTCAAGCAAAAGACAGCAATTATAGAGTAAGACCATAAGGTTTTCTTGTTTGTTTTCCTTCTATGATAAATCAAGCAAAATTTCCTCCAGATAACACAGAATTCATTTTATGGACAGTTTCTCCCAAATATTCCTTTGTAATTCTTCTGTGCTTCACTTCACAGTGTTCAATAGGAGCAAATGCCTGAGCAGCTCTAACCAGCTCAGAAGACCACTCTAGATCAGCAGTGAGCTCCTGCTCCTCCTATGTCCACTTCCTAAGCGCTGGGCTTACAAGCATGTGCCTCCAGCTCTTATATCAAAATACAGCAAGTCCTATGCACCAAAGCCTGGGCTTCTGATTTTGGAAGTCCCATCAGTGTTCCAGAGTCTGCACTTAGAAAGCTATTAGATAATCTAATTTTATTTACCTTGATCTAAGTTTCCTTTGCTTCCTAAAAGACTTTCAGTCTTGATTAAACCAGAATGTAGTCAATTTAAGTTCTCCAGTCCTTTTATTAATATAACAACTATTGATTTTAATTATCTACTCAACATTTTCATTTCTTTTCCTCTGAACACATTGTGATCAACAACAAATGCTGTAAGTAGTAAATAATTAATCAAATAGTCATATGTAAAATGGAATATATTATTCTTCATATTTTAGCTTCAATTCATTAGATAAAGGGAGTTCCAATCCTCCACTAGCCCTTTTATAAGTCAGCCACTTCCTGAGATCCATTGAAATCACTGCCCTGACACTAAGAGAATGCAAAGGCTCTGCATGGAGTATTCTACAATTATTTTCTAAACTCCCTTACCAACAGTACAAAGCTAAGGAGAAAAAAACAAAGCAGTGAATGAGTCAGCTAAGTGATGCTTTCCAAAAACACACTTGACAAATAATCAGTGGCTTTTCTCACGCGTGTGGATACTTTGTATAACTGTCCAATTAATGAGATCCAGAAAAAAAGATTATAAATATTTATCCACAACCAGACAGGAATTAGTATCGAGTCTGGGTCTTTGATTCCAGCTAAAGAGAGCTAAAGATCCCTGAGATCTCTACGGAGTGTGGACAGAGGCACTTTATGTAAATATATTAATATACTGAGGAAGTAGCCTTTCAGGATATAGACACACACAGTTTCAATCAACGAAACATTAGAAATCAATGGCCCTTGAGAGCTTTGCCCAGTCGTGTGTGTGTGTGTGTGTGTGTGTGTGTGTGTGTGTGTGTGTGTGTGCGCGTGCGCGCGAGAGCACATGCAGGGAGCAAAGTGCAGTTCAAGTCAGCTTGACAGAACACCAAGCATACAGTCTGCAACTGTGCTCACACTCATCTAAGTTCATGGTGCTTTGAGAGCAGAGCATCAGGGCGAGACAGCGATTAGATTGCAGTGTAACCCACATGACATTTCTTTTCTGTTCTCTTAACTGACTTAAAAGAATGTGCATTACCACAGCTATGTATTCTTCCATTACAGATAGGATAAGAATATGTGTGAGAAAAGATATGAGCACGCTGTGTTTTAATATATCAGTCTCTTTTTTTTTTTATAATTTATGTTATGACAATTGCAAGAAATCCTTAAAACTCTGGAATTCATCTGAAATTTCAAATCAGAAAAAATATTAAGACTTGAAGATCTACATTGAATGAAACAAACAGACAAACAAACAAAAAAAGAGTCAGATCTACCAAATGTAACTTGAGTTCTGAAATTAAAGGACAGCCTTTCAAGAAGGAAATGTACTGAGTTTACAGTCTAAAAAAATGTGTCAATTATAAGTTAGATATTAGTAGTTAAAGAAAAAGGGTGACAAAGACAGAAAAAGGTTTTTGTTAGTTTGAAACAAAACTAAAACCCAGACACTTGAGCTTGAACATCATCCTGAAACTTAAAAAATTCATCAGCATAGTAATATGAAATACCTGGAAGCTATTGTATGGACTCTTTGACTGCACCACAACTATGTCCAGAAACTGAGAAGCAGAATAAGACCCAAACTCCTAAACTGAACCTTGTCAGTGCAAATGCCAGTAGACTAGGACACTGGCAAAACACTTTATTTTTTCACTAATACAGAGTAACAGCAAAAATGAAAACTTCAAACTGGCTTCGAGTTTGTAACAAAGCAATTAAGATTTCAGTGCGTATTGCCAATCTGCTATCTATAAAACTGTGTCAAGTCACAGTGCTCCTGCTTTGCATCTTCCATTAGTGAGGCCCAGGTACTGAAGACACTCTGGAAACTCATCTTCGTAGATCCTAAACTTCAAACAATGTAAGCTGTGTTGACTCAGCAGGCACACTGAGTGACAAACAGTCCCAAGCCTGTGTGACAGAGGACAAAAACTTGCTTCATACATTACACCTTGGCCACCACTCATGTATGAAGAAGGAATGTGATATGGAGCATGATGCCTTCATAGCAGAGAAAAGACAGAAAGGAAAGGGCAGTGCAATGCTGTCAGGGTTCTGGGGCCCCTATGATATTATGCCCCACTGTTGGGGTTCTGATGGCCCCCTCCTCCTTACTAAGCTTTTAATCTGGCTCTCAGGATTCTGATGCCCTCTTCTCTGGTCTCTTGCCCTTACCAAATTCTGTTCTTCTCTCCATGTACCCTGATAAGCTTCTGAGGCCTTCTGGACTCCTGTTCACTGTTTGCTCTGCTGCTCGCTGGGCTCACCCAATTCTATAAGGTGAACCAGTGCTCAAAGACATTTGTCTGAGCTCTCTCTCTATTCTGGACTTACTTAACTTACCAAACACTCCCATCCCAGTGGGTACCAATCAGTCTTGCCATCCAAGGACTCTCAGATGGTTTTGTTCTCCATGTATGTGATGTTTTTGTGAGGTCTCCATTTCCACATGAGGTGGATTGACTAAAAATGGCTTGCAGAGGCTCAAATATTTGAATACTTGGTCTGGTCTTTAGAATGTAGCACTACTTGAGAGAAATTAGGAGTTGTGGCCTTTTGGGAGGAAGTGTGTCACACTGGAGTGGGGCTTGGGGTTTCAGAAGCCCAAGCCAGGCTTCTCTCTTCCTGCTGCCTGAGCATCCAGATGTAGAACTCAGATCTCTGCAGTATGCTGTCATGTTTCCTACCATGCTGATAATGAACTAAACCTCTAAAATTGTAAGCATGCCCCAATGAAATGCTTTCCTTATAAGAGGTACCGTGGTCACGGTCTCCTTTCACTGTGACAGAACACTAAGACACCATGTAACAAGGCCAATACATTTCCTATGTCAGAGAAGACTACCATGATTAATTACCAAACCTCCTTTAGTTTTCATGTACCTCTAACTCACAGAGAAGCTGTCACAGGAACTAGTATTTGACCCTCCCAAGTCAGACCCAGGTGTTTGTATCTCAAAGTTCTCCAAATTCCCCTGTTCTGGGTTGGTCTGGCCCCTGACTCTGTAACAGGAAGGAAAGAAAACAGAGCAAAGTGAAAGCACTGTGCTTTTGGGAATAGCTGAAACATAAGTTGTCCCCAACAGAAATGTTGCTCACTCCTTCAGTGGGAACAGCTAGTAGGAGGCCTATCCATGAAGAGGACTCTCTATCTAAAAACCTCAAGCCCTAACTCCAGCATCACTGCCTCCTTAGTTGAGTTCTGCTAGATGCTATAAGCATCAGCTGATGGAGCTTTGCTATTTATCTGCTGCTTCTCTCTGTTTGCTACTTGAGTCATTCAAAACCAAAAGTAGAGGTACAGTAGATAATTCTATGGGTTGGTAAAAAAAAAAAAAGATATTTTTAATGTCTTCTGTTTCTATGGCATTTTCCTGAGAACTTGCAAAATACCAATACATACTATATTATTCTACATATGCCATTTAGATTCAATTTTATTTTAATACAATGATAAATTTGATAATAGCACTATATCTTGTGGCATTCAAAAACAAAAGAAAAGAAAAACCATTGAATAAAAGGAAGTATAAGGAGGATGTAAGAATAAAGGTGGTTTGGGTAAAGAATTTCTATGTGATAAAGCTTTGTCCCAAGATGGTCAGATGTTTTTGGAGTGGAAAGGATAAATGCAAAGCCAAAAAGTCTAGACAAGTCACTAAGAACTGAGTAAATTATATGAGGTATTTAAGGATGAGACTTAGAGTTGACATACATATGATATTAATATTTCTAAAGTTAAAGTTGAAGTATGTATTTATGTACCTCTATGTAAATAAACAGAGTTCTCATAAATTATTGGACTGTTTTGGTAGTATTGGCAAATTCCATCTTAAAGAAATAGGATTTATCTCTAACCACGGCCTATTTAATTTTTTTCCCAACCTTTATATAAAGAGTATACACAAGTTAAAATTACAAGACCTTCCAGGTGTTCAACATCATCCTTAAGAACCCTGTGGTAAGAAGCCTAAACATGACAATATTTTGTGCCTTGTCCTATAAAGTCAACCAGGTTCCACAAGACTATGGAACATCTCTTAAAAGGCCCCCAAAATCTCTGTTGAGTCACCTGCTATCTTGTGCAGATAGGCCATGGACACCCTATTAGTAGACTCTACTCAGTATATTAAAAAGGAGAGTGAACACAGAGGGACATGATCCCTAAGCTTCCAAAGAAAGGTGTGGTCAAGCAAGGTTCCAACTCATTCTCAAGTGATGGAATAACAGGTAGAAGACAGCAGAAAAGTTAGGGGCTCCTCCAAACTACAACTGCTCCTGAGAACCAGACTCTCAATTAGCCTTAAACTCTCACATGGTCTTAAATGCTCTTAAACACCCAGTGGGAAAGTATACACAAAGTTAAAATGATTGACAATATAAAGCAGACAATGATCAGAGAGCCAGGTCTCTGTATGGACTACTGACATGCCAGGTAAGGCAATCACAGCTAGCCTGGCAAGGAACTCCCACGCTTTTTCTAACAATTAAACTATTGCTCTTTGTATATTTCTAATAAATCCATTCATGACTCTTTTGATTTACAAGGGCTACAAAAATCAGAGTAAGACCATGCCAAAGACCACCACCCTACTGGTAGGCTGCTTTAAAACTAGATCTCTAGGCTTACATAGTAAAATGGGTCAAATCAAGTAGATTCTTAGAAGTGATTCTATTTATCTCTGGATCTTGTATATTCAAATGCTGTCTTAATTTTGTCTCCACTTGTTTATAGTCGACCACACTGGATATTGTACTGATAGACTGTCCTGTGACAACTCCATTGATCTACGTCCCCTTGATTACTCTCTAATGCCTGAAAGTTGCCAAGTAAGGACGCTATGAGTCTTCTACACCCCTTTTGTAGGCTGGAAGCAGCTAGACTGATTCAAAGTCCATCTCCTAAGTGACTTTTGGATCTCAGTTCCTAAGGAAGGAACATTATATAGCTATACACATGTTAGCAAGCTTAGAGAATATTGAAGGAGGACCCTCCTTTATAGCTTTTTGCTCCTTCAAAATTTCTGATAGCAGAGACTGTCCAAAGTCTCCTATGAGGATACAACTCTTGCTAGGCAGTTAATAGCTATGAGGATAACAACTATGCCCCACTTTATTCCTATCTAATAAAAATCAAAGTCAAGAATGTTAGTCATTTGGAAATCTCTGCTATTTTGGTTGAATTGTGGAGACAGTCCCCATAAACATTGTAATTCAGTTTACAGAACTAAAGTATCTTGTTGGTGTGCATTCTTTCCATCCTCTGCACCATGGACCACCATACAGGTTGAGCAGGAGAGATGCTTATCCATCATCGAACATTCATTTTCCTTTATAAGGCAGGGTCTCACTATATGGCCTTGGCTGGCCTGAATTCTCTGTAACAATTAATCTGCCCTTGGGCTCATAGAGATCTCTCTGCTTTTGCCTCTTAGTACTGGGATTAAACTGGTAAACCAGTATGCCCTAATAATCTTTAACTGACTACTCCTGCTTAACTCTAGCAACAGCCAACTACAGGCCAAAAAGGAAACCTTTGAATATTCTTTCCTGCCTCTTTCTGCCTTATAATTTCTCAGCTTCTAAATGGACACATAGTGTGTTTATGTAGACCTTCTCTGTACATATTCTTCCAAATAGAGGTCTAGGTTCTTGACAAGCTGCTCATAATGTGTTTGTCTTTCCATTTCACTAACGTTTCAATAACATAACTAGTTCTTTAGCAGAAAAAAAGAATGTACACTCCCTACTCCCAAAGAGATATAACCCTAAACTCTTATGCAAATTTTATGGCAGTAGATTTATAAAGTAGAGGCCTTAATTAATTTGATTTCATACTTTTGTTCTTAAACTGTGTATAAATGTTCTGTCTACATGTATGTATGTGTAGCATGTGTTTAGATATGTGTCTGGTACAATGGTGGATAGAAGAAGGTGTTAGGTCCCTTAGAACTAGAGTTACAGGTGGTTTCAAGCAGTCATGTAGGTGCTGGGAACCGAATCGGAGTCCATTGCAAGAACAAGTGTTTACCACTGTGCCATTTCTCTATCCCCAACTATAGGCCATTTGAAATAAAGATGTGGCTTCATTTATTCCAGAGGCACATGAACTGCCTACTAATTATCCAACATACTATTACAGAGCTGGAACAAAGGAACTAATTTCCAAATTGAAAGGAATGAAAACAACAAACAGAGGTGGCTTATGTCTTAGATTCTGAAACTTTGCTGTGCAGAAGCTGCAATGCAGGGATATTCCTTAACTGCTTCTCAAATCCTTCCTAGTTCACTATTTTCTGAGGCTGTTGGTTCTATCCCTTATGAAGGTCTTAATCATCTTTGGATCTAATAAAAAAGAATTGTGGGGCATATGGCCTCTCCTTCCTCCTCCTTTCTACTCCGCCTACCTTTTCTCCCTTTCCAACCCTCTCTTATTTCTCTTCTTTCAGAAGGCTGAGGTCTTTCTCGGGCTGCTTACTGTTCTCAGAAGGCTGAAAAGAAACAAGCACTCCCTAGTCACAGTCCCAATAACCACACTGTGTAGTTATCTGGTAATACAGCTCTCATGGTGTTTCCCTCCATTTTATTTATTTGATTGAAACCATTTTTTATTCTAATAGCTTTATTCATGAAGACTTGAGATACATGATTTACTTTATATTTAGCTGTGAGTTCCTGGGCTTAGGAAGCTTCACTCTCTTCAAACAAATGAAAGAATTTACTGGGTATGAACTTCAATTGATTCTAAAATTTTAACTAAAGTCTGTTGGCTTTAGCTTTAATGCCATTTTGATAGATGGCTGATATACAATGGACTTTTGTACATTCAAATAAATTTTCAATTATGTGTCTATCCAGTTGAAAGTGACTAGATATTTTAACTGCATATTTTAACCCTTCATGTCTTAAAATTCCTAAGATATCTCAAAACGGAACAGCATTTATATCCTGGCTCAACTAAGCAAAATTTTTTTCTAGGCTCATTTCTGTTTTATCATACCTAATTAAATCAAATAAATAACACTGGTAATAAGTTATGTTCCAAATTCTTTTCCTGAAATCATATACCCTTTAACCTGAATTCTAGTTAACCCAGATGTCAATACCATGGGAAGATTTATCTTAGGGAACCACATGCTTGTGGCTAAGCCACAAAGGCAATATCATATCATGTATCTTAGTTATATTGTGTTTGTGTTTATTAAAATAGTGTACAACATTCTGAAACAGCATTTTATTGCAACTACAATAATGAACAACTCAAAAATCACCATGGACTAAGAAGAAAATATAAACCCTGATCAGATTCTATTGGCTTGGGCTCAGGTACTATACTTATGTTGGGTGCTACAGACAGTACAACATGAGCTTCCACGAGATCCACCTCTTTTTCTTCTCTGTGGCTGAGTAGAAAAACCAATCACAATTTGTAATGGTAATTCAGCCTCCTAAAGCTATTTTCAGATTAAGTGTAACTTCTACGACTTTCTGAATTTTCTCACTTACTTTGCAAATCCTACAAGGTTCTTAAAAGTGGCAATGTACACATGTACACATTAGCATTTGAAATCCAACTTTAATTTGGTTCAAAGATTACCAATATATAGAAACAGCCCATGATGAATAGGCTAGAACTACACCTACCCTTGAGTCTCATTTATGGTTGAAAGGCTGTTCTGAGCTCTTCATATATTTTTCAAAGATTGTTTCAGAAATGGGATCAACTCAGTCTGCCATTGTTTCTAGAGTGTCAAATATTAATTTTTATATAAATTTCAAATGCTTTCAAACAAAATAAATGGAAATCAATCAAAGAGTATCCAATAATAGACCTTATAAATTTGTGATACTAATATTTAAATTTTATGATGAATTAAGAGTGTTTTAATGTAACATATTGACATAATTGCTTTAAGGCATTGGCAAACAAGTTATCTTTACCATCTTTTTTGGTTCTTCATCAGATGGCAAATTTCAAATACATTTTCTAAAACTTACTTATGTAAATCACATATCCTAATATTTGCATTTGATGGTTAGAAAGATTCTGTGCATTTTCTATGAAATGGGCATACATAATTTTGTACAGATTGTGCCTGTCCTTATGCAAATGGTAAGAACAGGTAAAGGACATAGATAAGAGATGACTAAAACCTCTTTATTACATCCATGTGTAGAAGATTTCACATACCACAGCATACATATGTAGGTTAGAAAACAACTGTGTGGAGAGTGTTCTCTCCTTTGACCATTCCATGGGTTCCGAGTAGCAAACTAACATTTCATGGATTACAAGGTAAGTGATTTTGTCCACTTAGTCATCTTTCTGGCCTTACAAACATTTTTAGTTGAAAATTATTTTAAAATTATTAGGTCAGTTTTACTAAAAAGCAAGTCACATTATTAAACATAAATACAGTGAAAGAGACAAATATTGTTTCATATAGAAGCATGCCATTTGTCTCAGTTACTTTTCTGTGGCTATGACAAAACACTATAACGAAGGCAACTTATGAAAGAAAACAATTACTTTGGCTTATACTTTCAGTGGGTTAGAGTCCACGATGGCAGAGCAAAAACCAGAAGAGCTGACAGTTCATTTTTGAATTAGCAAGCAGAAGACAGGACAGAGAGAAAACTGGGAATGACTAGTGTCCTTTTGAAACCTCAAAGGTTACCTTCTTCCTACAAGGCCACATCCTCTAATCCTTACCAAACAGTTCTAGCAACTGCAGATCAAGTATATAATCATATCTGCCTATGGGAGCCACTCTCATTAAAACCACCACAAAATGATCTGATATTTTTAAAGTATATTTAAATAGAGATAATCTTTAGCAGAAAAAAGCTCATCGTTCTGTGTACACTCTCCGTCACCTCAGTGAGCTCTCATGACTACTGCTTAAAGGGATTTCAGTTCTACCAGTTGTTCCTGTATTTGATGTATTAAATTCTACATATACAGGAAAGAAAGAATTAGAACTGGAACTTTTTTCTCAACAAGATATATGCATACCTGGACAGATTTTGTTCTCTGATGAGAAGAGGCTGGGATGCACCTGAACACCAGTGTTCATAGTCACATGGCTTTAATGTTATTTGCTTTTTAAGCAAAGGAATTGAAGAGTGACAAGGGTCACTTCCCAATTCAGAAAAATAGAGTAAAGATGAGTCATAAGATAGCAGAGGTCATCAACTACTTAAAGATGTCTTGGCTTATATTTGGAACAGTGGTGATTTGCAACTAAATGAAAAATCAAGAACTATAAGCACTAATAAGAGAGACTCATAGGATTAAGCAAGAGGACACAGTTCATCCTGATTTTCTAGTTAACATCAGCAGTCCAAGTGGACTAGGTCCAGTAATTTTCCTGCAACAGAACAGGGTAAGACTTCTCATACTCTGGCAGGAAAGGGAAGCCCTCATCCAACAAAAGGACAAAGGTCTCTGTGCCAGGTATTGCTATTAAATCATGATGCATATGGCGAATAGACTTACATCCTGTCCCATATCTGGGAGCCAGGTTTTACTAAAAGGTAAATGAGAAGACTATGAGCAACATGGGGAAAGATCCTCATGGGCCATTCACTGTTAAAGAAAAGAGAAACCCTAAAAAGAACAAAAAAGCATAATGAAATGACACCCCAGAAGCTGATGCTTCCTCTGTAATGTGTAATATATTGTAATAACAGTTCTTTTAATAATTTCAAGTAACTGGTGTCTTAAATAAAAGACTCTAAGATGTGTGTGACTGCTAGGGATCAAATGCAGAGCCTCAGACATGCTCGATAGGCACCTTACCACCGAGTTACACTTACAGGTCAAACCTTCATTTTCATGATATCTATTATTGTCTTACTTAGTTAGGGTTTTACTGCTGTGAACAGACACCATGACTAAGGCAACTTTATAAGCCACCACAATTAAAGGACAACATTTAATTTTGGGTGGCTTATAGGTTCAGAAATTCAGTCCATTGTCATCAAGGCAGAAACATGGCAGCATCCAGGCAGGCATGGTGGAGGAGGAGCAGAGAGTTCTACATCTTCTTCTAAAGGCCACTAGGAGAAGACTGGCTTCCAGGAAGGCAGGAAGAGGGTTTTAAAGCCAAAACTCACAATGACACACTTCCTCCAACAAGGTCACATCTCCTAATAGTGCCACTGTTGGACCAAACATATTCAAACCACCACAATTATGTTATTTACTGTTATGTTTGACAGGTAATGCCAAATCCCTACTAGATGATAGCAAGCATCAGCACTTGGCTCATTGTCTTAAAATTCATGACCCACCATTCTATAATTATTATTCTCTTTCTCTTTCTCTCTCTCTCTCTCTCTCTCTCTCTCTCTCTCTCTCTCTCTCTCT
>JANHMN010000008.1:21595651-21614883 GCA_030674055.1 Rhabdomys pumilio
TCTCTCTCTCTCTCTCTCTCTCTCTCTCTCTCTCTCTCTCTCTCTCTCTCTCACACACACACACACACACACACACACAGCAGACTGAGTTAAATTACTGTTGGCCTGATTTCTAAAAGTTTTTAAACTAGTGTTATATGGAGTTATATTACAGGAAGAGTTTGAAATATTCTTGCAATAAAGAACTGATAATGCTTGTGTAGCTAGACATACTTACCCAAGTCAAATACCACATACCACACAGGTATAGACACATCATCCAGCACCAACTAAATACAGATACTTTTTAAATTTTAACAAGTGAAAACATAGATGAATGAACTTCTGAGATAATGAAGTATAAAAGCTGCCATAGTCAGGGTCACTATTGTTATGATGAACACCATGACCAAAACCAAATGAAGGAGGAAGGAGTTTATTTGGTCTACATTTCCATATCAGAGTCCACCATTAAAGGAAGTCAGGGCCGGAACCTGAAGCCAGGAATTGATGCAGAAGCTATGGTGTGGTGTTGCTTACTGGCTTGCTCTGTTCAGCCTACTTTCTTATACAATCTAGAATCACTAGCCTAGAGGCTGACTCAGTCACCAATCATTAATTGAGAAAATGCCCTAAAGACTTGCCTACTGCCCAATCTTATGGAAGCATTTTCTCAATTTATGATCTCTCCTCTACAATGACTCTAGCTTGTGTGAAGTTGAAAAAAACTAGTCAACATAACTGACCCCTTCACAACTTGACACACAAACACATCACTGTTAAGCCACACAACCTTTCCTTTCCTGTTCATCCCTAAAGATCACATACTAATATTGGTATAATAATACAAAGTACTTTAAAAACTTAAAAAGTCCCACAGTCTGGCAAATTCAAACATTTAAAAGTTCAGTCTCCTTAAAACTTTTAAAGTTTCTTTTAAAATCTGTTAAGTCTTTCAACTGTGGCCTCCTATAAAATCAAAAATAAATTAAATAGTTTCTTATTTCAAGAGGGAAGAACCAGGGCACAGTCACAATCAAATCAAAGCAAAACCAAACTCCAACTGTGTAAATAACTCAGTATCCAATGTCTGGGATACCTTCAAGATCTGGGCCCCTCCACTGGGTCTGGGTCAATTTTCAGACTCCGACCTGAACAACCCACTCACGAATTTTCTCATAAACTCAATGTAGCTCCATTCCACAGCTTGTGCTGTTCTTGGCATTTCTCTCATGATCCTGGCATCTCCAAAATGCTCAGGTCCCTTGATGCAACTGGGCTGCACTTTCACCAATAGCCTCTCCTTCACTCTTCAGGGACTGAAGCCCTGCCTCACAAGGCCAAGACTCAGATACTCTCCATGGACCACTTCATGCCTTCAAAACCAGTGTCACCTTGGTAACCCTTACACTGTCCAGGTTCAGTTTTCAGCACAAGGTACAACCATGACCAGATCTGGAACACAGCTTTGTGTGCTGGTTCTGAGGAAACACTTAACATAAGATTTCACCTCAATGATGCCACTAATTTCTCAGCTCTAACTAACAAGCAAAAACTGTCCCACAAAGGCTTCACTTTAGTGATTCTGGTACCTTGTTAACCATAAATTCTTCTTTAGCTCCAGCTAAACAAAACCATATAGTTAACCATTCTTAACTAAAAATATGCAACAAACACAATAGTCTCTAAGTGACTCCTTGCCTCTAGAACTTTATAAACTCAGTTTCTTAGCCTTACATCACTCTTAACACTTCTATCTTCTAAGCTTCCACAAAATAGCGCACCAAGATTTTAATATTCAATGGCTTTTCTAGCCCAAAGTTCTAAAATACTTCCACAATCCTCCAAACACATGGTCATGTCTGTCACATCAACACCCCTTCTGATCCCAACTGCTATCCTCCTTAGGGTTACAGCTGCTATGATGAAATCCCATGATCAAAAGTAAGTCCTGGAGGAAAGAATTAGATTTGGCTTACACTTACACATCATAGTCTATCCCTGAAGAAAGTCAGGGCAGAAACTTAAAACAGGGCAGGAACCTAGAGGCAGGCTCAGATGAAGAGGTCATACAGGGATGCTCCTTATTAGCATCTTCTAACCTGGCTCACTCAGCCAGCTTTCTTACAGCAACCAGAAATACCAGCCCTGAGGTAGTCCCACACAAAACAGGCTGGGCATTCCCACATCAGTCAGTAATTAAGCAAATGTACTACAGACCCGATTACAGTCTGATCATATGGAGGCATTTTCTTAATTAGGCTCCTTCCTCTCTAATAACTCTTGCTTGTAACAGCTTGATATAAAAACTAGCCAGCAGAAAAAGTTTACTAGTCAATTTCCAGGTTCCACACTACAACTAACATTTAAACGTTAAGTCTTAAGTTTACAGTGGAACAAAATAAGAATATCAACAATTATTTGTAAAGGCCATTAAAGCACTCTTTAATCTACCTATTTATTAAACTTTCTCATGTATTCTAACCAAACCAGCATAAGACTTCAGGACGATTTTGATACAGGCATCAAAATTGCAGATAGAAACATAAAATAATGCCAATATTCTCACAGATTTCTTTGATTACAAATATAGCTACTGCTTTTGAACAATAGATTCATGTCACCACTTACATAAATATAAATAGTATTTAGATGTTCTATCACTATCATTGTCCCATCGGGTTAAACATCAACAGCTGTCACCAGGACAAGTAAGTCTTTGGGGTTCTCAGTAATACCTGAATCACTTGAACAAGAAAACTCAAATTTTAGGACAGTTTGACTACTTCAGGTTTTTTTTTTTTTTGATATAATAAATTAATTAACTCAAAGATTTAAAACAATTCAGATGTACTATCTTACAGTTAGGGGTCAAAGGTCAACGTGGGTCCCACAGAAAAATAGTCAAGAGCTGTCTGTATTCCTTTCAAGGATTCTCTGGGGGGAAGGTATTTCTTTTCTTCTCTCCTTTTTCATTTTCTTTTTTAGTTTCTAGGGGCTGCTGGCATGCCATGCATCATCACAGACCTCTACTCTGTCTTGTATTTCCTCCTCTGATATCCTATCTTCCTCTTATGAGGTACTTAAAGTGACAATTTGTTCATTTTCAGACATATTTCTAATTTTTCAAAGACATAAGTTATTTTCTAAAGGACAGACTGTTTTAAAAGAATATTGGATTGGAGGATGGGGGTGATTGATTGGATAGCTCTAATATCAAGAAAGCATACTACTCTGGAAAAGAATCTGAGTTCACTTCCCAACACCCATGTTCAGCTTATAACTATCTGGAATTTTAGTTCCAGAATATCCAATATATCTGATCTCCATGGAGACCTGCATGAATATGCCCACAGCTAGCCACGTCACCCCCATATACATGCACACATGCATACATAGTAAAAATAAAACTCTTTTGATAAAGCAAAAACAAAAACTAAAGACTCACATTTTGCGGGTGAGGATACTCAATTATAATTACATGTGTCACAGGAGGTATGTAACAAGAGCAGAAACATTTACACTCTTTTAGTCACACAGCACCAACAATGTGGTCTTACAAAAAATCCCTTAAATGGTACACAATTCCAAAGGTAAGGTATCGTCACTTTGAGGAAAAAGCATGGAAGAAGGCACGCTTTCAAAGGGTTTCACAGTGACTTCTGAAGGCAGAATAGGGTCTATTAGTGTGATGAAAGACTGCTTCTCGACTGAAAATTTTGTCACTTCTGATCCTAAAACCATACTCCACAAGAGTTATCAAGATACATAGTTAAAGAAAATAAGCAAAAAAGAGCATTCCACTACAACACATGCAAGCACACATGATTTACAACTTCCTTTTTCTTCTTCACCATTCTAGAACAGTTAAAGATAAGAAGTCATTTCATTTACTAGAATCATGTAAAGGTAATCAGACTATACTACATTTTATAGAACCCTTCTTAAAATATGACATAACACCTTCAGAGAGGGATCACAAGGTGAAGATCACTCTTTGACCTACCTGTCATGGGAGTTTTTCCAAACAAGAGCTTGGACCTCTTAAGGAGAAAAGGGCTGAAGTGCAAGGAGCCGTCCCCTGCTGATTCCCCAGGGAAAGTATATCTTGTGCTGATTTCTAATGATATACCATATATGTTTAGAGATATTAACTTACTTAGTAAACCATATTAAGACTAGCTAGGAGAGAATATGTATAGTATTGGGTAGTGGATGATACTATAAGTACCTTGTTTCAAGTTTGTTTATAATATTCTTCAGTGTATTTTTTAAAAGTAAATTAATATGAAATTTTCCATACCAAAAAAAAAAGTGTAAGAAACATTTTCTCACAGAATTTGTAACTCTGGTAATTAAAAGAGGAAATATATTTTTTTCTAATACTGAAAAAAAATACCATATTGTTTCCAGAGTGAAGAAAACATTAAATCCTGAAGTACAGATTATAAGGAAAAGAGGAAGGAGTCAGGAAACACATAGAAAACATGGCCTTGAATTATATTTTAAAAACAGGAAAGTTATAAGAGGATATGAGAACGTCATCCTAGGGAGAAGTAGGTCCCCCACACCTCACATGAACAGAATTTTTGCAAGCAGGGAACAATATCCTCTGATGAAATCCCTGCTGTCAGCATGGATGTGACAGACCCATCTAGAACAGTTGGGAGTTATAGTGAAAGGGTGACAATGGTTAGGACTTTTACAAGGCCTCTTCCATACAAGTGCAACCTCAGCTGTCAGTTACTGCCCCTGACCAGCTATAGATAAGGTTTCTAAGCCCCTCCCCTAAAACTCTCCTAGGAGACCTCAACCCCACATCACTACACAAACTCCAAACATCTTCTTTAAGGCCTTAAAATTTTAGTGACAAGCCTACCACATACAAAAGATACTGGACTTTGAATCCACAGGAGGAACCAGAAGACTTGTTTTGAAATCCATTTCCACATACCACTCTTACATTATCTTGAGCAATGTTTTATCCATCTATGCCTAAGCCTGTTGTACCAAAATCAACTTACTTTATAGATGGTGATAAATGAGAGGCTGGCACTTGGCGGAATTGAAAAATAGATATTTTCCCATTACTCAAATAATAGATGAGTTAAAAAAAATAAAACAAGAGGGACTTTAAAAATTTATTAATCTTTAAATATAAATATGTAAATATTTAAATACCAAGAATAAAAACTGTAAGTCAGGTTTTGTGGTGCAGTCCAGCAGAGGGAGGTGGGTATCTTCAAGTTGAAGCCAACCAGGATGACACGGTAAAACTTAGTTTCAAAACAAAACTCTGTGTGTGTGTGTGTGTGTGTGTGTGTGTGTGTGTGTGTGTACATGTATGTATACAGTTGTGAAGAAAAATAAGAAATCATACTACCACCACAATTGTTTGCTTTTTTAAACTTTATATTATAGAGATTCCCCAACTATAATACACTTTGAGGGATTTTACTCACATATAATCTGTTCTTGTTCTGTCTTTTTGATATCATATTAGAAATATTTCCAAGAATTTAATGCCAAAGGCATAAAAGTAGCTTCACAAATGTATAATATTTTGATTAATAGTGTTACACTTTATGGACCCATGTGCATATTACTACATATTTAAGGATTTTAATTACTTTACTTTTATAAGTAATGTTAATGACTGTTCTGTCCTCAAATAAAACCCAGAGCAATAGAACCTCAGCACCATGAGGAACAACCCAGTGTCTCCAATCAGCAGTGATACTAAAGTGACTGAGCTTAACAGCAACTAAGGTATTCTTGGGAGACTGCCTTATCTCATCACCAAAATCAGGATTATAGTATACTCTCTACTTCATATCAGATTTTTTTATGAATTATAAGATAAAAATATTATTCAAAAGTCAGTATCATTAAAGAGGCAAAAGACTACTGGCTGCACACTGCCAGAAACAGCAAAAACTACTGCTGGTAACAAGCATTTTCTTGGGAGAAAAATGCTAAGTAATAGCCCAATATACATAAGCCTCTGTGAAGAAACACAAACCCTCTAAAGGACTTAGGTGATTAAACTTGTAAGCCCAGTGTCACACTAACAAGGAGCTAATCTGTTGATCTACTTGAAGTAGTTCAAATAACCTAAAGGTTAAAAGTGCAGAAATGAAACATAGATCAATTTCCTGATAGGCATAGATATCATGAGCAAATCTGTTATACATCTCCTTCAAAAAAAGAAAATTCTTTTGACATTTGTTCTATCCATGTAATTAATTTGATGAAAAAAAATGTTATTGTATCTTGAGGCCTGATCGTCTCACAAGGACCCTGGAACTTTCCCTATTTTGTTCCAGAGAAAGCCACAGGGAATGGATCCACTTAGACAATCATTACCAGATGAGAGACTTTCCACATAATGTGTCAAGTAAGAGCTACAGCAGTTAGAAATGAGTACCTCACTAACAAGTACCTCACATACACACTATGTAATATACACATAATATACATATATTTATATATATGCATACATACATTATATGTGTGTGTATGTATACACTATATATAAAATACTCCCATCCCATTGCCTGATTGAGTTCCTACTTTATAGTAGCATTATTGTAATTTATTTGGAAGTTTTCTTCTATAATCTGGTTGAAGATATTTATTTTCCCTGCTCAAAAATACTTGGGTCATAATGACTAAAACTGTACATACTAATATTAAAGATAAATGATGGCTCTGTTCAATACAGCCTAGTGTTCTACAACATAGTTGGCTGTGAGGTAGTACAAAAAGAGATATGTGTGATGAAGTCCTTTACTGAAGACTTGATATCTGGTATATTCTCAAATGGTAGGTAGTCAATACTATGTAAGATAGAAGACTATTGGTTAGTTCCTGAACCTGGGCAAGATAACTTTAGACTTTAGTATTTCATTTTGACAAACTGAGAAAATATTCATTGTCCATGTATCAAACAGGCTATTTTAAGAAGCCATATAAGATAATGTAAGGTACATGGAGCATAAATATTAAAAAGTAGTATCTGGATAAAAGTCATTTTACCAATTAAAAAAGTCTATCATTTGAAAATAACATTTCTTGTTTGTGGAAAAATTACAAGAACTTTAAGTCTCTAAAGAAAGTAACTGAAGAAGATACTAGAAGATGGAAAGATCTCCAATGCTCTTAGATCAATAAGATTAGCACAGTAAAAATGGCCGTCTTACCAAAAGCAATATAAAGATTCAATGCAATTCCCATCAAAATTCCAACACAATTCTTTACAGACCTTGAAAGTATAAATTTAAACTTCATATGTAAAAACAAAAATCCAGAATAGATAAAAACAATCCTGAACAATAAAACAATTTCTGGTGGTACACCATCACCGATTTCAAGCTATATTATAGAGGAATAGTAATTTTTAAAAAAACTGCATGGTATTGGTATAGAATCAGACAGGTTTATCAAAGGAATTGAGTCAAAGACCCAGAAATAAATTTACATACCTGTGGACACTTGATTTTTTACAAAGAAGCCAAAAAGATACAATAATAAAAGAAATCATATTCAATATATCTTGCTGGTTTAACTGGGTTTCTGCACAGAGAAAATGGAAATAGATCCATATTTATCATCCTGCACTAAACTCAAGCCTAAGTGGATCAAAGACCTAACCTGAAACTAGATAGACCACATCTAAAGGAAGTGAAAGTAGAATGGCTTTCAATGCACTGGTACAGGAGACAGCTTCCTGAAGAGAACACCAGTGGGTCAGGCACTAAGATCAACAATTAATAAATGGGATCTCATGCAACTTAAAAGCTTCTTTAAGGGACAGATCACTGTCAATAGGACAAAATGGCAGCCTGCAGACTGGGAAAGGTCTTCAGCAACAATACATCTGATAGAAGCCTAATATCAAAAACATATGGAGAACTCAAGAAGTTAAACATCAACAAACCAAATAACCCAACTAAAAATGGGGTACAGAGTTAAACAGAGAATTCTAAACAGAGGAATATCTAATAGGCCAGAAAGACATAAAGAAATGTTCAACATCCTTAGTCATAAGGAAAATGCAAATCAAAATAACTCTGACATACCACCTTACACCCATCAGGGCTAAGATCAAAAACTCAAGACACAGCATATGCTGGTGAAGATGTGGAGCAAGGGGAACACTACTCCATTGGTACAAGAAATGGGGCTTGCCCTGAGGTTACTGAGCCCTTTGGACTTAGCTCCATTTACAATTTGCATTGCTCCTTTCTCTTCAAAATGTACATTTTATATTTCTCTTTCTCCAGGTTGCTGCTTTAGATTATAGATCTGTGTAAGACTAATTACTAATGACTACACAACACGCTCAATACTCTGCTGTCTTGGAATCTCCTGTGCCAAACCCATTAATCCAAAATACTTCAATTTAATCTTTGGTGGTGTTAGTAGTGGCATTATCATCATCAATTTGAAATAAGGCAAAGTGCAGCCATACTCTTTGTCAAAATATCACAAGAATGATCTCTAGGGCACTTACTAATATTCCTCCCCTCTTAACCATTTGGAGTCAGGCTATCATAAGCTGTACTATCCTCAGTATCACTGTCTTCCATGTCCCTATGAATATGCCCCATTAAGCTCCTCTTAAAAGGTTCAACTAGTTCCCTAATCCAGAATACCAAAGTCCACATTCTTCTAATAAACAGAATAGCCATACCTGTCACAGCCATATCCTGCTCACTGATATCAATTTCTGTGTAAGTCACTGTTATATTACTGTGAAGAGACATCATGACCACAGTAACTCTTATGCAACAACATTTAATTGAGGGCCTGCTTACAGTTTCAAAGGTTACTGCATTATCATCATGGTAGGGAGCATGGTGGCAGGCAGGCAGGGTGATGGAGCAGTAGCTGAGAACGATACCCTAACTTACAGGCCAAGAAAAAGAGAAATTCTACACTTGGCATGGGCTTTTGAAAACTCAAAGCCCATCCCTGGTGATGCACTTCCTCAAATAAAGCCATACTTCCTAATCCTACCCTGTTCAAATATTGCAACCCCTGGTGACTAAACATTCAAATATATGAGCCAATGGGGGTCATTTTTATTCAAATCAACACAATATTGGTATAGAAAAATACATATATGCTTGCAGTAACAATTAAGAAAAGCCGTAAGTTTGAAAAAGAATGGAGGAAAGTATGGAAGAGTTTGAAGGGAAGAAAGGAAAAGGAGAGGTACTGTAGCTAAATTACAATCTTGTGGAGGTTTGAACACAGGAAGTGGCACTATTAGGAGGTGTGACCTTGTTGGAGGAAGTGTGTCATTTGGGCAGTAGGTTTTGAGAGAGCTTGCTCCTAGCTGCCTGAGGATGCCAGTCTTCTCGTCTTCTGTTCTAAATGTAGAACTCCCAGCTCCTCCATTACCATGCATGTTTGGATGCTGCCATGCTCCCACCTTGATAATGGACTCAAGCTCTGAACCTGTAAGCCAGCCCCAATTAAATACTGTCCCTTATAAGAGTTGCCTGGGTCATGGTGTTTCTTCACATCAATGAAACCCTAACAAAGATAGAAGTTGGTACCAGGGACTGGGATATTGTTGTGATAGGCCTGACCATGCTTTTGCTTGGAGGAAAATGGACTTTGGAAAGTAGTGAAATGCCTTAAGTGGGGTTTAATGGGCTATCCTAATATGAATATGATGCTGAGGGTGAATTGAACTATGTAAGCCTGCTGACTCAAAGGTTTTAGAGGAGAAGAATTTTATTACGTGGTCTAGAGGCTGTTCTTGTAATATTTTGATAAAGAATATGGCTGCTTTTTGCCCTTGTCTAAAGAGTATCCCTGTGGCAAAGGTAAAGTTTTCAATTAATTGCAAAAACAAAGAAAGTATCAGAAAAAGCCCAGCATTTACTTTGTACTCTGGTTTACTCTCATGTAGAGGGTTTTGATGAAGTATAGAAAGCTTAGAAAGAAAAAATACAAAATGTATGGTTCAAAGAAAACAGGGCACCAGGAAATAGAATGGAGCCAATAGGGACCAGGGAGTGAATGTGTTGGTTTGAATATGCTCAGCACAAGGAGTGTCACTAAGGAGGTGTGACCTTACCAGAGGAAGTATGCTACTGTGGGGGTGGGCTTTGAGAGAGCTTCCTCCTAGCTATCTAAGGATACCAGTCTTCTCCTGGCTGCCTTCTGACTAAGATGTTGAACTCGAAGCTCCTTCAGCACCATACCTGCCTGGATGCTGCCTGCCCTTTTCCCACCTTGATGATGATGGACTGAACCTCTGAACCTGTAAGCTAACCCCAATTAAATGTTGTTCCTTATAAGAATTTCCTTGGCCATGGTGTCTCTTCATAGCAATAAAAATCATACCTAACACAAATCTAAAAAATAAGGCAAAAAGGAAAAATGTACTCTACTGCTAAGAATGTAAAATGCATAAATATGCATGCAACAGTGAATTAATGATGGGTGAGTTAAATGCTTATGTACTCGTGTCATCTGTCAGGTCAAAGGACATGATAATAGTTAATACTCAACCTGGAAAACACTATGATGGTCATTCAGGATACCTCATGAAAACCAGCAAGGCACCTTGGTCACTAAAACTTCAAGAAAAAAATCCAGTAATAACAACATCCCAAAAGTTCATTATATCATAATGAGTATAATTAGTAACCCTGTATCACCCAACTACACACACACATACACACACACACACACACACACACATACAGAACTCCCAAGGACACTACCTTATAATGCAGCCAGTATAAAAATGTCACACTAAAGCTTAGTATATAAGTAAATATATGCAAATTAGAAAGAAAATTTTATTTATTTGTTTATTTATTTTAGACAAGATAGATATATGACATTTATGGTCACAATCCTGAGGACTTAGGGTTTTTTAAATTCTCTCCTACCTTGATTCTGGACAGTATATGGTGAAATGAAGCAGTAACCTAAAATTTACATTCAGTTCAAAACACAGTCTTTACAAAAAATTATCTTAGAATTAATAAAAAGTGGGGCCTGTATAGAAAATCATGACATAAGTGCTAAAATAATGCATTTTGAGTTAAACAAATGTCCTGGAAGTTACAATAAATCAAGAGAAGCATGGTGAGCAGCTACAGGAGCTGCTGTGAGGGCACAGCTTACTATGCCATGCAATGCCTGGCCAGAGCACCTAGAGAACTGCTTTTCAGATGCAGAGGGATGAGTGTGAGCAGCATTTATACAGCAGAGGCATCCTTGAGTACCTTCAAAGACCATTGACTCTGCACCTCTTCCTTATGGAAGCTCCACTGTGCAATCCACTCACACCCATCACCACACAAAGACAAAGAAACACAAGCACCAAAATATTGTTCCTCATTTTCTCCAATATATAGAATCCATCTAAAAAATCAATTTTCAATAAACTGTTGTTTTAAACATATATATACATATATACATATATATATATATATATATATACATATACACATATATACATATATATTAAAGATAGATAGCTATAGAGATAGAGATAGGTATATAGATATAGAAACCTTAAAGACAGAAAATTCTGGAGATAAATGTATTTCTAAGTATTACCTACCAACTGCACCAGCATTAAAAGGACATCAAATGATTTGAATAGAATAAAAATAAAAACTAGGAAAAAAAAACAAATAAAAATCCAAAAGCTATACATAGAAAGATATAATTAAACCTACATTATACAATCCTACATAAAACACAGTTATTAATGTGTGTAGATGTGCACTAAAAATTAGCTTGAACAATATTGACCTTTTATATTTTCTAAGTTTCAAGTGTGACCTGTGAAAGCCTCTCCATCAGCTCTGTATTTGACTGTAGGACAGGTTCTATTGGAAGCACACACTACAACTACTATCACGATGAGCATGCATTCCATTTCCTCACTTCTTGTTAAACAGTGAGCATACGAATTATGTCTTTTTTTTTTTTTCTGGTGATTTTAGGCACTGGTGTCAACTGACATATTTTCAGATTATAGAAAACTTATCAGTATCTGGTTTCCTCGATATCTCCTTAGGAAAAACACCAAGTATTTACTCGGTCTAGAATTCACTGTCAATAGAAAGAAGTCTTAATATTATCTTCATCCAAACTGAAGAATGTACACACAACTTTATTGAAAATTATTTTTATGGAGAAAAAAATTGCTTCACAGATCTTGAAATACTTATAGGTGTGTACATGCTACTCCTTTAGCATTATTCTATCCTAGTTCAAAAGGCTATTGCTTATTTTGCTTTATAGCATTTCATATCTAGTAGGTAAAGATCACACTTAATTTTTTACATTTTTAGTAAATAGTGTCTAACTTTGCTTTAGTGTCAATTTTAGAATTACTTAATTAATACATTTTCCTATGAAATTCACCTGATGCTCATACTAATTTGATTAGTCTTGAAAAAGTTCTCTGCACCACAAAATTTTCCCATCCTGGTATGCGTGTATGTCACTCTATGACGAATTCGTCACCTTATCTCCACTAATTACCTGGTAAATATACATAGAAAGAAATGTCTGATGCTCACAAGATACTCAGATATGTTACAGCAGTATAAACACACTGAGGAAAAATGTCTGATTACTACAATTATAATTTGTTCTTAGGAAATTTTATTTATTAAATAAGACTTCTTAAATAAATAGTGATAATAAGCATTTTTTAACCTTTGATGTTAATATAAATTCAAGTATTTAGAATAATCCTGTTAAATTTATATTACCTGCTAGATTTCAAATAAGCACTTTTAATCCTATTATTAAAACATTATTTTACTTATATTTTAGTGAATTTTGTTTTTAAATCAAGAATGGAGAGTATATGTTACATAATGTCCTTATAAAATACTGCAAGATAGTTTCTCTCATTTACACAGTTATTAAGAAAGTCAAATATTAAGAGATGTTTTTAAAATCTGGAACCATCCTTGCATTTCTATAATAAATCCTAGAGAGCAGTCATTAAATTTCTTTCTTACAACACTTATAATTGACATTCAATTGTAATTATTTTTCCCACAATTATGAGCTTGCTTTGTATTTTTTAACGATTTATTTATTTTTATGCTTTGTTTATAAGTGTTTTGCCTGCATGCATGTAAGTGCATTGTGTGTGTCCCTAGGGCACAGAGGTAGCACAGATGGCTGTAAACCAACATGTGGGTAGTAGGAACCAAACCCAGATACTGTGAAAGGGCAGCACGTGGCATGCTGAGTCACCTAGTCACATCTCCAGTTCAAGTATAGCAAGGGCAGCACGTGGCATGCTGAGTCACCTAGCCATATCTCCAGTTCGAGTGTATTTTTTCATGTTTGCGTTATTGTGGTAGATTTACCTTGTCTTGTTATTAGAGCAAAATGGAATAAAACAGTATAATTTTCTGCAACTCAGTCCTCCTATTAAGCACAACTAAGAGAAGTAAAAAACACACATTTTTTTCTTCAAAGATATCAGAAGACTATGAACAAGGAAAACTAAAAAGAGAAAAATTACAGAAAAGGCATAACCTTTTAAAGGTCATCTGAGGGTCACCAGCTGTCCTTGGCAGCACTGGCCAAACCCCAGCATAGGCAATAAACAGAGAAGGTCTCAGGGTCCCAGGAAGAGAATAGTTATTACAGAGCTAAGACACTTTTTCTTTATTTCAAAGGGCTAGAGTGTTAAAACTAGAGATCTGAGAAACAAGCTTTCCATTATAACATTTGTTGAATTCTAAACCTTAACAGCTCAGAAAAATAAAGGTTTACACCAAAATCTTTGAAAGACAGAGTAACATTTTCCAAAGTCTCACAGTGGCTCAGACATAGAGACTCAGCAGAGGACAAATGTGTAAGAATCTCTGGTAGGCTGTTTTTTAAATCCATTTGAGTTACAGCATCAAAACACCACAGACCAGGTAGTCATAAACAGCGAGAATGGCATTACCAGGTAGCTCATAAACATCAGAATGTTATTTCTACCAGTACTGGAACCTGGGAAATACAAGACGCAGTTGATAACAGATTTGGTGTCAGGTGCGGACACATTTGCAGCTTCAGGATAGATGTATTTCTGATGCATTCTATTATGATAGAAGAAACAGAAGGATCTCTAGATTTACTCATGAAAGTCCGTGCTCATGGCTATCACCTCCAGGGGCCATTTCCTGCCATTACAGGGGTAATTAGGCCCAACATAAGATAAGAATCTGAGGTGTACACAAACAGTCAGAAGATAGTTCAAGCTAAAAGGCTGGGGAGTGTTACACAGACACCTACAGCTTACAAGTTGACTTTTAGGTTTTTCTTATTATAGTTTTGAAGTATTTTTAACTGTGTATCACTATACTGCTAACACTGTATCTCAGTTATCCATCTGAAGAAGGCCGAAGACTAAGAGGCAGAAATTTCTTCAGTTATCTTTGGTGCTGAAGACAATGACAGACCTACTCTAACCAATGCCCTAAAGTACTTTAACTAGCAACAAGGATGATAAAAGGTACTTAACAACCACAACCTAAGTGCCTGTGACTAAGGATTAGCCCAAATACAACCAATCACCCCACATACTTACTCAGTAAGGGAAAGAACAAACAACTAGGAAGAAGGGTTAACCTTAGACAGCAGAATCTATGCAGTTTAAATACAATGTCTAACAAACAAAAAATACTAGGAAGAAACATGAACATTTAGCTAAAAATCAAATCCATCAATAGGCACATAAATAATAAGTTAAACAAACATAACTTGAAACGATTGTGACTAATATAATAAAGAAAACAACTACAAACTAGATAAAAAGATAAAGAGGTTCATCAAAAAATTTCAACCCATTAAAAAAATCAAAAGATGTTCTAAAACTAAAAGAAACAGACTTTAAATGTTAACTAGCAAATCTCTTTAAACTCTTTACACTCTGTCATGTCCAATACTAAAGACTTTGAACTCTGAAGGAAGACCTGAGAGTACAAACTGCAGAAATCTTTGAAAACAAATGATATGGGAGGCCTCAAAATCCATGTAGGGATTTATACAGCCACTGGGTGCTCTTGGACATTAAAGAGGTTGCTGGCAACTTAAATCAGAAATGAGAACGTTAGTAAAGCTATCGTTTAAGGCACGGTTTTCCTACTGAAGGAAAGGCAGGACTGTCGCTTACGGGAAGGTGTGTAAACACAGCAAAGGTGCTTCTGAGGAAGGCGATGAGGTCCACTAGGTAGTCACTAGCTTTGTCGTCTAGGTCTCCTGTCATCCAGTCGTAGTCAGCCAGCTGCAGAAACTGGTCAATCTTCTGATTTAAGTTTGTGTATATCTCTTCTTCAGCTGCATGTCTAGCATCCTGTGAAATAATATTGAAGTTTAAAAACACATTAATATGGCTGGGGTGGAAAAGGCAAACACGTACATCATGGAGCCACCACATGTCTATGTCCACTTAGCAACACAGCTCTGAGTATTGAATCACATCAGCTTCCAGGAGCACTTCTCTTTCATAAAGCACAAAGGAACCCTTCCTAATCAAATTTTTTACATGTGTTCACTGTCTCCCTCCCTCTCCTGAGGGAAAGGTTGAATGATCTGCAAGAAAAGCTATTCTTTTTCTTCAGTAAATAAGGAAATTCTATTCACATACAACCTGCAGTCTATTTCTTTTTATATTCTCATTTCTATTAAAAAGTAAATTTACTCTAAGAATTTGATTCCCTTTTGACTCTCTGTGTGACTGTGAAAAGGCTCCTTTCTACATTTCCAAGCTTAGCTTCCTATGTCCTCCAGGGCCTTTAGCTGCTTGTAAACATGCCTAGGTTGTAACTTAATTGCTCTCACTGGTGACTGTCAGAGCTCTGTGCTTTCTTCCTCATAAGGATTGTTCAGGTATATTTGTGCCATAAGATATGTTCTATACAGCACAATCCTAAAAGAGACGCCCAAACAGCATTAAACAGGTCCTAGATCACATATCTTTGTGTTGTACTATGTAAGAGATTCATTTACACACTACCTTACTCAGTAAAATTGTTGAACTTGTTTTCCTAGGAAAATGAAAATGCATTATAGACAAAACAATCAGGATGCTAATACTAAAAAATGCCATAAAAATCTTGTTACCACATCTGATACTCATCTTTCAGTCTGAGCTGGTTTCATTTCTACTGAACACTCTACCTTAATAATCTCCCTCTCACAACCTTCACTGTATGACTCAGCCATAGCTTGTAGTCACTCTAGCCTTAATTCTTCTGTTTCTTTGAGTAATTTAATTATTTTCAATGATTTCTGAGTCTGCCTTCAAAATACAGAACTACTCAAAATACATATTGATTCATGGATACCTCTGACCACCAGCTTATGTTGAAAGCATAAGGCTGAGATGTAGACTTGGAATATTCAATACTATTCACCTGTTCTTTTCAGACCAAGGCAGAAATCTAAAAGCCATAACTGGAATCTTCCCTTCAGGGTCAAAGTTCTATAACTTCCAACTGTTAAATCTGTCTTTAACTTATTATCATGTTCTATATTTTCTCTTACTTAAATTATGCATGATTTTGAGTTTATAGTATAACCAAAGACAGTATTGATTTACATGAAGAATGCTTTCAAATTTATTAAATGACAAAATCATACATATTTGTCATCTTCAACATGGTATGCTGAATGTGCAGAGGTCATAGTGAATGCTGTAACATAATGAGCAAACCAACGTACCCAAATCAAGCTCAGAATGGCACACGTTACCTTAAATATTTGTTATTACTGTGGTGAAAACTTTTAAAACAGATCTTTCCAGAAGTTTTCATGATATAATATACTTATTAATTATAGATACCTGCTGTAGAATGAGCTCTTGAACTACTTAAAAAATGTGTGTGCTTTGACCAAAATGGCTTAACCACTATCAAAGTTTTCAGGGGCAATGTTCTGCTTTACTTATGTGAATTCAATAATTTTAGATTCAATATGGAATTAAGATCGTGCAATATTTGTTTTTCTGTGTTTATTCCACTTAAAACTGTATCTTCCAGGATTATCCAAGATGCTACAAATCATAAGCATGCCTTCTTTCATAAGGCAATATGCACTATTCAACTGTGTTTCCACACCACATTTCCCTTTCCATGTATCCACTGATTGATGGTGCGTTGACTCCGTATCGTGGCTGTGGCGATCAAAGATGCAAAGAACATTCAATACAGTTACTAAATCATACAGAGTTTCAACTTTTAATTTTTAATGATCTTCCACATTGCTTTTCCTTAATAGCTAATCTTTACCTTTGTATGTGTTTTCATCATTTGTATTACATATAACATGTACCTGACCAGGTAAAAGGTGATATCTCACTGTATTTGATTTGCCTTTCTCTTATGATAGCAAGGTTCAGCATTTTTGTCTTATGTCTGTTAGCCATCTGTATATCTTATTGAAATTCCTTAGCTCATTTTTAGATTGGTCCATTAGTTTTATTACCATGTAGAGTTTTGAATGTTGTATAAGATTTGAAAATTAATGTCATTATTATTAGTAGCACATAGCATAGAACGATGTTCTCTCAATACTTTGGGCCGTCTCTTACCTCTGGAGACTTTATGTATTGCTAGGAAGACTACCTTTAGTTTGGTACACCCTCTTTGGCTTATTTTCAACTTTCTTGCCTGTACGTCTATGGTCACTTCTAAAACCTCTGCACAAGACAGGGCTACACTGGTTTCTTCTAACTGTTTTATACTTTCAGGCATGTTAGTTAAATCTTTAAATGTTGTTGGAAATTTGAACTCAGAGCTCCCTGATCGACAGACTGTCTAGCCAGTGAATTCTAGAGATCTGCTTGTCTGTGATGCTGGTGCAGTAAAGTTACAAGTGTACACAACTCTCCGCGTTGACGAAGGTGCTGGGCTTCTAAAAACTCAGACCACAGTTGTGCTGCAGGCACCATGCTGTTATACCTTTTTCATAATATATAGTATGCAGCCCTTTGGGATTTGCTTCTCTCATTTTATACATCTTTTTTGTGTATTAAGAGTGCTTTCCTTTTCAATGCTGCATACTGCTTTATTAGCTAAGTCTATCACAGTTTGCATAGTCACATGATTTCCTGGTTGAATCTAAGTTTTGGCAATCATGATAAACACTGTAACAGCCATTAAGTTTTTGAATATTGTTGCCAAAATAGTTTCAATACACTCAAATAACATTAAGCAGGTACTGCAGCTGCAGCTCACATCGAGAATGTTCAGCTTAGTAAATTGGAAAAAAAAAGTCTTCCAAAATGATCATATAGGTTGGCATATCAGAATTTGATGATGCTAGGTGTGTAAGGTATTTCACAGTATTTAAATTTATAACTTCCTAATGGCACAATGTAGAAGATCTTCTCAGATTAACAGTGGCATCTGGAGACCTTCTTTAGTAATGAATTTGTTTATGACATTTGCTCATTTCAATGTGTTTTTAAAAGATTTATTTATTTTGTATATCTACCTGTCTATCTACAGGTACATATATTCAACTTGGATGAGCTGGAACTGTGAAACCCAGAAGACAGTGTCAGATTCCTGGAATCTTAAGTGAACTAAACCCAGGTCACCTCCAAGAAGAGCAAGTGTCCTTAACTGTTGAGCCATTTCTCCAGCAAAACTTAATGGATGTCTTTGTTTTTACTTATCTATGTTTCATTATTTCTGTACTTTAGATGCAAGTTTTTTTTATTAAGAAACATGTTTCACAAACATTTTCTTCCAGTCTGTGTGTTGTCTTTTTTTTTCCTCTTAACAGTGTGTTTCTCAGAGCATAAACTTAGTAGTTTTATGTTTGTCTTATTTTGAGATGGCAGGAACATATAGGCAGTCTCACACTTGCTATGGAACCCAAGATGGCCTGAAGCTTATAGCCATTCTCTTGCATTGACTTCTGGAATGCTGGGATTATGCTCATGTACTTGCAAACCCAGTTTAAAAGTTTTCATTATTAGTGAAATCTAATTTATCTTTTATTGTATCTAGAAAGTCATTAAACTTATGACTCCAAAGAAAGCTCTGTACTGGCTGACCTTCCAGAGGATAAGAGTTGGCTTGCAGCATTCACATGGGTAACTCACAACCATCTATAACTCCAGCTCTCAGGAACCTGATACTCTCTTCTAGCACCCAAAGGCATATACATATGTGTGGCACTCACTCACACAGTAAGACACACACACACACACACACACACACACACACACACACACACACACA
>JANHMN010000008.1:21618152-21668016 GCA_030674055.1 Rhabdomys pumilio
CTGTCCTTACAAACCACACTTTCTCTGTGTCACGCATCCAGCTGTCCCTACAAACCACACTTTCTCTGTGTCACGCAGGTTCTGCTGATTTACATGTTTACTTTACCTTCAACTACAACACTTTAAAATTCCTTTCAGGAATTTTTCTATAATCCCTTTTCTTGGAATATGTTCTTTGATTTTCAAATATTTATGAGTTTCCCAACTATCCTTCACTAATTGTTAATCGGTTTGATTCTGTGTTTTAAGAGTGAGTTTAGTTTTGATTTCGATGTCACTGGCTTTTATTAACTTGGTTTGAGGGTCTTGGTCATAGCTCTGTGTGAGCTCTGGTTCTGAGACACAACATTCCCTATAAATATTAGTTACTCAGCTAGTTGATGGTGCCATTGAGTTCAATGGTATCCATACTTATTTCTATTTCCGGCACTTCTTACAAATATGAATTTACTATAAACTGATATCCACACAGAAAATACTCATTCATAATCTCTCCAAGTATTTACATGTCTCATTAGCTGTTTGACAGCAAGAGATCATTTTAAGTAATTTTCAAGCACTAGTCAAGGATGCATTTTAGCCCTATCATCCGCTATTCTGTGCAAATCTCTGTTCTCTTCTCTGTAGGAACCAAAGATGTCCTCTGATGTTTCATAGTACCAGAGGGTGACATGGAAGCCGCTAAGGGAGGAAAGCAATCAGTACCTATCCAGTAATGACACCTATGAACCAAAGCTATATTCAACATGGCAAGGTCACTGTAAAGATGCAATACTGCCTGTAACTAACAACTATCTAATTGGATTTAAGGCCTACTAGACAGGAGTGAAATCACATCTGGTACTGTGAACATGACCTAAATGGCTAGTATGATCATAAATCTTGGATGAGAACCTATGACTACTACCATTTTATTAAACCACTATTAATCGAACTGTATTCTAATTACATATCTCTATTCCTATAGTTAAGCATAGCTTACATTCCTCATCAAAATGCTTCCTGTTTGCTATAGGAGACCATTACAGAAATTCACAACTAGTCAAAATGCAGAGAGTTGACCATAGAGTCCCCAACCCCAAGTCCTGCTAAAGCTCAAGGAGAGGGAGAGGGAGGAGGCTGACATATTGGAAGAACCAGAAGACAAAGACAAGGAACTCTGCTGTTACTTATGTGTCTTCCTCTTATGGCAGGGAAGGTATATCCATGACATCTCAACAAAATGGCTGCCTAAACAAGACCTGAATAATTCTAACACTAGTTGACATCCCACTGCATATGGGGGAAATTTCATGGGCCCAACCACTAACTCTGAAACCAACAATCAAGTAGTAACTGGTAAGAGAGAATTAGTCTTTCCTAGGGATAAGCCTTCTAGTGGTTACCAAAAACTAAGTGATCAGCCCTAGAAACATATACCTGTAGGCAACACTGAACAGAATCAGCATAAGTATTTGTGTGTGTGTGTGTGTGTGTGTGTGTGTGTGTGTGCGTGCGTGTGCACGCGCATAAGCACACACCAAAAGCTAAAAAAGAGGAGGCCATGAATTTGGGAGTGGGGTGTACATGGAAAAGACATGAGGAAGGAAAGTGAAGGGGAAAAGATATGATTATATTTTCATTAAAATTTTAAAATGGCATTCCTTTTCTCAGTGACCATTACTACCATTCAATAGTTCACTCAGTTCAAATATCTTAGAGTTACCTTTGGTTACTTCCTTTCTTTTAAAAACCTGCCACTCCTGTCTTCAAACCATTTTCTAATTCTAAGGCCACTACTCCACGTGAGCATTGTTGGCCACCTGGTCTGTTTCACTGGCTCCAACCTAACTACCACCTTCCAAGCTTACTAATTTACAATGGCATGACAACCATTATTACATTCAAAGATAAGTCAGAGCACCACACCACAGCCCCAAATTAGAAACTTCATATCTACCTTCAGAATAAGAACTACAGTACTTATTATGTCCTACAGGGACAGACATTGACTGGCCCCTTACCACAGGAACTCTTCATTCTTCCACCGGTCATTGCTATGACACTGCTAAGCAGACCATTACCATGCCTCGATGTGCCTGAATCCATTATCTTACTTTCCCTGTAGTGGGAATGCACATCTACAGAAATTGAAATGATTCTGGGTTTGAATATGATTTCAGGTCATCACCCCAGCACCACACCCCAGTTCATGGCTGTAGCAAATCTTCTTATCAGTTATCAGTTCATTAGTGTATAAGCTCCACAAAACCTTTGTGACAGACTTACTTTGTTCAGTCTTTTAAGACAGGATACATACCTGTTTATTAAAACCTGCTAGCTAGATACTGGACTAAAGTCATCTAGTGCACTACAGCTCTTTATAGAAGCGAGGTCTGTGTCCCTGAGCCTCACAAAAAATCTAACAGACTTTTTTTCTCTTGGACATACCATATTGTCACACAGTAGATATAAAAATAGTATTTATGATGAAGTGAATTAGTAAATAGCTTTGCTCTCTATTTTAAAAAAAGACAAAGGAACATTATGAGTAGGGAAAGCTAAACATGCCAGCTGGATTATGTCACTCATGGCAGAAGAAACAAGAGGCAACTCTGTCAGAAAATACCTTGAATATGTCTGCCTCTTTTCCAGCATAGAGGTTTCCATCTGCAAGGGAAAGATTTCAGGAAACAGTAGCTTAGGAAAACACACAACGTGAAGCTTTCCTAGCTGCCCTGTTTACACTGAATCCTGGGTTGGCTCACCCTGGTTAAAAATAAGCTTTCAGCATGCTTTGAGGAATCAATGTTTCCTATCAAAAGTAAACATGACCTTTAATGTCCCCTGCATTACTCCTCTGCTCTGCAGCTAACAGGCTGGCTGCTTAGCACCCAGGCTTTCTACCTGCTCTCCATTCCCCTCAGCATTCTAACTGCTAGAGCAAGGTGGAAATGGGCGCTCATATATGTACTCACAACATTCAGAAGGTAGAGGTGGTAAAATTACCTACAGTCTGAGGCCAACCTGGACTACACAGTAAGTTTTTGGAAAACCTGAGTTAGCATGTGACACACTATCTCAAAAACTAATCAAAACTTCCTTTCTAAAACCCAGAACAGCATAGTACCGCAAATCCTTTAAAAAACAACAACAACAACAAAAAAAAAAAAAACCCAAACTTTAAAACATAATGAGAAAGGCATTGAAATTTTACAAATGAGACAGGTTGAGGACAGAGTATTAGTAGATCCAGGATATTCTCCATCTGGAAGACAGTCTACTGAATCTCATAATGTAATTTAGCAATACTGTATTCTCTGCCTAACACTGAATGATAGTTACTCATGTATATGCTTTGGAAAAAATTTTAGTTTTTACAATAGAGAAAAAAACCATTTTCCAATGAAGTCACTATCCACATTTAAGAATATTGCCAAGTAAGAACAACTTTGATTCCTACTACAATGCCTGGGTCACTCTGAAGCTCTGAGAGCGCTTATAAGATATCCATACTTCTTCTGGGGGCCTCTTTATTAGCTGAATCTTCATTAAAAATGCATCAGTATTAATCTCAACAGTGTTGTGTGTCTCGAGGTTTCTTATATCTGCATTCAATCAAAAGCAGTTTAAAACTATTCAAAAGAAAAAAAAAAGACTCATACTGAAGTTGCACATAATTATGTGATCTTGCCATTATTCCCTAAGCAATACAGTGTGACAATACCATCATTTACATTGTCAAAGTGTTGTAAGTAATATAAAAATGATCTAAGTTTCAGGGAGGATGTGTATGGATTAGCTGTGAGGACCGTGAAACCAATTGCCCATGGGTGTCATGGCTCCTATAATCAGGCATTTATAAGCAATATGAAAGGAATGGCATAAATTTGGTGTGACAGGTAATGAACGTTCTTAAGTAATTTTATTGGTAATGTAAAGCATGCTAGGGTCCTCTTGTGAAAACCTCACTCAGTCTGTCATAGAGATGAAAGGAATGGGTTATCTTCAATACTGCATATTCTTTCTTGTTTTTTTTTTTGGACATTTTATTTACTTACACTTCAGATATCATTTCTTTCCCCCATTTCCCCCTCCCTAGAAACCCCTATCCCATCCACCCTCCTCCTTTTTGCTTTTATACCATTTTAATTATATGCCAGTGTGGCAGGATTTTTCCTGCTCATTGTATTTACAGTGGAGCTCAGTGAATGTGCAGTAAAAGAGGTAGGTGGAGCTAGGAGTTGAGAGGAAGAAGAAGGAAAAGGAGAGGGAGAAGAGAAGATGGCCAAGGATATATGAGTGACTCTAGCAGACTAAGATAGTTATTAATATCAAAAGGTTAGATATTGGGATAACAATTCTAATTGTGAGGGCATCTTTTGTATTGAGTATTTGCTGATAAGTAAATCTATTTGGTTAATCTTAAGAAGTAAGAGTCTTATTTCTACTTGTTTATTTCATAAACAAAACTGAGCCTATCTTAGGTCATTCTGACAAGAATGCCTTCCTGACCCATCATGAAATATGCATTATAAAAAGCAATGCACTTATGTCTTAGGCCGGTAAGGCTCTGTGCAGAATCTTAACTGTCCTTGGCTTGCCAGCCTGTTATTTAATAACTCTGCCTTGGGGTCCATTTTCAGTTTCAAGTCATGCACTTTGGCTGCCAACATGTTGATGTAGATAAAGACAAGCTTTAACACGATGGGCAGAAATAAAAGTATTCCCAGGACAAAATGGGCTAGCATAATCAAGCTATATATGCCATTCATATAGCTAGACCAAAATAGAAATACTGACCTCAAGCCATGGATAATTATATCAGCAGTATCTACCATATGGACACTCAGTAGAGCAGCATTCTTTAAATTCATAAGCTCACTATACAAAGTTAAAACATTCAGAGAGGTGTTAGAATTAGTCCAAAATACCCTGCAAGTGTCTAAACTTTTTCCTAATTATAATGACTACCACTGTAAATTTTAGAAGTGACACAAATCCAATGGTATTTGGCATGACACTCAAGATGGCTCCTTATTCTTAAACTCTGATCCTCCTTCCAATAATTTGAAAAGGATAAAAAGCATCAATCCATTGTACCAAACACCTATCTAAATCCTCTTGTATATTCAACACATTAGTAACATTTTTGATAAAATATTAATAAAAGTAGTTGTTTTAACTTCTTATGTCAAAGAAATTGCAGAAGCAGTGGAGCTAGCAATTAATGTGATTAAAGCTGTTATACAAACAATAATCAAAAGCACTACCTTCTTGCTTCTGCTTAAAGGCTGATTCACTTCTTCTAGTACTTACAAGCTTTTTTAAGAATACCAAAGGTTCTGTGATACTCAGGAGAATAATACAAAAGCTGGTTGATAGACCTCTATAACAGACATGCCGGGTTTCAACACACTAACACAATTAGAAAGTGTAGAATCAATACAACTTACATTAAATACTGTAGAAGAAACAAAAGTAATTTTAACTTGACAATTAAAAATGCCTTAACACATGTACTAACACTTGTTTGAAATCCACATCCTGTTCCAACTTTATCTCTTGCTAACATAACACCATAGAGAACTGCAGGTAATTTCCAAACATGTCTCTGAAAATGTCCAGAACCAGCCTTCCAAATGAAGACTGTTATTTCCAATACTGGTTTGATTTCTAGACCAGTCCATTACAGTTAAGTTCTTCTAAAAGTTCCTCTCTCACACACTTTAATCACCAAATGGATCAAATCTGGTTTCTTCTTTGGTGGGTATTTTTGAGAGATAGCACCAACAAACAGAAAGGACAAATAAAGGGTAGGGAAAGAGAAACACCAGGGGAAATAAGTCATGGTTGAAACTGTACCCATGTCATAGAACATGTTTTAAAACTACAACAATCACATAACACCAAAACTCAAACCATGCCTAGTGTGTGGTACTGTCCTTTAACCCCAGCTACTCAAAAGGAAGAAGCAAGCAGAATCTCTGAGAGTCTGAAGCCAGCCTAGAACACACAGAATCCAGATAAGTCGGAGCTACACAATCAGCTTGTCTCCTCTCAGGTTCATTTATATATCAAATACATTCTTTTTTTGTTTTAAAACTGCAACATTTTTCTGATTAATAACAATGAAATTTTTCACATGATAATTAATATAGAAGATTTTAATAATAATGAAAAAAATTAAAATGCATGATATAAAAAGTTTCTTTTCCAAAATACTGATTGAAACAAAGTTAAATATACTCGTATCCAATAGAAAAAAAAAAAGACTCATCGGATTCTTCTAAGAGTAGGTGTTTATGCTCCAGAAACTCATCTACTACTAATCTTTCCTTTGTTCTACAAAGAAGTCTTTTTCTCTGACAGAGAGAAATAGTGCTATGGGCTTATAATTAGAAAATAGCTAACTATTGGGGGTAAGGATTTGTCACTAAAACAAGATTTAAAAAGCAAAGCATGGAAGAAGAGTTACCAAATAAATATTACAGTTAATATTCATATCAGCTATAACCACATTATCCTGATAATGTTGTTGAAATTTTGTAGTTGTTTTCAACACACACATATCACTCTTGTGTTTAAATTTGTTTTCTAGAAAAATGGAGACCAAACCAAACTCTTTCTTACCCTCAAAAGCATATCATAAATCACCCTGTGGAAAAAAAGCCACTGGTGAAACGGCCCAGACTATGTCCATGTACTGTCAATGGGTATCCCCTCTATGATGACATGTTCTCACCTTGAAAGTTGTGGTACCATAAAGCTTGGTGGTATGGACCGTCTCTGGAAGCACATTAGTGATATTGGTGATGAATTCCTCCAGATATTTACAGGACTTCTCCAAGTGTGTTGTATTGATGATAATCTGGACAAGCTGTGAAACAGTAAGCACAAGCAAAGCTCATTCAGGTATTCTCCCATGGAATGATGGCTCATAAGGTACCTGAGTTGTCAGCAGGTTGCTCCATAGGCTACCTTACAGGAAGCCTCCCCCCAAAAAAAACACCCCAAACCTCCAGAAACATCTATTTTCCCATTTAAAGTGACATTTGTAAATCTATTCATTTATTTTTAAAAAGACTAGACACAAGTTGTGGTGGCACACACCTTTGAGCCAGCACTGGGAGGCAGAGGCAGGTGGATCTGTGAGTTGGAAGCCAGCATGGTATAACAGTAAAGCAAAAACGCATAGTTGAGAAAGCAGGAGACATTTTAGAATTAGGCCTGAGGAACACAAACATGTTATCCTTGACGGTGAAACATCAACAAACTCCTTTAGTTCCTAAAAGAAAAAAGTTGAACATAACAGAAAAAACAAAATACTTGGTCTTGACAAAAGTTTTCTCAATGTTATCAGTCTTTTTATTTTTACTCAGATACAAAATGTACATAATAACTTCTAAGCCAGAAAATCACCATGAACATTAAACACTTTGTTATTATTAGAGTTTCTCTCTTCTTATACAAATGATCCTTAAAGATCCTTAAAGAGGATTCTAGAGCAACAAGTGTGTCTCAGTTCTGGGGTATACGCTTGAAATCCTATTTCTCTTTTAAAGGACAAAAATAACACTAACATAAAAATCATCTAAATCAAATCTTCTAAAATTGTATTAAATTGTTTGCATTTCACACAATTACATAGCATATCTTAAGACTTTTCACCCCTTCAATCCCATCATCCCCTTCTTTTACATCCTTTCAAGACGCTCCTGCCCACTTCCACATCTTTTGTCTGTGACTCACTGAGTTTAATTAGTATTTCTTGTCCAGTTAGGTAGGAGGTAATTTACTGGAACAAGAGCAACTTATTGGTATTTACATCACTAAAGAAAATGGCACCCCTCCTCCTCTGAAATATATTAGCTTCCAACTGTCCTTCAGGAAGGATGAAAGGGACAAAAGGTGGATGGTGGCAAGGTTGTAAAAGTCAGAAATGAAAGGGAGTTAAATTGGAGAACTAGAGACTTCCATTTTAAAATCAGCATTACCTATAAGGAACACATTCTGTCTATCAAAAGAAATTCTAATAATAAAAGGAATCATGTCATGCTATAGAAATTAAAAAAAAAAGCAGTGGCACTCAAAAAGAAAATTGTTCTGTTTTGTAGGATTTTGGCAGTTTAAAAAAAAATGAAGGCGGCTATGCTGGGCACAGTAGTAATTTATCACGACTTTAAAAAGATCTGTCAACACAAGAGATCACCATGAATTGCATGAGTGGGCTGCCAGTCACTCCTCAAGTGTTCCACTGCCAAGCACAGAATAGACTATTATAAAATTCCAGGATTATAACACATGCCGTGTCATTTCCAGAGGAAATACTGCCTGTTGACAAGACCTGATGAGCTCTACCCCTGAGCCACAGCCTCAACAACCCCTGTAAGGGAGAGGCTTTGCAGGATAACTTTGAACTGAAGGATGAAAGGAGGCAGTCTGAGATACAGACTATCATCCGAGTCTGACCTCCTTCTATGGTATCATTAAACCCAACTCAAATTCCAAACTATCCTAGACACTGTTTCAAGGACACAGAATTAACAATAGGCTAGATATTCATTATGTTTGATATGAAGTCCTATGCGAACAATCTAGCAAAGAAAAAAATTATGGTGTTAACAACAACTCTTAAAACAAAATGACAGAAGTCACTTTACTAACAATCAATCAGGAGCTGAAGCATGAAATGTGAGAATTTGGGTCTAGCCTAGTCTACATAGCAAGGCCCTGTCTCCAAAAACAAACAAACAAACACCAACCACTACCACCACCACCCCCACCCCCACCAACAACAAAACTTTACTCAAAGAAAATAAATAAATAAATCAAATCCCACTAGAACCAAGAAGTTTTTCCATTTATCCTTGCTGGTATGAGAACAAGTGTGAGAGAATGCCCTGTGGGGACCACAGTCACACAGTCAGAGCTGAACACAGAGTGTCCTGTGGGGATCACTGCCCCAGAACTTCCTACACATTCCCAAGGGACCCCAGGTACTATGGCAGGTGCTCTATTCTGTACAACTTCAGAAATGAAAGGTGGCCATCATCTTAAATAGTATCAGCCCTACAATCTAACAGGTTTTAGTTCTCAACTATAAATTACCTATATGCATCTATTTCTCTTAAATCTCCTTTTGTCTTGTTTCCAGAAGCAGAGAATTTACCACCCTGAAATTTCTTGGTTTGACCCAAAGCTATAAGGTAAGAAGTCACATAGTTTGATGGCTCTCAGCTGTAAGATCTGTAATGCAACAAAACCCAAAAAGCAATAGCAACACTAGTTTTATTCATAAGAATGAATTAACCTAAGACTATTAGGGATTTTATCTCTCTCATCCCAGCAAGCTCAAAAAGCTTTATCCACTATTTAGTTTATGCATTTCCAAGACCAAAACAAACTAAAATACCAGAATAAATGAACTACTAGCTTCAATTTCCAAGGTGTCATTCAAATTTCTGACTTCAATATAAAGTATTTTATTGTAGCTAATGTGAGCACTATGCCTGTTGTTGGGGTGGGAGATGTATGCTATGTGAGACATAAGAGGACACAGCTATCTAGTTTTATTTCTAAATGACCAAAAAATAAAAGCAGCAACTGCTGCTTTGGGTCTGCTAGATGTTGCTATAACCATAGCTTCAAGTCTGTATGTTAGCTTTGACCTACCTATAAGCACATCTCTGGGTCTACTACCTTACATGTTCATCATGTCTGCCAGGACAGTTACACTATTTTAAATTAATTAATTGTGAAAATGTACCCATCCTGGAAGGAGGAAAGATATTCTAAAGGGAGAATAATTAAATACTTGTATCTTCCTTTTGACTATCAGATTATTCACATAATGGACCTCAAAGAACTAGAATTTCTCCCCAGTTACCACATGCTAGGGAAGAAAAGGGCTGGTGCCAGACAGAGTAGTAAATTGTCTCCTAGAAAGAAATTTCATGAAATCTGACAACTTCAGACTTCCTGCAGGAGAGCCTGGAGCTCAGAAAATATTAGCTTAGTGATGAGTAAGACCACATCTCAACTGGTACTGCTTAGCTATGCATATACTTCATACCAGGACCCTTAAGATGAACAAGGAAATCAAGGGATCTATTTGCTCCTCTTCCCAATGTGGCTACACTGAACCATTCTCCTTTCTCTGTCCCTTTGACTAACACAATGAGGATGGGTAGAAGCCTCCTTTGTTAAGGCTTCCAGGACCAACCTTTGATTCTAGCTGTTCCAGTACCAAAAAGTTAGGAAAGAACAAAGTTTATCTCAGGTTTCATTTAGAAGAAATCTCTTTTCAAATTTTATCTCAAAACTTATGGTGAATTAATTACTGATGTGAAGCTTAAAATTACTCATGTTCACTGTCTTTTAGCTCAAAACAGAGATATTAACATCAATATGGATACGAAATACAGTACATTCCAAATAATAAATAGTAAAGCATCCAGAATAGTATGTGCTCAATAACTGAGAATAAATCATGATATCAACATTTGATATGTCATGGTAGGACATCTTGTTCAAATCTTTTGGTTTCTCCTAATTAAAACAAACAGACAGACAACCTACTAGACTTGACAAACACTGTTTGCATGCCCAGATTGATTAATAACAACAAACAATATGTACTGGTATTCTCTATGGCCCAAACACTATGCTCACTGATTCCTGTAATAATCTAATAAAATATGTGATGCCATTGTCCCCATTTAAACACAAAGCGCAGTCATTTCCTGAGAACACACTATTGAGCAGAGAACTAGAAGCCAGGAAGTCTGGGTAAAGGCACACAGGAAGTCATCAGTTGCTTTTTCTACAGACCTGGAAGCACCAGCTCCGGCACCTACTAAGTCAATTAGGTATTACCCATGCTTTGAGACAGCAAGGGCTAGCAGGAGCTACAACTAAAAGGTAGTATGCAACAATTGGAAGCAAAGAAGCCATGAAAGCAGCAAGAAGGCCAGACAGAAAAAAGGACACAGCATAAAGAAAGAGATGAGCAGTATCATGTGGCCCTAAAGCAAGATAAGGCAGACTGGTGGGAACAGCTTATATGGAGTTTTAAACTCTGAATGACTGGTATGCTGAAGAAGGATGCTGGGTTGGATATTTTCAATATGTTCCTGTCACTTGAGTGCTCTATAACACCAAACCAGTTCTAACCAGAACTATAAAATGTCTACTTCTGTTTAAACACAATGATTAAATCAATTTATTCTGGACAAAGAACTGACAAAGAGTTGACAAAAGTATAAATGTTCTCTTCCAACTGAAATTTAGAAAGAAAGCGATAAAATCTAATGACAGTGGAAGAGTTTATGACCCCTAGTTCCAGCTTTCCTTGTTTGTAAGCTACTTGGTTAAGAAAACAAGTTAGACCATTTTCAGATGAAGAAAGTCAATCCATGAGAATTCTAATCCAAGCAATAGAAAATAGGCACAGAAGAATAAGGACAGAACCCTAAAGCTACATGGATAAGCATAATTCCGTCATAGCCAATGTCATACTTCATGGTGTTATTTATCTCAACTAATACAAGGTGAGATGTGACCATAAAATCTTTAATTGCAAAGAAAAGGGAATCTCATAACTTTCCAAATTTTAGAACTAGTCAAACTTTCAGTTTATACTATGCCACAACTGAGTGGAAGGACAGGCAGTAATCCATTACCTTCCTCTCTCCAGCCTTAAACATGAATCACTAGGCTTTTGCTCAACAAGTAAGACAGTGATAAAGCAATTTACAATCATATTTAGAGGACAATGAAACCAAAAAAAGCCAAGGAAGTCTAACTTGGGACAAGGGACATAAGTGCTAAGACTCCTGGCACCAATAATAGAGGTAGGCAAAGTGCATGCACAAGACAACTGGCATGGCCACCATCATCACTAAGAGCTACTTTACCTCAGTAAGGCCAATGTTCTTCCTCTTAATGACATTCTGCAGAGAGTTGCTCAGAGTCCTGGTCAGCAACAGGTTTGTAGACTTACGGATCATGTCATCAACTTCAGTGGAGCTGAAAGGTAAATGATGAACCCAGTTATAGCCTGGGTAGCTGGAGTTGGTAAATAAGCAGGCAGCAGTCTTGCAGTAGTAACAGCTGTAGCAGGATTAGCAACAGCAGAGGCAGTGGCGAAGGCAGCAGGACCGCCTAATGCATACTAGCAAGTATTCCAAGGACTCTAGCACCTTAAGACTCTTCTGTTAAAAGTTTATGTTGCTTTCATTTAGAAAAAAATCTATCTATAGAACTCTGCCTAGATAATTTGATCACATTTGAATACTTTAAGAAGTTCAGGGAACCTTGTACTGTTTAAGAAAAGGAACCATTCTGAAACTGTGGAATGTCACAGTAGATTTTCTACATTCAGTATCCATTATATTTTTTATGGGCTTATCCAACACACACACACACACACACACACACACACACACACACACACACACACCCCTATGACAGAGTTAAAAATAAAAGGGCAAATAGTTTACGTCCACTTTAGCTGCATTTTTTCATCTTCATCATTATCTGAAGCTACTTAGTCTCCCTTCTACATGTTATACTATACATGTGTATTTGTTTGCAGATATGCATGTAATTTTATATGCTATAATCTGCATATGAGAGAAAACATAAAGAATTTTTTTCTTTCTGATACTGAGTGACCTTGCTCAAAATTAAGTATTCTAAATAGATCCATTTTTCTGCAATTCAGAGATTTTATTTTTCTTTAGAGCTTAATAGTATTATATTTCATATGTAGCAGGTTTTTACTAAGAATTAATGTGTTGACAGACATTTAGTCTGGTTCCATTGTCTTGCAATAGTGAAGACAACAGCACTGAACATGGATGTATAATATGATAATTATCACAGTGATAAGTGCTCTGACATAAATAAGGAGTAGAATACTTAAGTCACTTGGTGGCTCTATTTTTAATTTTTTGAGGCAGCCTCAAACTGATGTTCACGATGGCTATATTAATCTACACTACACCAGCAATTCACTCTGACATTTACTGTTAGATTTCTGGATGATAGTCATTTAGACTGAGGTAGAGTGTTATTTCAAAGTAACTTTAATGTTCTCTTAAGATACTTTTTCTCTTTTTTCTATGTTGCCTAACAGAAATTCAGAAATTGAAGTTAGCTAGACAATATAGCCTCCAAACTCTTTTCGTTTTTTCTTTTTTCCTAAGTTTAGAGAACAAAAAGAACCCATTTTTTTTTTTACTTTTCACAATGTGCAGAAAAAAAAAATCTATGTGTTCACTGAACTTTTAATTAAATATCAGAGTATCATTGTATTATAGGAGACCCTGCTATTGATAAAAACTTCCAAAATAGCTAAATGTCTTTCAACATTGTCTGATGAGAGAGAAACTATTCATTCATAAAAATAATTATTTTTAAAGCTGCATAAGAAATCTCCAATTAACATTTCTCTGGCTGTGTGACACTTTGTTTCAGAGAACTATTGTTATATACATTACCTACTTGACAACCTAAGTCTACTAAGTCTATTCTGAGACAGCTCTAATAGAGGAAGTGATCTCTGACTCCAAGTTACAAGATAAATATATTCTGAGGAGGAACACAATGTCGACCCAGTAATAAAAGGCAAGTGAAAAATTCCCTCAAATTGAGGAAATATTTCATTTAAACTGTCAATATAAAACCTACCAAAGAAAGTTTAGAATCAAAAACTTAATAAACACAGATCAACACTCAAAACAAAAACAGAAGGAGAGAGAGAGAGAGAGAGGAAGAGAGAGAAAGAGAGAGAGAGAGAGAGAGAGAGAGAGAGAGAGAGAGAGAGAGAGAGAGAGGACTCTAACATTAAATAAGAAAAAAGTTTCGAGTCACTCCTGGCCAAAGCACTGGTTCCTTCCCATCTGGGCCCAAGCACTGAGCAGATCCCAGGCAGCAGCTCTGCCCCCAATCACACAGAACCCAGAGGAAGCAGGCAATCCAGGAGCGCTAACCCAGACAGTATCATAGGTAAGGAGAAAGTAACACCGGCCCCAAACAGGGAATAACTTGGACCCAATGGGACCCAGGAATTTACTCCTGGCCTGAGGCACTCAGCAGATCTTGGGCCCCAGCTCTAACAACAGCAGTAACACCCAACCCACACAGTTCTGATATAACCAAGATAATAGGAAAGACAGGCTCCAGTCAGAGACAGGGCAGGTAGCACTAAGGAGATTCAGATGGTGAAAGGCAAGCCTAAGAACATAAGCATCAGCAACCCAGGGTACTTGGCATCATTAGAACCTAGTTCTCCCACACAAGAAAGTCCTGAATTCCCCATAGTACTAGGAAAGCAAGATTCAGATTTAAAATTACGTCTAATGAGGTTATCTGATCACTACTGTGTGCATAGTGGGTAGGTTGTGAGCCTTCAAACAGAGTGGAAACTGTGAAGAAAAAAAAATGGCTTGGTGTTCACCTTTCAGAAGTAATCTGATTTCAAGAATACTTTTCTATAAAGTTAATCTTGGTTTTACATGGGAAAATTAATTGTACAACTCCAAGTTTCATAACTTTAACAAGAAGAACAAGAAAGTAGCAAGGTCTGGGGACCAGCTCAGTGTGAGAGCACTTGCTTAGTATACTGGAAGACCTACGTTCAACCTAAAGTAGGAGAATGGTTAATAAAGAAGTGACTCAACCCACTCCTAACTGTACTTATTTTCAGAAAGGCTTGACACATGATACATTCTGTTTATTTATTGTTTTTGTAAATTTATCAAGTGCAGGTTCAGCACAGTGTTGAGCCTTTTCGGGCACTGTTAGTCTGAGCAGTATGGCTGCTGTGCATATCCTGAATTTCTGCAGCACTTACCATAAGCTGTCTGGGTCCTCAGGAAGATAAAGGCCTTCCTTTTTGCTTCTTACTGTCTTTACTATTAAGGAGCACCTAACTACATATTTGATAAATATATGCCGACTAAACCAGTAAATGAGCACACAAACAAAGAAGCCTGTGATTATGGCAGACACAGAACACAGCAACAATACAGATTCCAAAGACTCTTCCTGCCCCATTCTCACTGTAAACTTTTATTAAGTAGACTGGAATGGTATAGTGAGTAGGGTAAACTACAATTTCCAGTAATATTTTTGCTGATACTGTTTAAAATGTAATATATACTTATGTCATTCTAAAGGTTTTCCCTTTCCCCATAACAGTGAAAGCCTATCCCAAGGTTCAAACTCACAGTAAACATTTTACAAAGTATTCATTTAGAGGGTAACAACCTCAGCACTGGCCTATCTCATGTTATACCTTAGATGAAGATCTTCTGAAAACTTCAGGCAGGCGTAGATAAATTCTTTAATCTGGTTGTAAACTTTTGGCACAAATTCAGAGAAAGGAAACTTTTTAGGAAATGGCTGCTGTAAATGCAAGAAATTAATGAAAGCAAGTCACTAAATGAATTGTAGACATTTAAAATTATTTAAAATGAAAAAAAGAAAAACCTTTTGTCCTGCTCTGTAAACTATTGACTTAACGGTATCAAAAACTGTCTCCAAGAGATTTCTGATACGAAAAAGAGTAAGACAAGTGTGCTGACTAGTTTTTATGTCCACTCAACCCAAGTTACAGTTGTGTGTGAAGAAAGAGTCTTACTCAAGAAAAGACCTCCATTGGATTGGGCTATAGGAAGTCTGTAGAGCTCCCCTCAATATTTTCTTCTTTTGGTTTTTTGCAACAGTCTTTCTCTGTGTAGTCCTGGATGTCCTGGAACGAGCTCTGCAGACCAGGGCTGGTCTCAAACTCAGAGTTCCACCTTCCTCTTACAACTCTCCAGAGTTCTAAGCCTCCTGAGTGTTGGGATTAGAGGCGTGTGCCACCACCTCCCAGCTGGGCATTTTCCTTTCAAATTATTTTTATGTATTTAGTATTTTAGTTTATGCAAATGTGTTTTGCCTGCATTTATGCACACACACCACGTTCAGTATACGCGGAAGCTGGAAGAGGATGTCAGACACCTGGAACTGAAGTTGCAAGTGTCTGTGAGCTGACACTTGTGGGCTTGGAACTGAACCTAGGTCATCTGCAAGAGCAGCCAGTGCTGAGCCAGCTTTCCAGCCCGAAGGCACTTCTTGGTTGATTGTTGTAGACAGGCCTGGCTCACTGTGGGAAGGTAGTTTTGGATGGTATAAAAAAGCAGGCTAAGCAAGCTATAAGCAAGCAAGCCAGTAAGAAGCAGTCCTCCATGGCTTCTGGTTCAGTACCAGCCTCTGTATTCTCACCTTGAGTTCCCTCCCTGACTTCTCTAAAAGATGCACTGTGACCTGAGAGTTTTAAGAATAAATCTTTTCTCCTCAAAACTGCTTTTGGTCAGGGTGTTTCATCATAGCAATAGAAACCCTGAGACAAAAACTAGTACCAGGTAGTGGTATACAACTGTGGCAGACCTGACCACGTGATACTTGGAGAACTCTGGAAGGACTCTGAAACTTTGAACTAGAAAAGCCATTGAGTGTTTAATGGATTAATGGGCTATCATCAGAACTTAGTGTTTAAGAACTTTGAGAACAGTGCAGAAGGTGGAGTCCTGGCTTGTGAAGTTTCAAAGGAAATTTTGAGAGTTCACTAAAGAGCAATTTGATATCTTGAGCTTTAAGAATTTGTGATTCTTGTCAGCTGGGACTGAAGATCTGGCTGTAATTAAAAAGAAATGAGACTACTTAAGTAAAATTTAACTAGGACAATAGATGCTGGTTAGATAAAGTCTAGAAATCGATGATGACTGAGAAAAGACCTGCATGATTGAGGGCAGAAATCCCAGAGGATTTTCTCAGCATCAGTACACAAAAGCTGTGGTCCAGGGGGTAGCCTAGGCAGCATCTCATGCTGGCATCCGAACTTGCTAATTGTTAAGACTCCTCCAGATAGGACTCATGTTTAAGGCACAAAGGGGCACGATGAGAACAGCTATGGTTTGGCATCATGAGAGAAAATGCATCAATAAAACTGGCCTACAGGCAAATAAGTAGGGGATTTTCTAGATTGATGACTGATGTGGGAGAGCCTAGCTCTGTGTCAGTGGTGCCATCCTTGAGAAGGTAGTGCTGAACAGTGTTAAAACATGCTGAGCAAATCAGGAATCAGTAAGCCAGTGAGCTGCACTATGTCAGCTCCTACCTCTAGGTTCCTACTCTGAGTTCCTGACCTGACTGCCATCAGTGATGACTGTGCCCTGGAATTGTATGATTCCAAGTGTCTGTGACTCTGTACATGGCAAAAGACAACAGCTTGAGCCTAGACTTTCACATTTGACAATGAAGCACTGGACTTGGTTAGAAAGGGCCTGCTTGAGAAAACTAGTCTGCATTATACCTGTGGTAGGGAGAAACCACTCAATGCACAGACAAAACAATAGAACTATGTAACCAAAACAGCATATTTAAATGTCTGATTTTAAAAGAAATTATTTGAACAGTACAACAAAATTAGGAATTTAAAATTTTAATCAGATTGTATTATCCCAGTGATCTGACAAACTCAAAAGATGTGCTAGAATGTCAAAGTCTTTTTACAGATTCCCAATGAGCAATTCTGTACCTCTAAGACCCAGAAAAAATTCTCTGAAGGTGTTTTAAAATTGAACTGAAATTTCTCAGATTCAGAGAAATTAATCTAGTGAAAGAGAGAAAGAGAACTTTATTTAAAGTATCCCTTACCTTTTCCAGTTCTATATCTTGAAATGGGAATTGTCCTACGACTTTTTTATATGTCTCTTCACTGGTTACTGGGATGGGACTGTAGTTGTCAGAATCAAGTATGTTTCTATAAAAATGAAAAGAAAGAAAGGGAGAAAGGAGGGTGATTAAACAGAGGTGTTTTCTGAGACATTCTGATGGTTATGTTTACCACTCCTTCACATGAACACCGCCCAGTCCATACTACACCCCTTGTACAATTCAGCCAGGTGTTATGGGCATTTTGAAAATAAATCAGAGATAAACTAAGCTCTGAAAAAAGTGGAAAAACTATAAACATTACCTGCTAGTGTCTGTGATTTACAAACAGGTAGAAAATTAAAGGGAAGTGGGAAGAAAATGAGAAAAGAATATTGGAGCGGATCATTTTATTAAGATATATTGGATTATCTCCGTGTAATTAAGTTCATACATTAAATGAGTTTTATGGGATCCGGGAGCCTCAAGTGGATTATAGACATTGTATACTAGGAAGCCATTTTGGAACTTTGGCAGTTTGTGTTTGAAACCATTGGCACTGTCATAAAGGGGTGCTAGGAATGCATATCACTACTAGAAGAAATAACCTGTAAAAAAATAAAGTTCCTTTTGTTTTTATTCACACACAAAAAAAGATATATTGGATCATAATCACAACTTTACCTGTATTCTAGATAGTATATTCTAACTGAGAAACTGTCAAAGATGAAAAATAACTTCTAACAATAATCCAAGCTTTGTTCTTCCTCTTCTGTCTTCTTCTTTGTACCAATCACAAATGTTTTCTAGGAATTTTCTCTTTGAGTACATTAAGAGTTCTCCAAAAGCAAAACTCCTATGAAAATCCAAACAGAGCCTTCTGGTCTGGGCCTGAGCACTGAGCAGATCCTGGGTGGCAGCTCTGCCCCCAATCTCTGAGAATCCAGAGGAAGCAGGGGTCTTTGGTGCTCTTACCCTGGCATTATCTTAGGAAAGCAGATAGAAACACCTGCCCAAAACAGGGAGTGACTGGAACCCACTAGGACCCAGGAAGTCACTCCCGACCTGAGCAGATTTTGGGCCTCAGCTCTTACCCCAGTAGCAACACCCACCCCACACAGTTCTGATACAACCAAGATAATAGGAAAGACAGGCTCCAGTCAGAGACAGGGCAGGTAGCACTAAGGAGATCCAGATGGCAAAAGGTAAGGCCAAGAACATAAGCATCAGCAACCCAGGGTACTTGGCATCATTAGAACCTAGTTCTCTCACACAAGAAAGTCCTAAATTCCCCATAGTACTAGGAAAGCAAGATTCAGATTTAAAATCACTTCTAATGATGATGACAGAGGACTTTAAGAAGGACATAAATAACACTCTCAAAGAATTTGAGGAGAACACAGGTAGACAGTTAGAAGCCCTTAAAGTGGAAACACAAAACTCCCTTAAAGAATTACAAGAGAACACAACCAAACAGGTAAAGAAATTGAACAAACCATCCAGGACATAAAAATGGAAGTAGAAACAATAAAGAAATCTCAAAGGGAGACTACCCTGGAGATAGAAAACCTAGGAAAGAAATCAGGAGTCACAGACGCAAACATCACCAACAGAATACAAGAGATAGAAGGGAGAATCTCAGGTGCAGAAGATACCATAGAAAATATTGACACAACTATGAAAGAAAATGCAAAATGAAAAAAGTTCTTAACACAAAACATCCATGAAATCCAGGACACAATGAGAAGACCAAACCTAAAGAAAATAGGTGTAGATGAGAGTGAAGATTCCCAACTTAAAGGGCCAATAAATATCTTCAACCAAACTATAGAAGAAAACTTCCCTAATCTAAAGAACGAGATGCCCATAAACATACAAGAAGCCTATAGAACGCCAAATAGACTAGACCATAAAAGAAATACCTCCTGTCACATAATAATCAAAACACCAAGTGCACAAAACAAAGAAAGAATATTAAATGCAGTAAGAGAAAAAGGCCAAGTAACATATAAAGGCAGACCTATCAGAATTACACCAGACTTCTCACCAGATACTATAAAAGCTAGAAGATGTTGGACAGATACCATACAGACCCTAAGAGAACACAAATGCCAACCCAGGCTACTATACTCAGCAAAACTCTCAATTACCATAGATGGAGAAACCAAGATATTCCATGACAAAACCAAATTTATACAATATTTTTCCACAAACCCAGCTTTACAAAAAATAATAGAGGGAAAGCATCAATACAAGGAGGGAAATTATACCCTAGAAAGAGCAAGAAAGTAATCCTCCTCCAACAAATCCAAAAGAAGATAGCCACACAATGATAATTTTACCTCTAATAAAAAAAAAAAAAAAAAAAAAAACAGGAAGCAACAATCACTGTTCCCTAACATCTCTCAACATCAGTGGACTCAATTCCCCAATTAAAAGACAGGCTAATGGACTGGATACATAAACAGGACTCAGCATTTTGCTGCATACAGGAAAGTCACCTCAGTGACAAAGACAGACTCAACCTTAGAGAAAAGGGCTAAAAACAATTTTTCAAGCAAATGGCCCTACAAAACAAGTTGGAGTAGCCATTCTAAAATCTCCAGCCTGAGAACACAATGGGAGGGACTCATGGCTCCACCTATATAGGTAGTTGAGGGTGGCCTTGCCAGGCATCAGTGGAAGTGGACAGCCTTGATACCTGAAAGTTCAGATTTTCTAGTGTTGGGGAATTTCAAGAGCAGGAAGGTGGGAATGAGAGGATGGTGGGAGAATACCCTCATAGTAATTGGAGGAGGGGGGATGGGGTAAGGGTTTAGGCATCAGTTTAAGTAGAGGGCTTTGGTGCCTGAAATTTGGATTCCCTAGTGTTGGGAATTTGAGAGCAGGGAGGTGAAAATGGGAGGATGGTGGGAGTACACCCTCATAGGAACTCCCAGAGTTATATGGATTAGACATGACAGAGGCAGGCTGCCAGAAGACTAGATTCAAGAATTCAAACAAAAAATTATCTTGATACTAAAATTTGTTTTGAGAATTGTATATTGCAGAATACACAGCCTTGGTGTATCTACTCATCAAGTGAGCTGAGCAGACCTGCTCAAACCTCTGATGTCCTGGAATTGCAGCTGGATGCAGTGAAGACACAGACGTCAGAGGCTTATCAATTTACTCTTCCCCCTGCCCCTCTTCTAATATCTAAATGCCCATAATCAGCTTGAAAAAGTTAATGAAGAGTCGGCGCCCCTATTCCCTGGGCTTGGGGACTGAGGTGGTTAATATTGGGCTGTCTTTCTAGGGGAAAGTAGAGGTTTTGTTGGAACAGGGAGGGTTAGCTAGGATTTACTGCATAGCCCTAACCTATTTGCAGAAATATGTATAATTGTTATTAAGATGAAGTTATAATTTTTTTTTATTTTTTGGTTTTTCGAGACAGGGTTTCTCTGTGTAGCCTTGGCTGTCCTGGAACTCACTCGGTAGACCAGGCTAGCCTCGAACTCAGAAATCTGCCTGCCTCTGCCTCACAAGTACTGGGATTAAAGGTGCGCGCCACCACCGCCCAGTGAAGTTATAATTTCTTAAATGGTACAAAATTTACTTTGATTTCTAATTTAAGGTATTCATTGGTAGGAGCTTCTTACTAATATAAAGTGAGATTAATATTGTTACTGTCATAGGCATTGTGCCTGTATAACACATTTAGGAATACAAGGTTTAGACCCAGTCCTTCTTTAACATTTTAAACGGATTTGAGATGCCTGTGAGTTAAGGGCCTATATCAAATTCATGGCTCTGAATTTATTGTTAGGGTGTTTTCGATATTTTATTTAGCTGAGAGGAGTTAACAAACAATAGTCCAGATTGCCTTACATGGATAGTTGGTTTTCAAAACATCAGAAGTCCACAGAATTGACGTTAGAAACATTTCTGTATGAATGTCCATTTTGATTAGAGACCTGTCTGCTCCTGTGAAGGGAGCCGACTTTTAGCAGAAAGCTGCTAGATCAATTTTGCAGCCATCTCAGCAATATACCCTGATAGAGACTTGTTTTTCAGCAGCCTACAACAGCTCAGCACACTCTAACAAATATCTTGTTTATCCCACATAGCTTGTTTTGCTGTTTAGTGACCCCAGCTGCATAGTGCACGTGGTAAAATGTCTTCACCTGTGTTCTCCTGCGTGTGCTTATGAATACCCAGGATTTCACTGTAAGAGTGAATATGAGTTAAGAGGAGAATAGAGTTAAGAGGAGTGAACAAGAGTGAATATGCGTTAGTAGAGAGTTAAGAGGAGTCAAAGATGGGAATAAAGGAGTAACCAGACTTGACTACACACTCTGTCTTGTCTCCATTTTTCACGACCCTGACCCATGGATCAGAGCAGCAGCACAAGCTGGGCAGGCAGAGTATGGTCCCCAACATTTTGGCGCCCAACGTGGGGCAGCTCGGTCCCCAACATTTTGGCACCCAACGTGGGGCAGAGTAAAGGCTCTCAACATTTTGACACCCAACGTGGGGCACCAAAATGTTGTGGCTTTGTATTCTTCCTGACTTCAAAATGTTGAGACCTGTACTCTGCCTGGCTTGTGGGCCAAAATGTCCCAGCCTGCACTGCTGCTCTGGTCCACGGCTCAGGGTCTCGAAGAATGGAGACAAGACAGAGGTTCTGGAGTTAAGTCTCAAGTCTCCTTTATTGTCTCTCTTGACTCATATTCTCCCTGACTCAAATTCCCCTTAACTCATATTCTCTGGACTCATATTCTCTCATATTGACTGTATTGACCCTCATTGACTCTTATTGATTCTTATTCACTCCTCTTAACTCATATTACAAGGAAATCCTGGGTATTTATAAGCACAAGCAGGAGAACACAGGTGAAGACATTTTACCACATGCACTATTCAGCTGGGGTCACTAAACAGCAAAATAAGCTATGTGGGATAAACAAGATATTTGTTAGAGTGTGCTCAGCTGTTGTAGGCTGCTGAAAACCAAGTCTCTCATCAGGGTAAATGGCTCCAGATGGCTGCAAAGATGATAGCTGCTTTCTAGCCACTTTCTCCTAAAAGTTGGCTCCCAACACTCCTGACAACTTCCTGTCTTGGACTCTAAGAAGAAATTGAGCATCCTTGGAGTTACTCCAGGTGTGGTGAGACAGCCACTAGGCAAGAATTGCCTCTTTCCATCTACAGACAAATCACTGTCCAGAAAAGGACACACTTGCAGAATAGTCAACTGATTATATCTGCCAAGACAGAGTAATCAGCCCTTAATAATTCTGCATGACTTGGTCTGTCAGATGATCCTGGGCCAGAAGGCTGAAGATTGAATGCTCCAACGTTTTGTAGTATAGGGACTGTCCAGGTGTTCAGTGGTCTCTATAATTTGGCTAAGTTTTAGAAGCTATGCTTTGTGCTTCCCATAATTTCAGTTAACTCAGTCATTCTGCATTTCTGACAGGGTTGAAGACTTATAGTCTCATAGCCAATCCTGGCTATTTACTTTGAGAGAAAAGATTTGAGAGGATGGTTTTCAGCTGACATTCATTCTAAAGCCAAGAAAAAAAGCCAGGTTCAGAATTAAGTCTTTTATTTAGGAAGGACAACAGAGGTTCTGTTTAGTCAACAAAATGATGAACTGGGTATTAGGTCTATCTTGTACCTTTGGTACAGTTATTGTACACAAATTGGTACAGTTATGCTCTAATTGTATTTTAAGAGAAAAGTTTTATTTTAACAGAAACAATGATATGTAGGAGGAGCTAAGGTGGGAGGAGTAAGGAGAGGAAGATAAGGAGTAAGGAGAGGAGGAGAGGAGGAGCTAGGTGACAAGAGGGGGGGACATGGAGGTGGATGTTTGTGTGTCCCCGCCAGTCAAAGATAGTTGATATATTTAGGTTGGGTACTGGGTTACATTTCTAATTAATATTGAACATTACCAAACTTATAAAGTCTTTGGTTAACATTAAAAAAATAGTATAAAAGCAAAAAGGAGAAATGGGGGTGGGATAGGGGTTTTCTAGGGAGGGGAAATGGGGAAAGTGGATGGCATCTGAAATGTAAATAAAATATCCAATAAAGATTTTCACATAAAAAAAAAGAAGAAAAAAAAAGAAACAGAAACTCACAGAAAGCACAGAATGCTGTGGTTATTCCATGCTATCACTACTTTATACAGAGACAACCCTCCTATAAAAGCAATTATCTGCATCCAATACATCTGGATTCTGGAAGTCTATGTATTTATATTAATAAATTGTGGTTGAACTAAATAGTGGCATGCTCCTGGATTGTGAAAAGTAAGATTAAAAGGTGAAGGTTTAAAGGTAAAACAATGGAAAAAAAAAAGATTAGCTGACAAGAAGACACAAGCAACAGGCAAGAACTCTTAAAGTTAAGTACAGAATGGGATTCCAAAGTAGGTTACATTGAACCTCTGTGTTACTTTGGGCAATGGAGACATTTTCACAATACTTGCCACACTGACCCAATGCATGGGAGGTCCTCTATCCTCTAAGATCTTCTTCAGCTTCTTCAGTGTCCTTCTTTCCATTATGAAAGTCTTTGTCCTCCTTGGCTAGGTTTATTCCTAGGTTTCTTTTTTTGTGTGTATTCATTGCCCTTATTTGAGGATATGGTGAAAAGTGTATGGGATTGTTTCTCTGAGTTTTTCTCAGCAACCTTGTCTTAAAATATAGACAAGCAGCTGGCTTCTGTAAGTTGACTTATGTCCTGCATCTTTGCTGAGAGTTAACAGTTCTATGAGTTTCCTGGTGGAGCCCAGAGGTCTCATTAAGTATAGACTCATGTCAACTACAAAGAGGGACAGTAGTACAACTCTGTTCCCATTTGTATTCCCTTTTTTTCTTTCTCTTGTTGAACTGTTGTAGCTAAAATGTTAAGCACTAAATTGACTTGAGATTAAAGCAAGAAGACAAATATATCTTACTTCCTATACAGGATAGGTTTAAACCTAAGATGACAAGCAACGTATACAAAGGAATCAGTCCAAAGAGACCTGTTCTGGGAGGAGATGTTCCAGAATAATTTGCCATTATTGTATGCATGTTGCAATAACTATTGAAATAACACACTTTAAATATGGACTGCAATAAGCCATTTCTCTGCTTAGAAGAATAATGATGAACTATAACATGAGTTATCAAAAAAGAGAATGGCTCAAAACAGTGAGCCAGGCCCAGTAGGACATACCAATAACTCCAGCACTTAAAAGATGGAGGAAGGAAGATCAGAAGTTCAAAGTCAGTCTGCGCCACAAGAAGCATTTTCAATAAAATAAAACATTATCCTACTGTTCTACTACTCATGGTGGCTTAACTACCACTATTAAAGTATGATCTTCAAGGAAAACCAAAAACTATAAGAAAATAAGAAAACACAAGATAACCTAAATAATGTGTATCAATAAATCTGCCATTTATCCAAGGAAACAAACATATCAAACAGGCTGTGGGGCTTTCCTTTATTTTTTAATGTATTTTTAATTGGTTATTCTACTTATTTACATTTCAGATATTACCTCCTTTCCCCACTCCCCTCCCCAGAAAATCCCTATCCCATCCCCCTACGGCTGCCTCTATGAGGGTGTGCCCCCACCCATCCACCCACTCCCCATAGGTTGACATAGGAAAATTTGAAAGATCATTTTGGAAATCATTTTCATTCATGAGAATTCTAAATTATAAATCAGAGCATTTAAAAGAAATAGAAGCTGTGTGCTCTCAGTGCTCATTGTATCTGTAAAGTTTACAAAGGAGCATATGCATTAGGGCAGGGGAACAAGGACATAACTGCAGCTCCTTACCTGAACACCCCGGCCCACTTCTTCAACAGAGTCTCGCTATACTGGTCTCTGATTTCTAACAACATATCAAAAAGCTGATTCACAGGAAAACCATACACCTGAAAGAAAATAGATTTGTTTTCAAAAGAGACTTTTCAAATAAATAGAAGTAAGATTAGATGCTAAAAGATAATTCATTATTTAAACAACAATAAAAAATGGAGCAGAATTGCTCATTTCTAACTAATATTAAGTGTTTATTCTCAAAAATTCAAAGACACACATCAAAATTTCTAGGTAGGTCACAAAAGAAAATGATAAAAATGAAAAGCAGCATAATAATGTCAGGTGAGTTCTCCCCATGGTAACTCACCGCCCACAACAAATCTCCAAGAACAGAGAGAAAGTATAGTTGCTCCCACATCAGCAATACCTCATGCTTCTCCAACATGGTCCAAACCACCCACCAGGATAACCATGGAACACACTACAAGGCACATGGGTGCCAGAGTGGAATTACAATCACTTAAAAGTCTAATTCTACAAATGGTTCAAGACACTGATCTCTGAAAGAAAATAAACGATAGGACCTCTTACATATGAAAGCATAAAGGGCCAAGATAAAGTATGGAATGTGCTATAAAGAAGTAAACAGATCTAGCTCTAGAAAAAAGAATAAATGGTAAAAACTCAATGAATAAGCCAGTCGGCTTGGGAGAAAACACACTGATTCAAAGCTGATGGAACCTACTCAGAAAGGCAGGTGTTAACAATGCACGTACCTGAAGTGTGTCAGCAAAGAGTACAATGAGGTTCTTCAAATCTAACACGAGGTTTGGATCAGAACAGTACGACTAAAGGAAATGGGGGAAAGGAGAAATATTGAATGAAGAAAATCACATATTTATGTATTAAATTGTCTTATGCACCAGCTAGCAAAGGTATTTCTAATAAGGAGTCTAACCATTTCCTAACACAAGGTAGCAAAGGCTCAATCAGAGAACTAAGGAGACAAGGCTCAGTAGGACAATCTACATATCTTTAACATGTGAAATTAACACATTGTGAAATTCTTTGGTTAAAGAAGAAAATAAAATGGGGCCAGCAAGATAGCTCAGTAATCAAAGGTGTGTGTTGCCCAACAGCACAAACCAGAAGATTTGAGTTTAATCCCATGAACACACAAGAACTGATTGCAAAGTTGTCTTCTGACCTCCCCACATGCACACACACATGCATGCCCCATCATAGGCAAACACAATCATAACAAATAAACTAAAATATAAAAAAATTTAAAAAAAACAAATGAATAGATTATTTTAAAATGAGGAATAATGAAATACTTTGTACCAAAACGTACAATATGTGCCTAAAGCCATTTTCAAAATAACTGTATATATTTCTTTATGTGCAAAAATCAGAAAATACAAAAGACTGAAAATAACCTGACCAAACACTGTACTGACGCCATCATGAGAAATGACACCAAATAACCATATTCATGTAATAAATGAAATGAAGAGAGTGAAAAGTGATAAACTGGTGATGGAAAAACACATGATGATCTGATCATTTAAAATAGATAAACATGGAATCAGTGAAGTGGGCATCTTAGGTAAATCTGATTTTACAATAAATAAAAATATCATTAAACAATATTAGGGATATTAAATAAACAGGAAACAAAATGTCAAATAAGTACCATATATGACCTCGCCTACAAATAGGCACGATCATTTAATTCCTTTGCAGTGGATACTAAAGCCAGTTACTTGAAATAATCTCAAGTGTCCATTAAATGCTTTCCGAATGTATCTCACCTGTCACAGGACTAATTAAGGTGACAGACATGATGAAGAGTCCATATATCTACCTGTCTGTCAGGATTTTCTGTCAGTTCCCTTGCTGTCACTAGGTGACTCCTTTCCATTTTCCTAGTCTAGAACTATAGCCCCTTGATGCACACTACATTTTTTCAATCTCAGTCAGCTATATTCCAAAGTCTCCATTATTATCCATGATTCTTAACTATTCCTCTCATATTTTCATCTCTTTGAGACTGTAAGATAAACTGACTTAGACTTTATCTTCTCAATCATGAAATAGCATGCAGCCTTCATCTTTGGATTAAATTTCTCTATCTGGTGCTCATAAATTTCCAAGGAACCATTTTTATCTTGGATTTAGCTTTCTTTAGGTGTCTTTCCATTATTTTCTTGTTTTATATTCTTCCATGCTATGAATAGAGCATATACAAATCACGTAATAGCTGTAACTGCAATCATACTAGCTATGGGAGTACTAGCTGCTTGCAAGAACTTCTTGGACATGCTCACCAGAACCTCCTCACTGCCACACAGGAAAACTATGATGACTTCAATGACAATCATTTATCTCTTTCTTTGTTTTTCACTTGTAGGTTTTGGTTGACAGACTTTCTCTTTAGAGCTTCCACACTCTTCCTTGCTGTTTTTGAAAATATTGTACATTCAATTTTAAGATAGCTGCGCTGACAGTAACAAACTCCTGAGACATGTTATTGGCACTAAACTGAAACTACAGAATAAAGAAGTCTTATGTTACGCAAATATCAATGAAGCAGTGTTCCTAGAATAAGGGACAGAACAATGAAGGATCATCATGGACAAGAAATGACAGCAACCAACAACATGACAATTTGACATCTTAAAAGTTTTAGCAAATGTATCTACCATCTTGCCTCTAAAGCTTAGCTATCTCAGTGTAGGTAAGCAGAGAGGAAGGGCTGGTTGTAGAACTGGAAGCAAAGAGCAATCACTACAGCAATCCTTTAGCTATATGTGTAAATATGCAGCACATGAGGTACTTCTGAATGAATAAATATGAAACACATAAAAATATATCAGTGATAATACATGAGTTTGTAAAGTAAGGCCTATATATGAAATACACACACCACTGCTGGACACAATGAGAATCATGGACAGATGTGAGTGTTTCTTATTACAGATACAATCAACAAGGCAAGCTCAGTGTTACAGAGAAACCTAAATGAACCTCTTCCACAAACTCCAAATGGGGGTTTCCAAAAACAAATATGTCAACTTGAACTCAATGCAACACCAGAAAGAACGCAGATAGTCAGCTGCAAGTTAGCACTTGGAGCGTCCCACATACCGAGTGTGTGCGCAATGCTGCGATGGTCTTTGAAAGTGCCATTTCCCACAGTTCATCAATGTAGGCTCTATTCACTAAGCCCTGGGTTGTATGCAAGATGTGGTCTTCAACCACAAAAAAGCTGTGATTGAAAAGAAAAGAGAGATGTCAGAGATTACAGTTGCTATTGTGACCACTAAACTTTGGCATTAACAGCTGCCATGTAACTCAAAAGGAATATTACTTTTTTGTATGAGGAAAGCTATTCAATACCATAAATGAAATTATTTTCGAGATTGAGAACATGCCTACAATCATATTAATATCTTCTTAAGCACATCACCAAGACTGAAGTTCCATTTCTAATTATTGTCAATCACATAAGCCAACAATTTAAAAGAAATTGTATAAAACTAATAGTGTCTATTTCCAATGTATTTTTAAAATACAACACATTTCAAGAAACCAACAAATTTGATGCAGGTAATAAACACTGAGATTTATAGATTTTTAAGAATTTAACATGTCAAAATAATTTGCCTTATCAGGCCTATAACCCCAGTAACTCAGGAGGCTGAATCAAGCCTTGCATAAGCGACAGAATCTTAAAGAGAAACCTTGAGACTTGCCTCAAAATACAAAGTGTGGTTGAGATTGCTGTAGTGTGTTATGCATTTAAAACATATCTTCAGTTATGCTGTTTAAATTCTCACTCAAATCAAAAGAAGCCTTTATTATGGAATTTTTAAATTATCAAGAAAGAAAGAAAGAAAGAAAGAAAGAGAGAGAGAGAGAGAGAGAGAGAGAGAGAGAGAGAGAGAGAAAGAAAGAAAGAAAGAAAGAAAGAAAACACACCAAGATCTCATGTCTCATGTAGCTCAGGATGGCCCTAAAATTCCTATGTAGCCTAAGATAACCTTAACCTATTGCTCCTCTAGTCCTTACATTCCCAGTGCTGGGATTCTATGTGTACTACCATACCTGGTTTTAGGGAGTGCTGAGGATCAAACCCATGCATGCTAGGCAAGCATTCTAGAAGTAACTACATCCTTCAACACTCAATGATATGCATAATGGAACTTATTTTTTACACTAAAGCAATATAAATCTGATGGAAGAAAGCAAGGGAGGAAAAGAGAAAGGAATCTAGAGAGGAAGTGAGGAAAGAAGATAAGAATGAGGTGGGTAGGCAAGGTGTATTGAACAAGTAAATTCTATCGCTTGTTTTATTTAAGCACGGTTGCCCTCTTGTAGGTGGAACAGGCTGCGTGGGTATGAAGGTCTTTAGTAAGTAATCTAACTCCACACTCCTATGGCCACTCTAAACAAGAACAGCCATGGCATGCTGTGGAGTCAACCTGGCAGCAACATGGTCAATGAAGGCTGTTTAATAGAACATAGTTTTACTCACAGATTTCTGAATCATACACCTGCCTGCACACTGTCACAAAGCCAAATAGTTTTAACAAAGTTCCTATATTATGATAGGCCTAAAATGTTTTACTATCTGTAAAAATTCTGTCAGTGTGGCTAATTATCTCCCTCTCTGTTGGAACAAAGAAGAGAGAAACAAAATTGTGAGTATAATAATATTACAAGTCCATTCAACTCTTCAGTACAAAAGTATCCTCCAAGAATACAATGCTGAAACTAGTAAGATGTCCCTTTCATCCTTCGTTTGTTTATTTGAGACACCATTTCTCTGTGCAGCCTAGGATGGTCTTCCTGTGTTACCCTCCCCAAGCACTGGCTTACAGTATAAGCTACCATGCCCAGGAAGATGTTCCTGCTAAGTTATAAGAAGATAAAAACTAAGTATTTTCTTTCAAATTTAGCAAAAGGAAGAAAGTTTTCCAAAGAAAGGTATATCTTTTATAAGTCTTACAAATCAAGAGTAGAATCTTAAACATGTACCTACCCTACAATTTGATTGAAATACTTCCTGTAGCCATCTAAAGTTTCATGCTGCAACAAAGCAAAGCAAAATTACTGTTTCCATGTGACTACTTTAAGATGTGAAAATCAGTTATTTATTCTCAGGAAGGTTAATCCTACAGACTGAGGGAAACAATGATGTTGCCACCGACCCCGCGTGTTCACAACGGGAATGAGCTGACCTGATACATACCTAGTATCTACAATAATGGATGCCACACAACAGTTAAGAAATTTTTACTTCAAGGCACATCCACTCAAAGTTGTGTCAGAATGACAGTAAGTACATGCAGGCAGGTGTACATGCATATACATACACAGACACAGACAGACATACAGACAGACAGGCATGCACCCATTCACACATACATTCACTCAGCTACCAGGAAGTAAAAGGAAAAGTAGAGAAAGTGCAGGTAGCGAACCAACCATATTAGATGGAGGCTGAAGTACCAAACGAGCCTGTTTTCGCCTCTGTTTTCGGTAGTAATTCTCAAATGTTTCACGGGCACCCTGTAAAGTAAGCAAGAGGAAATGATGTAATTGAACCAATTATCCTTGAAATTGAAAAGATTGGAGTAGACTCCAGGTGTGGAATTTGAAGAACTCCACATATGTCAAAGCCTACTATAGTAGTAATGATGATAATCAGAGAAAATAAAATAACTATGACCATTTATTGACCCTAATCACAAAAGTAAAGGGCAGACAGACGTGACATTTGCTACATGGTCAGAACTCAAGATTCAGCACACCAAGTCTGGTTTCTGAATCAAAAATCACAACTTCACAAAAATGAAGACAAAACAAACAACCTTAAAATGTTATAGTAAGCAAGAAAATGTCTCTTCAAAAACAAATAGAACATTCCAGAAGAAAAAAATGCCCAGATGAATTTGAAAGCCAACTTTCAAATCATTCATGATCAGAGGGTCAACAGAAAGTGGGAAAGGCAAGAGATGAAGTTGGCAAATCCTTTTCTCAGATAGAAAATTACCAAGGGACAGAACAAAAGCAAAAGAGACAACCCCTCAAAATTCTTGCACTCAATTACCAGTTTTCTGCCATGCAGGAGTCTCCAACCTTTTGATACTGTGACACTACAAATGTGTTTGGCCGCATTCACAGCTCTCCTGGGAGACACGCTGGGTAGGCATTCTGAGCACATGAGTGGTGCTCAGAACAATACCTGACTTATGAGCTCTACATTCATGAATTATGTTCTGGTGTGAACAGTGACTCCTCGAACCCACACCTTTCCCAGAATCTCTGGAAAAAGCTTTAGATGTAACTAGTGATGATTCTGATGTGATCATGCCTGCTGGAGAGTGAGCTTTAGTTTACTATGGCTGGTATCCCCAAAAGAAAAGATTCAGAAAGATACAGACAGGCATGTGCTGACAGAGGCTCAGGGGGTCAATGGAGATGCAAGCACAAGCACTTCTGGGACCCACAGATGCCAGCAAAAAATAAACAAAATTTTTTAGTAGTCCTAAAGGGAGTGTGGTCTCTGAGATGCTTTAAATTTGTAATTCAAGCTTCCAAAACCAGGATAAGACAAATTTCTGCTATTATAAGCTATTTAGTTTGTGGCAGCTCTAGGAAAATAATACAAATTGAGACAGTTTGTCTCATATCCCATTGTGACAAAATGTTCTTCTTAACCTAAGACTTTACTTAATAAGTAAAACAAGCACAAAGATCCCAGAAAGATCAAGAGCACTGGGTTTAGACCCAGGTGGCTACATTCAGGTGGCTACATTCAAACAGTGGCTTCCGCCTTCCTACCAAAGTGACTGCTCTGTCTCCCTGCTGTACGTGAAGTCTATCACTCAACTGTCACTTGTACTTGTACAGTGTCTTCTTGTTTGTAGACATATCAATCTTGTGCAGCTACTACATGAACTTACAAGCTATAACACTCTTAAGACAGTGTCTAATCAATAAGCATCTATAGAAGTGCTTACTTTTTTAAAAAATAAGCAACATAAACTAAGCAGTAAAGGGAAAGCACTCTCTACCTCTCCTGGTCTCTATTTGGGCAATTTCTTCTACTTCCTAAAATGCTGAAGAAGTTTCTTCCATAGGATTTCTTTGTTATATTATTATCTATATTGAGCTTGAACTGGGAAAATTAACAGAAGTCATAACTACACGAACACAATGTAGCTTGGAGTGGGCAAACACCTCCTGTAAAGAGGAGGACAATTGTTCCTTCAGGCTGATCTGGAGCTGAAAAGCCCACTCCACTGCAATGCCAAAGGAGCTGTAGACAATCCATAAAGAAATGTGGCACGGACCCAAAACCTTCCTTGGAGAAACTGAAATAATAATATAAATTTCACCTGTCATGAAATACTACTTTTTTATGTTACAAATGTTAAACTCAGTTTCAGTTCACAGGATAATAGTTAGCAAGGTGAACTCTGCCCTTGGGGTATGCCTGTTAAACACTGTGTCCTTAAAAACAATCTTCAACTGCTAAAGTGATTATTGCTCTCTACAAGTATTTCTTATCTATAAAATGAATTAAATATTAGTATGGCAATTTCAGCACTTTTTCCATTCACTAGTGAATGAGGACAGAAATTATTCAAGTTATTAAGTAACAAGTGGAGGCTGCCATTTGACTTGCTAAAGTTATTCCCTACTTGTCACCAACTTATAGGACAGTGGTGCTGTTAAATGTCAATTACATGCTGGACCCACTGAAGGGCTTTTCATTTTAAGGTTAACAGCCTTGAAAGACCTTTATTACAATAGTGTGACATTACATATTCAACATGCATAAGAGCCAAGATACACTTAACTGTAAATTAAGGAAAACCTCCATTCTAATTAGACCATCAGGCACTAATTTGATTTCTTTGTGGTAAATGATAGAGAATATATATAATGAACTTCTGAATAAAAATCATACCCATTTCCTTTCTAAATTCCTTTAACAGAAAAGGGGCCAACTAAACTTAAATGTCTGGCTTCTCAGTTTACAAAAATAAGTTGGATTTCCCCTAGTGGCTATTAATTAACTCACCTTTAATAATTTTATTCCTTCTGCCAATTTTGTCAACTTGGTGACAAAAGGCAGAATTCAAGAAGTAGGCATTTGACCAGTCTAGTCTGGGTAACTGGTGAAGTACCTCCTCATTAAGAAACAGACCACTAGGTGAACCATGAGGGCTTCATTTCAACTCTGAACTCAGAACCGATAACAGAGTCTACAGGTTTGAGGAGGGGAAGAGGGGGAGGCTAGTTTATTGCTAGAAAACATCTGAGGGAATACCTAAACACTGTAGTAATTGAAAACCTAGTGAGAACAGGAAGAGCCAGGTAAAGAGAAAAAATTATTCCTAGAGGTAACACTGACACTCAAAGAAAATAGCCCATCACACCCTCCAAGAATCTAAAGTTCTTCTCCATGATGAGGTACAGGGATAGCTAGAGACAAAGATGCAGCAATTGATGAATTTATTTATTTACAAATAAAGTCATTTGGCAATAGCTGTAATGACAGTAAAAACTTCCTACACCTTGGATATCCAAGTATAGAGACAAGAATGAAGAAAGGAAAGAATGAGATTTCAAGAGGTGAGTCAGAACACAGCACAGAGGTACGTGCCTGCTGTCTGAGCCCTGGGAAGTCTGACAGGCAGGAAAATCATGAGCTCAAGGCCAAACTGGGCTACATGGCAAGATCCTGTCTCTCCTACAAGTGGGGGTGGGGGGAACTATCCTGAGATGCATCTAGAAGACACATGAACAAGTGGGCAGTGGAAATGGTGATAAAAACAGGAGGAACTCACACAGTATTTCTAACCTGGTCAATAGTTTGATGGCATCTCATTTACAGACAAGGAACACAGGCAAAAGAATACAGTCCATCTTCATTATACAAGAAACTCTGCACTTGCAAATTCATCACTTGTTAAAAGTTAGCTGAACTCCAAAATCAATACTCATAGCTCGTTCATAGACATTCACAGCTATGTTTAGAATTTCTAAAACTTGAAATTGTCCAATACACATGTTCCTAGTTAAGGTCAAACAAGGCAAAATGCAGCCTTTTGTTTCAGTTTCATACTGTAAACAAGCATCACTTTCATAGCCTATCCAATGCCACATTCTCTGCATTTTTGTACTTTTTATTCATGACTCTGCTCTTTAAAATGGTCCTTACCTATAGCATTAAACTGGTGTCCAGTATCCTCAGCTCATGAAGGCTTGTGATGTAACTTAGGGAGAAAGCCTGTGTTTTAGAAAGCTTCATGCAAACATTATTATAATGTTGTTGGCTAAGAAACCAAGAGTATCTTAAGATATCTCTTCGTTTTTGAGGGTTGGATGAGGAAGAGAGGGTGTTGTTTTGACACAAGCTCTCCTGTAGTCGAGCCTTGCCTAGAACTCACTGTGTAGTTGAAGATGGACCTGAACTGATAGTTCTGTCCCTACTTCCTAGGATAAAACAGAGCTAAATAAAATACCATTTCAAAGTAAATAAAATAACTTACAAATGATGCCATCAACTGATAACAATGTGACAGCAGCCAGCCCCCAAGCCTCCGAACCTAACAGGCCATTTCTCTAAGACCAAGGTCTCACTGATTCCCTGTTCACATTGCCTTTCACAGTCTCGAACTATTAAGCTCCTCACATCTCTTGGTATTCTATTTTCTAAAGTCAAATTTCACTTAAATATTTAGTATTACATTATACCCTGAGATGAGTTTGGGGTGAATGGCAGTGACCTCTAAACCAAATCATAAACCTTAACATTAGATTTTTTTAGGAAGTAATTCACTTTGATACTTTCTGCAGGTGATCTTCTTTTAAAAAAATATTTTTGCTACATATGTTTTACACAGTATGTATCTTCTTTTAAATTGTTATTAATTACAAAAGTAAAACATGACTTTTAGAAAAATTAGGAAATACAAAATGGACAAAGTAAACACAAAAGCCACCCACAGTTACAACACTTGGCAGTTACTACACACTGGTTGGTGTACTCTCCACTAAATTTATCCTTTTGGAAGCCTGTATCACACATGCACACGCACACTTACACTTACACAAAGAAGCAGTAGTGTACTGTATATGCTTCTTTTATTGAACTCTCATGGAAAATATCCTTCAGCATCTTTATCCACAAAACTATTCCTACTTGGTTCCCTCAAACACAATCTCCAACCACACAAATATCAGAATCACTGAATAAATGTTTGAAAATTAAAATAAAATGCAACTAAAAAGGTTGAATTCTTCTTTGGGTTTTCAAATACTTGCCTAGAGAGAAGTGAAACACAAACACTGACATCCAATGTGGACAAATGAGTGAGGCTTTGTGTTTAGATATGCAGGAACAGGAAAAATCAGATTCTAACCAAGTTCAAAGACACATTCTACAGATACAGGTTACAAATATGTACCATCAAACAGTTGGGATCATGTGAGCCTACAATTGGAAGAAAGAAAGATCAAATAAAAACCTTTCGATGGATGTCCTTCCTCATGTAGTTAAAATGCATACTACTAACTAGCCATCCATATATGTGGGTTCTGCATCTGTAGTTTCAATCAACTATGGGTCACTAATATTCAAAAATGCAAAAGAGGCTGGTAAGATGGATCAGCAGGTAACTATTCAATCCTGATAACCGGAGTTCAATCCTCAGAGCCCCATATAGTGAAAGAAAAGAACTGATTCCCAAACTATCCTGAGACCAGCAGGTATCACTGTGGCATGCATGCATGTATGCATACACTTAGGGGAAAAAGGAGAGATTTTCTTTAAATATTAATAAACTCACAGACTATTTTCCTGGTCACTATTCCCTAAACAGTAAGTATAGTAATGCCTAATGCAGACTTGCACTGTGTTAGATATCATGACTAATCAGGAGGTGGTATATAGTGTCTGAAGAATATTCACAGGTGACAGGCAAAACTACAGACATTGTTTTTGACAGAGGCCAAGCCTCCATGGACCTTGAGGAACAACCATGCACAGACACCTATTTCATGTAGTTACTGGTCCTCATGTCTTAAACTATAGTAGAACCTTTGTGTAGTGTTACAGAAGAGAGAAGAATGACATAGGGAAGACTCCACACACGGTCAATGTGTCACACAGTATACAAAGGAAGACAGACCCTGTGTCTTCTTCGTGATATACTGACTACAGACATCCTAACACAACAATTCTTTCTGTGGTAATATAGTCTATAAAAGGGACTTTTTTACTAATCACTGTAACAGAAAATAACTCTCAGATTCTTAAACAGAGACACCCAGATGAAGAACAAAGGAATTGAATGGAAGACAGGAAATACACACCGTTGTTCTCCCCAGCTTGTCTATAGGAAGCAATATTTCCATTTGGGCAAAGCCTGTAATTTCACCACCTTGCCTGCAGCTGGAACACTCTTTTAACTGTCACAGCAACCAAGTGTAGACAGGTTTATTCAGAGGTTGTTTTTTTTTTTTTTTAAGGAAAAAAAAAACTTAAAGGGAGATTTTAATTTGTGTCCATCTGTAAAGGGGAGCACTCTTCCTAGGGCCCCATAATGATGTTCAGCGGGATATTACACTTCACCAGATGGCTAATTTGCACAGCAGGTCCAAAGCAGGGTTTCTTTCATTAGAACTGCCCTAAAGATCAGACTGCAGGAACATGTGTAAAGAACAACCCCAAGATGCCCCCTATTGCTTAAATCTAGAAACATTCCTTTCCCAGATGTAAAAAATCCATTCAGAGTGTTCCCCCAGCAAGGTCACTCAGGAGTCAGGACAGTATGTGTCACACAATTCTGGGAACCTACTTTAGGAGTCAGAAAAATGCCTGCATTTCCAAAGCCACAACAATGTCAAAACATCTCAGAAAATAAGCTATGAAGAAAGGGTAATTGCTCTGGTAGACAATTTATCATTAAAAAAATCACTATTTTCAAAGGCATCCATTTTTTATTCAAAATATTCAAAAGCATACAAAAAAGAATCTACATAAACTTCTGACCCTTCTAGAAAAGAGCAGAAGCAGTCTGACATTCTGGCAGAGTCCTGTTTATTTTTCAGATGCCCATATAACCTGTGTTTGTTTTGGCATTTCCTCCTGCAGCAATACCTAGGCAGGAGGCACTGAAGAGCATCCCCTCTGGGGTTTAAACACAGAAAAGAAAGAAACCTGAGGTCTAATGATTATGGAGCAGAGTCTGTGCTTTTGAAGAAAGTAAACAGCATGATTAACAATCTCAGCCTTTATAATTAGCTTCCCGGTCCAGGACAGAGTGTTAATTTATTAAATATTTTCACAAAGAGTCTTTTATTATCAGATTCAGTTCAGCTGGCTCCTTTCAGAGCATTACCAATTACAACCAATAAAGCTCTAATTGATGACTGCTTTTTATAACCTTTGACCTAAGATGATAAACAGTTGTACCTTAAAGTGAAAGGGTAAACCTCAAAGGGAAGGGTGTCTTAATCACGCTTAGTAAAGCAAACCGCTTAGAATTACAACCTCCTTACCTGGCTAGAGTAAAAATGCAGACTTCCTCTGTCATTAGAGTAATCCATCAGGCAAAAGATTTGAGTTTCACTTTTAAGCTAAGTGTTCTTTTTGCTACAGAAGCCCTAACCTGAATAATCTGTATGTAACTGTGCACCTTATGGACTAATTACTTAAAGAATAAGATCCAATCAAGTTCAGGACAATTAACAAGAAAATTTAGTACATGACCTAATTCAATATGGAACAATTAAAACCTAAGTCTTAGGTTTTACCAAAACCTATACACTTTTAAAAGCAGTGTGATATGAGTTACATTGCTGCTGCCTTCAAATCCCACCTTTATAGTCCATGGCCTGTGACATACCAGGGACAACCAAGGATATGTAAGAAGGTGTAAGCCAAATTGTCTGACCAGTATTGAGATGCAAAAAAAATTACTGAAAGAATTTTCTATACACAATAAACAGGGATAGTCATTCTTTCCATCAGAAGGAAGAAAATGGGGCATTTCTGCATCCACTCCAAGAAATGATCTCAAATGGCAACCATGTAGAGTTACTAAATAAACACCTGATTTCGTCGTGTAACTTTTAAGTAAAGTTCCTTATAGTCTGAGTCATTTGTGTTCGTCTGATAAAATGCTAAGGTGCTTTACAATTTGGAAGTTGAAGCTTCCCCAAACAAATCTCCTAATCTGTTTCTTTTTGTCAAGAAAGATCAGAGCCTCTGCTTAAGAAGTAATAGGAAAGTATGGGTTTTAAAAATATATAAATAAATCAATACCATCTTTTTATAGATAAGTTCCCTTTTACAGCTGCCCTCTGATCCCAAGTTCACTTTTACAACTCTGACTGACCTCTCATCATGTAAATTACATCGTTCTTGGTTACCTTCGTTCTATAAATTTGTCATTTTCAAAATGTTACATTGGGGATTAGGAAGATGACTCTGAAAATAAAGTATTTGCCATGCAAGTATGAGGACTGAATTCCCAGAACCCACAAAAATGCCTGCTGGGCTTCATGGCCCACCTGTAATTTTACAAATTATGGAGGTAGAGATGGAATCTCTGGGGCTAGCTGACAAGCTAGACTAGCAAAACAAGTAAGCTCTGGATTCAAGTCAGAGATCCTACCACACTGAATAAGTAGAAAATGATACCAGAAGGCTTCTGATGTCAGCCTGGGCCTCCGCACTCACACACAGGCACATACAGATACATATGCCCATCCACACACATGAACACACTTATGCATGAGCATGCATACTACATACAGCCACATGTCACAAAATCTCAATGTCTTTTTATTAAAATTATGAGATGTTCCTTCAAGGATTGGCTTATTCACCAGGCCGTTGACATGTCAATGTGCTTTCTTTCTACTGCTGAAAAATATATTTTTTATTTATTTAACCATTCACCTAGTGTAGAACAATTATGAAGAATGCTTGCAGCCCAGAAAGGATAAATGCCCAGGAGTGCCTTTGGTTATACATAAGTTTGGAAAAGCACTGCACTGATTTCCAGAGTGGCTCTGCTGTTTAATCCCCACCAGAATCTTTGCCAGAATTTAATAGTACATAATTTGTAAATAACACAGGCTACTGGTGCTTAGCACACTGGCCATTTGCCAATTCCAGAGAAATGTGGAGAATGCACATCTTTTTAAAGTCTTAGCAAATTATACTAAGTGTTCATCCATAAAGAATATTTCCATAAATTTCAAAATTGAAATACATGGCATTTATATAATTTTAGTAGAAATAAATGAATCTAGAGTAACATTAACAAAATGTTAAGTACAATATCTCAGTTCTAAGTATTATGCCAAAAGAAAGTAATATCTAGGTCCATTAATAAGATTTCCATATGAATGACACAGAAGCTCTAAATTAGAAACAGCCCAATGTCTCTTACTGTTCAGAAAGATAAAAAGAAGCAAGTTATTGAGACATACAACAACAGGCATGATTGGCTAAACATGCATCCCAACCAAAAAAATATTTGCATCAATAAATATAAACATTCCCTGCATATACAAAAAAATGCATGCAACAGTGATTTCAAAAGTACATGTGAAATTGACAAGGTGTCAATTTTTCCAATCAATTTAGAAATGAAAACAATACGATATTAACTCTAGTCCAGAACTGTTGGGAATAAATAACTGTATTCATAGTCTTTTTTTAAGGGATGTCAAATAATTATATCCTTTTATGGGAGGTTACATGTGAGATAGCCTTAAATGTGCATATCTTTTAATTGCCTTTAGTAATTCCAACTAAGTGCTCAAAGTAGTGAAGGGAAAAAATCTAAAATACCCACAGCTAAACAAATTTGAGTTCGGGTTCTTACCTTATGAGCTAAAACCTAGTTTAACCCTTAGTTATAGGATATTAAGCAATTTATTCAACATGTCAAAAATGCCTCAACTGTATCACCTGTAAAATGAGAATATCCAGATATAATGTCAGTGTTGTAAAATGGTGCTGTTTTGAGGATTAAATAATACAACCTGCACAAATCACATTCTATGGCTCACAGCCTGTAGAATTACTCACCAGAGTCACTATCAACACCCTCACCACAAGCTCTTACAATTGCGATCTTTCCTTCCCTCCTGATGCAACATTATGTGATTACATAAATCCACACACACAAAAACAGTAATATGAATCTGTTTGTACAAAGAAATACTTGTGGTATGGTATAGTTAAGGAAAGAAAGCAAATTATAATGAAAGGTATATCATTATTACGATTAACTGCTTATAAAAGGACATCAAATGTGTGTGGACACAATGACCATGAGGAAGTCAATGAAACTGTGGTGAAACTCTCAGTCACTTGTTTTCATCAAACTTTTCTATTTTGCTTTAAAACAATGAACTAGGTGATACAGAAAAGACATGAAGAGATTTCCTTAGTTATCTTTTCTGTAACACAGGATCTATCTCACAGGCACTAACATGTCCACTGGCTAATTCTATTGGGTCAGGATGGAAATTGTCTAAGACAGACAATGGGCAGTGACTGGCACAGATCCTGCCTGATCCTGAGATAAAGAACACAAAAAGGAATAAAAGTGCTTCCTGGAAGTTGAAAAGTGGTCTGAAGTAGTTCCTGTACTGTGTCTGTTGCTAGCCAGGGCTAAAGTTATCAGAGCTGGATCCAGGAAGAGAACTTACTGTCCTAGAAGCTTTGGTAACCTTAAGATCAACTCCCACTTTCACTACACAGTAGCTGGCTATGTTGCAATACCCCACCCAGAATGTACCAAAGACACAACTCCAGGATCACTAAGTAGTGCACAGCAGAATCTTTTAGCAAATGTGTGGTTGAAATGGTCAAATATCTAAATGGTTCCACTAAAAATAACAGAATTATGCCTGAAAAGGAGGGAAATTTTTGCTCTTTTCTGAACGGGAGGGCCCACTTGAAGTCAGAGTGTGGAACAAACTGCACACTAATCTTGCATAATTAAGAACCATTTGGCAAACTACGGAAGGATGATCTACCCTAAGAGCGGTCCAGAATGACTCTAGCCCTGACTAACTGGGCTGGCAGTGTTTCTCTTAAAACAGAACCTGACACTCCCTGCCTGATATTCCCAAACCAGATCTAGAGAGAGCAGCAGAGAGAAAGCTAAATTTCAAACAAAAATCATCCTGACAAGCCCATAGCTCCTTCAACACTAGCACATTATTAGAGTCTTCATGAGGCAGCCCCTGTAACCTGTGGAGAAAATAATTCAACATATCCTATCTGCTCAGCACTCCCTCTACCCATTCACTGTTCTATGCCAAGACCAACGTACTTTGCTAGACTGCCTTGCTCCAGTTCTATACAGCTGACTTCCAAGTCACTGCCAATGTGAGAAGGTAGGATATGACTGGTATTTTCAGTGTAATCTTTCCACAAATTAGTAAGAGCATTACTCTATAATGTTTGTATTGCTTTTACATTTTTTTACAGTCCAGCCACTGACACCCTTCTGGTCCCCCCCCCCCCCACTTATCCTATAATTTTTACAAATAGGTTTCCCAAACTCCAAAGACAAGAATTAATGCAAAATAATACTTATTTTCAGGAATAGCCCAGGAAGAATGATTATAAAAAAAGTCTTTCTTACCACCCTTACAGAATTCTACCTACAATGGAAATATCAATGATACACAGAGTGAAAGTATGTGTCAAATTTAACTCCTAAGTTTAGGCTTGGGCCCCATTTTTGCCAAGTACTAATTCTGTGACCTTCTAGGCAGCACAGCTGATTTTACTAACCCCCAGTCGTCTCAGTCCTTAAAGTCAGCTCCACGGGCTGGTGCCATGACGCTCACTCCTTTGGGATCAACCATGTGTGAAAGTGCTACTGAAAATCACAGAGCTTCTAAGTGTGAACAGGCACAGGCATGTGGGATGCTGACTGTAAAATCTAGAGCTATAACTAACACTCTGAAATCAAAGAAAACCTAATGCTCTTTTTCACCAGAAATATACTTGGTTCTACTTATTTCCAAGTTTTGAGAACTGAGGACACAGATATAAAACTAAAACACACACAAAATAGTCAGTACTTACTGCTAAACAAAGGGTATTTCACAGAGGCCACAGAAAACAAGTATTTCAATTACACTAAAGTGAGTGAGAGGGTAAAAAGCTGAAACAACGTGGGCTTCAATATGTAAAAGCACACAGTACAGTTTCTCCTTAAAATGATTTATTTAGGGTGTGGGGAGCTGGCTCAATTGGTAAAGTGATCACCACATAAGCATGAGGACCTAAGTTTGATCCACAGCAACTACAAAAAGTTGGGTGATATGATGCACACCTGTAATTTCAAAGATGGGGGGGGTTCCATGGGGCTTGCTTACCAACCACCCTAGCCAAATTGGCAAGTTTCAGGTCACAGTAAGAGCCATGTCTCAAAAAATAAGGTGAAAAACTGATGAAAGAATAACACTAGGAATCAACCTCTGACCTGCACATATCCCATAATTGCACCGTGGTTTTCCTCTGCCTCCCTTCTCTTCCATGTCCTCATCGTCCTCTCCCTTCTCTTCCACGTTCCCATCCTCTCTGGGGATGAGGATCCACATGGGCATGTTGCTCCCAGCATCTGTCTCTGTCGCCTTCACGACTTGGCTGGGAATTATTCTAAAGTTCAGTTATCAAGTATGGTATTTGCTGTGGATTTTTCATAGATACCCTTATCACATTAAGAAATTAAGAATAACAAATATGATCATATAGGGAATGAAGGGAAACCAGACAGCAGGGATGAGGAATGGGAACAAATGAGGACAAGATATAATGACACATATGTATATAAATGTCATAATGAAACCCAACAATTCAATTATAAGAAACTTCTATTCATTATGGTAACCATCTCAGGACCTATGTCAATTTTTAATGTAAGAATATGACAATGTTCTTTATATGTCTTAAATGTATAAAAGACATAGTAGAAAAATCAATATTCTCAAACTGACTGTTTTTTTTTTAAATAAATCCATTGCAAAGCCATGTGAGAACTAAATAACAAAAAATAACAAACATGCCAGACATGGATCACTCAAGGCTTCAACCCCAGCACCCAGGAAGCAAAAACAAGAAGTCAGCCTGAGCTATAGGTAGCCTGCTTCTAAAGAGACAGGGTAGAAAGAGAAGGAAGGAAAGGAATGGAGAGGGATATTTCCCACTCTTATTGCTCTTATGGAGCTGAAACTGTCCAGTATGTGTAATTTCTTCCTAACAAAAACTCATGCTTTTAACTCCTATTTAAGCATCTCTATTTCAAGAGTCTTTGTCTTCCTCTCCCTCTTCTTAAGGCAGTCAATACCTTATTCCTCACTAGGATGGCCCTGACAGGGTCCACAGAAGCCTTACAGGGAGAAAATAGCCACACCATAACAGACTTTAAAACACCCATGAAAATGCCCAAGTTCATGCATGTTACCACATATGACCTGCCTAAAAGAACAACCTAAATTTAACTTATAGGACTAGAATGATAAAGATTTGGTTTCAAGCTTTTAAGGCAATCTTCAGGGTGCCAATTCTTAACTCTTAGTAACATGCTCAGAGCTAAAAACCAACACTTTAGAAGACATAGCAAAAACACAACTAAAATGTTTCCAAACCTGTCCTCTGAGTAGAATACACTGTAGATTCCACCAAGGGAAGAATCAAATATATACGGCATCATTAGGACACCCAGCAGTCACAAGAAACTAAATGATCAAGATGAGTTCTTAATTCTTTCCAGTTTCTGAATCCACTGTATCATGCAGTGGACATGACCTCATCTGTCTGCAGTCAGGAAAGCTAACCAGAAAATTTCCTTACAAAGAATTTACATAAGGTGTCAGTAATGTCCATGAAAATCCTAGTACTTCTGACAGAAACAAAGCCATCATAGTGATGCGAGCTAGCAAATGATTAATCTAGAGGTCCAGAGATATTCATAAAGGTTCTAAATTATCTAGAACTGACATTCTCCAACAACAAGAACTGACAGTACTTTTTATGTACTCACTGTCATCAAAAGTCAAAGCAAATGGAAACGCGCCATGAGCACAGCTAATACCATTTTATGGAAGTAATCAACATCTTAATATGAGAAATGACTAGGAAATTACTTCATCAGCAGAGGGAAAAGTGTCTCTTAGTTATTAATTTGCACTTGATAAGCAGCAATATTCAGCAGACATGACTATAAGCCACAAAGCAGAGTCCCTCACTGGTGAAGTTTTAAGTTGTTGAGGAATCAGAGCAAAAGATGAAAAAAATTGCAAATGAGTGACACTAAACTTAATAAGATTCTATTTACCTAATATAGTAAAATACTATCACTTAATAAATAACTTATATAAAAATAACTCATTAAATATACCTCACAGACATTGATACAGTATTGGCATCTGGTGTGCCTCCTGTAGTGTATGTCAAGTCATGCCACTTTTGTTTCAAATCATCCAAGCCCCACGTGGCTAGTGACTATAAAATAGAGTGCAAAGGCTAAACTTCCCAGAAGGAAATTTCACCCAAAGGTACCAGGATGGATCTGTCAGTATACAGACTATAAATGCGCAATAAATATTTAATAGTTAACTGAACAAAGTAAATGAGTTAACCCAGATTCCTGAAACAACAAAACCAGCACAACACTGGTGAACACATAAAAAGCTTCATCCTCATACAAAACAGGTTGGATCAATGTGAAGCAGTCTGCCCCAAGTACCTCTGGCCTCCTAGTCTATGACTGTAGTTCTAAAGTTTACAGCAGAACTCTAGGCCTGAGCCACTTATGGTGGGAACTGAAAAGGCAGAAGCTAAAAGCATGGCTCAGACGGTGACTAGAGGAGCCAGCTAAAGCAACAGTAACTCGCTGATCCTAAGTGCCATTTTTCTACTAATAGGATGAACTCAAATTATCTAATTCATAAGAACACATTGCTACCCACCCACAAAACTAAGACTCAAGAGCTGTCCCCTGAGCGCAGGGTAGTAAAAGACCTCCAGCTGACTAAACAGCCTACCAAACACTGGTTTGCCAGAAGAGCAAAGTAAAGGGAACAAAAAAGGGGAGTGGAGTGAACATCTAACACACGTTTCTGCTGTGATTTCTACTCCCCACTACAAGACCTCTGTGAGCAGGCCAGAGAGTAAAGGAGAACACTCAATCTCGGCAACGTGGGCTGCTTCACATTTTTCAGAAATTACTGCATGTTGAAACAATGGGATATTTGTCAAAGTACAACTTGATCACCAGAATTCATCTGTTTTTCATAACCACGTTTGACCTAAACTGTGCTGACTAAACAAGGTACCCTGTGTTTCACAGCCTGGAAAATGTGGCTCCCAACCTCATTTCCAGACCGCACTGGAACTTCCAGCTCCTGGACTTAACTTCTTGTTAGCTAAGTGATTCAGATCAGGCCAAGGATGATGTCTGCAGGCATCCCCTATTACATTAATCACTTTTTCGTTTTCAACGCGTTTAGTTCATTTCACTTTTTTCTTGTAGGTATCTATTAAAAGATAGAGCTGCAAAATCATTAAAAGTTTTCCTTCTGAGTTGTTATTAATTTACATAAAAATTTACATTTTAAATCAACACAAATTTTACTTGGAAATAATTTCAACTTACAGAAACTTAAAGGAAAGGACCCTAAGTATGGTTCAAACCTCCTGTGTACCCTTTACCCAGACTAGCGTGCTGTTAAGTATTCCTATATAGTCATTGTCCAGTATGACAGATGATGTATTCTAGGACATTTACGGAGGACCAAAACCCACAGCTTCTCCAGTTCTTTACAGACACTAAAACAGCATGTGTATAGAACTTGTGCATATTCTATTATATACTTTAAATCATCACTTCATTACTCATAAAACATAATGCATTGTTAACCACTGTTATATGGAACTGTTTATGGAATGAGGATACTCAAGGAGTCTAGACATATTCAATATAGATGTAACATTTAATATATGTTCTTGATTCATAATTGGCTGAATCCAGATATTTGGAACCCACAGACTTCAAGGGTCAACTGCGCACAGACTAGAATTGCTTTAAATCATGTATATTACCATCAAAGCTTCTTGTGCCTCTTATGGGTTACTCAAGCCTGCTTTCTTATACAACCCAGGACCACCAGACCAGGGGTGGTACTGCCCATAGTGAACTGTGCCCTCTCATGTCAATCAAGCTGACAAAAACTCACCAGCAAATGACTTTTGATAGATAGCTCCTCAAAATTAAAGTGAAGTATTCTAGATGTGATAAAATAAAAGCAATGCTTGTTCCCTTCTGAAACATCTCCCTCTGAATGAGCTGCATAGATTTATCAACTTGATACAAACTAGCGTCTCCTGGGAAGAGTGACTCTAAATTATTTTTAAATAATTTATTTTTTAGTGTGCACTTATGTTTTGTCTGCAAGTATATCTCTGTGAAGGTGTCATATCCCCTGAAACTGGAGTTGCAAATAGTTCTAAGCTGCCATGTGGTGATGGGAATTGAACCCAGGGTCTTCTGGAAGAAGAGCCAGTGCTCTTAATTGCTGAGCTATCTCTCCAGCCCCCTTTTCATTTTTAATTAAAATGTAATTATTTTACTTCCCTCTTTTCCTCCAACCCCTCCAAATTCATGACCTCTTTTTAATTATTGATACACACAAGTATGCATATGTATATTTTTTTTCAAACATTCCATTAATGATCAATGTGTGGGGGCCTAAACTGACTTCTGGCAGTCCACCCTGGGCTGATATAAAAAAGTAAGCTGAACAAGCCAGTAAGCAGTTTTCCTCTATGGCCTCTGCTTCAGTTCCTGCCTTAACCTGTTCTGGTTTCCCTCACTGACAGACTGCAACTTAAAGGATTAAGCCACCCCAAGTTGGTTTTCTTCACAGTGTTTATCTCAGCATCATAGAGCACACTAGGACATGGTAGCTTATGACGTCAGCAACCCTTCAACTGCGATGTGAATTTTGAGCACATGGTGAAACTGCTGTACAATTATATTAAGGGTATTTATTCATTCATTCATTTATTCATTCATTTATTCAGTCATTAACTACTAAACAGAATTCTTGTTCTATTAACAACAGTGGCCTAAAATTCACAATTTTCCTATCTCAAACTGAGAAGCTGGAATTACAGATGTATGCCAACATGCCCAATTTAAGATTTTTTTTGAGAAGTTTAAGTTCAAAGCACATTTGAGAGAAAAATATAAAACCATCAGAATTCCTCCTGTTCCCACATACCTTCCTGCCCCTAACCCTCCAGCACCCACAAAGCCGCATCTCATACTTTCCTGACCTAACACTCCTGTGCACATGGACAGAGCCTATTACATTATGGACATGTTCTAATTACTATATTTCTCATTGGAGAATAAACAATCTTTGGGAAATATTTAAAGACAAACATCCTCTTCATTCTTAATGTTACCCAGATTTACTGTCTGTTCATGTCTCCCACCTTAATAAACTTCTACTGTGATTATTGAAAAAGGAATAGTCATGAAGAGTCTGAGATTTTCCCACCTTTAAGTTAATAAATTTCAGTTTCAAGAAAGCAAACAAAATGCACAACATTCCTGAATCTAAAACAAGTGACTTTATTAGTCTTATCACTACCAGAAGCCAGAAAATCAGTCATTACTTGCTCTTGCTTCCAGAGCCTTGGGACATTAGCACAGTGTAAAAACAGTTCAGGTCACATCTGTATACACAGCAAGCTGTACTAAGGATGAGGATCCCTAAATACAGAGAATCCTAACTCCTCTTTTGCATAGAAAACATGCCCCAGGCTATTACTACAGACTGCTATTCCTCTCACTGGAGATATTATTTCTTTATACAAGCTGTTGGCTTTACAAACACCCATGCAAAAATTATCTAGATAGACTCAGTGCTTCTGTTTACAGAGATTCATACCAATGCAGGCAGCCCATGAGGAACTCTCTCAACATTTACCAGTCCAGTGTAAGAAAAATTCTGTCCTCCATTCCAGTTTACAGACGCCTGAATGCACATGAACAAAGATTCACCCCTTTATCCACAGGAATGCTTACTACTAATACACTCAAGATTTCCTATTCCTTTTTAATAAAAAGATTCTTTTCATTTTATGTATAAAAATGTTTTTGCCTTCATGTATATCTGTGTACCATGTGCATGCCTGGTGCCTGAAGAGGCCAGAAGAGAAAACTGGATCTCCTAAAACTGAGTTACAGGTAGCTGTGAGCTGACACATGCTAGGATTTGCTCCTCTGGAAGCTCAGTGAGTGCTTTTTAACCACTAAGCCATCTCTCCAACCTCATGTTTCATATTATTTTCCAACAAAACTAACACTACTTATAAAAATCTCTTTTTTGTACATTCTATTATAATCCATAAAACCAGGCTACTTTATTACTTAATGGACAGAGAAAATAATTCTGAAGTTCCAAACACAGAAGACACCACTGGTGAGTGTTGTCAGGCCCCTCCTAAATATGACACCAACTAAAGAATTGAACTCACCACAGAAGACACCACTGGTGAGTGTGCTCAGGGCCCTCCTAAATATGACACCAACTAAAGAATTGAACTCACCACAGAAGACACCACTGGTGAGTGTGCTCAGGGCCCTCCTAAATATGATACCAACTAAAGAATTGAACTCACCACAGAAGACACCACTGGTGAGTGTGCTCAGGGCCCTCCTAAATATGACACCAACTAAAGAATTGAACTCACCACAGAAGATACCACTGGTGAGTGTGCTCAGGGCCCTCCTAAATATGACACCAACTAAAGAATTGAACTCACCGTCAGACCCTGAGGACCACTGAAGCAAGTGATGCAGTCTTGTGGTGCGGCTGTTGCGGGGTCTGCTGACTGCTGTACAACACTGATTTTAATGGCATGACTTATGATAATGTCATTTTTTTAACTAGTGGAGGAAGCCAAAAGAAACTGATCTCATATTCTAAAGTGAAAAAGAAAATTAGTTCCTTCCCTCCACAGTGGGAAGGAACTAATTATTTTACCGTCCATAAGACAGATTGTGGACAACTGAGCTAAAGTCTGCACCAAAGGCAACTCTTCAAAAATAAAATATTTTACAAGGGTAACTTAAAAATAAAGAAGAAAAGAACAAAGGAAGGGAGGGAGGGAGAAAGGGAGGGAGGGAAGAAGGAAGGGAGGAAAGGAGGGAGAGGGGGAGGGGAGGGGAGAGAGAAGGAGGGAGGGGGAGGGGGAGGGGAGAAGGGAAGGGGAGGGAGGAGGGGAGGGAG
>JANHMN010000008.1:21668116-21747618 GCA_030674055.1 Rhabdomys pumilio
GAGAGGAGAGGAGAGGAGAGGAGAGGAGAGGAGAGGAGAGGAGAAAACAATCAGGATATTCAGCAATCCCATTACTGGGATTCATTACCAAAGGAGGTGAAGCCAGAATGCTGACTGGCTGTCTGTTCTCCAACATGCTTTGTAGCACTATTCACAATAGCTGGGAAACTACAGCAATCTACATGCGCATCAGTTAATGAACAGATTGTATAGCATAGATAAACAATGGGAAACTATTCCTCCATAAAAATAAATGAAGTGCTATCACTTTTTGACATGAGTGGACCTGAAGATCATTACATTAAATGAAAACAAGCCTGGAACAAGGTGCCAATACTGCTTGATCTCACTATAATGTAGAATTTGAAAAGCTGACCCATGGAACTTGAGAGAATAGTAGCTACCTGAGGCCAAGGAAAGCAGAAGTGAATGACTAAGCAAGGGGTACTGAAGAAATGGTTCAACAAGAGTAGGAAGATCTGGGGTGCTAAAACAGGGTAGGAAATAACATACAATTAAGAATTACACATATCAAAAAGATACAAGTCTAGGTATGGTGATTGACACCTGCAATCCCAGCAGTTAACAGACGAAGGCAAGATGATGGTAAGTTTGAGGCCAGTGATGGAGAACTACAAAGTAAGGGAAGTCTACATGGGTTACAAAGCAAGACAATATCTGAGCAAAACAAAACAAACCCACTATAAGAAAGGATTCTGAATGTTTCTACCATAAAGTAATGATGAGTTTGAGAAGATAATATCAGCAAGATCAGACATTAGACAAGTATAAAAACACAAAAAAATCAGCCCTTCCTCCATTGTCAGTCACTCACCCACTATGCTCTCCCCACATCTCCTCTAGGGCACTCACATCATCTAAAAGTGTCTTATTTATTACCTGACATTTTATCCATGCTGGATCTCTGGAACCATCATACTGAATAAATGTAAAAATGAAAAACACAAACAACAACAAAATCCACAGTTTAAACAATTAGGATGGTTTTTTTCCTACATGAACACAAATACAATCCGCACAACTACAAATTTCACAAATAAGCACACTTTAAAATTTTTGAGATAGTTTTAGTGTGTAGTCCATATTACCTTTAGACTCTGGTTCCTCCTGACTCCTTTACCAGAGCCAGTGTTATAAGTGTGTACCACCATGCTCAACCTATGGCCTACATTTCATATCTCAAACAAACAATTAAAAAAAAAAAAACACAGTAACTTAATACCTGTTGAGTTTTATTTGAGGTTCAGTGAGAAATAAAACAGGTCAATGAACTATAAGAACTTCAACCTAAAACAGCCCAGTCATCTTAGCTGCTGGTTTGTTTCAAGCACCTTGTGTGGTCTATAGGCTTTTTCAAACACTCCCTTCTTGGGGTACCCTACATTTTACTCAGTTCGTCTACAACTGTTTATTAGCTTATTTCACAATATGGAAAAATAAAGAAGCTCTGAATAAGATGAGTGATGAGAAAGAACATGAAGCATATTTTACTGGGGAAGTCTGGATTCAGATCATCCACTCCAGTGTCAAAGTCCTAAATGACCACCACATGTGGGTCACAATTCCTTTGGGGTTAAATGATCCTTTCACAGGGGTTAGCTAAGATCATTGGAAAATACATATAATTACATTACAATTCATGAAGAGCAAAATTACAGTTATGAGGTAGCAACAAAAATAATGTTATGATTGGAGGTCACCATAACATGAGAAATTTATTCAAGTGTTACAGAATTAGGAAGGTTGAGAACCATTGCTTTAGACCATAGCTTGTTTGCATTACAGAAATTCACCAAGTTTAAAACATCTCATGCTCCCAAAATTTAAAATAAGCCCATTCTACCTGTAAGTTTAAAAAAACACTCATGACACCTGCTATTAAGAACTGAAAACATGCATGAACTTCAGCATAAATTTTCCTTCTGTTAAGAAGATCATTGTTATATATGTCAATTACATAACTGCTCCAATAAACTGACCCCCCACACACAGGACAAAAGGAAGCTCCTTTGTCTCTTATGAGTGATCTTGTGGATTAGGTCACAGGCATTGGCCACAGTCACTGATGCCCCTCACACAATATTAAAACTACCAGAGCAATATATTAAAACAGTATCCAGAAAGAAAACACCTTAGGTATAGTAAATATAAAAAAAAAATTTCTAAAATTTTCAAAGAAATCTGACAGAAACAAAATAGATTATAGGAACATAAAATATAAAAGGAAAGGAGAAAAACATGTCAACTATGTCTCACTGGCTACCTGAGATGAGGAAAATATAAATATCACATCCAAAGATCTGAGTAATGGTATAAAGATAGTATAATTTCCAAGAGCTGTCTGAAGGAAAAAAGGTGGGGCTGTGTGAATGACTCAGCCTGCAAAGTACCTGTCTCACAGAATGAGGATCTGATTCCATGCTCAGACTTGCACGCGCACACACACACACACACACACACACACACACACACCCCTCTGGCACTGTGGCATGTGGCTAATCCCAACACAAGGGAAGCAGGGACAGGCAAATCCCTAGAATCTGGCCATCCAGCCTAGCCAAACCAATGTGTTCCAGGTTCAATAAGAGAGCCTGTCTCAAAAAGTAAACAACAGTGGAAGAAGACATCAAATTTCAGCCTCTGACCTCCACCTGCATGTACACCTGTATGTACCCATGCACATACCCAAATCAACTCACTAACCACACACACACACACACACACACACACACACACACAATCAATAGATTTGAACAAACCTACCGTGTGGAGCATATCATGGGAGAGTACACTAGCTAGTGGAACACACACATGAACAACTATCATGGGAGAGTACACTAGCTAGTGGAACACACACATGAACAACCAGAAGGAAAATACATGGAGATATAGGGAAAGAAAGATAAGGCGAGGGTCCAGTGTAGATTATTCAGGCCAGGTACAAAAGTTACTTTACTTAGCAAATAATGAGAAACAACACAGTTTCAATTTATATTAAGCTTAAGATTAAACTGTATTTACCATCACTCAGTGTCATATGTAACTGTGACTTACTTCCTTTGTTGGAGCCTGAAAAGTCATATGCTGTGTCTAAAGTTGTCTACATGGCATCATTGCTTAACACACGTGAAAATACACAACTAAGCACACTTGAGAAGTTCAATTATCTCCAAATATGCTTTTGGTTTAACTCATTTTTCTTTCTTCTTTTTTTTTTTTTGTCTGTTGTTTTATTCAAAGCCAAGTGATATATATGCCCATGGGTAATAAGGTCATGGGGTTAAAAGAGCATTATGACAATTAGAACAAACCAGAGCCCATTAGTCTACACTGCAGGAAGGTTATCACTAGAAATGCTCTTCCTGTGTCCTTATCAATGCAGTGCACAAAGCATTTGCCCTCAGTTCTTTCTCTGTGGTCTGCACAGTGTTTACTCCTATCTAACCGCACCAGGCACTGGTGGGTCAGTGATTCTCTGAGGCACTGAGACACAGCAGGAGAGTGGCAGGAACCTGCAAAGTGTCAGAATAGACTCTGAGCTGCTCAACACTTGAAGGCAAAACTGTTCAAACTTAAAAAAAAGTCTAAAGAAAATACATAAAATGTGTTCTTACTACTTAAATGCACTCAAGATCACCATTGGAGGAAAGCAGAATGTGTCTGGCTCTTTTCTATTTGTCTAAGTTAGTTTCTTAAAGGTATACCTTGTATATGTCTTAGATACTGTGGAAATGTACAAGAATGTTTTGAGAAAATAAAATCCATGAAAATTAAAATAAAACAATTACAAAGTAGGCCAAGTGGAATAGGGTCTAAAGCATATAAACTCACCTAGAGTTCTTAAAAAGTTCAAGTAGATAAACAGACAAAAACAAAGCTATCCTGAAAGATCTGGAAAGAGTACCCACTTCCCCTTCTATTCTTGCTCCCAGGACATTTTAGAAACAACTCTCCAGGTCTCTTACAAAGCAGCTTGCCTCTAGATAAACTAAATTATGAGCTTTCTGAAAAGTCGTTCTGATCATCTTATATCTCTCAGCATAATCAGCCACATATGGTAGCTTTAGAAACAACTTTGAGAGTAGATCTTCTATTAAATAAACTTCTTCTGTCATAACTTCATACACATTCTGACAGCTCTCACCCCAGTTCCCCAGTTCGCCAGTTCCCTCAGACCCCACCCTCCCAACAAGTGTCCTGCTAATCTGTTTCCAGAATCTGAGTTTGTGGTCCTCTGATTTTGATTAGGGCCTTCTGTGTGGACTTGAAGTTGGAAGAACCCATTGAAAAGTGGTGGGTATGACAGAGCATACAAAACTAAAGACAATAGTTCCCCTTTCCCAGAATCCATCAGTAGCCTACAGTTTTGCAGTAGAGGTAAAGTCCCATAAGCCTCTACCCTATTCACAACTGACTGCTCAAGGGACTTCTTGTAGAGGACCAGTCCAAGTAAAAGCAGCTGCTTGAGCCCATGACTGCACCAGTTTTGTTGTGACTAAAAGCTGGGACCTCACTGTCCTTCTTCCAGCTCTTCCATGCTTTGCAGCCACAGTCTTTGCTAGTTTCAGATGTGAGAGTGTAAACAACTTGCTGGGAGCTGAGCTGTCATCTAGCACTTGCTGCTGCTTCGAGTCTTTACAGAATCAAGAGGTTGAGAACAAGTAAGACTGTTAAAACTAATCATTTTGTTCATTTGACAACTCCAATAGTATCATAAACTTTTCAATTATTTATTTTCCAAAACATTTTAGCTAATACTCAACTTTTATCACAGTTAATTAACAAATTTTAAGAAATTTAAGATGAAGATGTGTCGCTCAGAGCTGCTCATATTGGTACCTATTTCTAGCTTTCAGATTCGTTCCTTCCTGTTACCTGTTGCTCTAAGATCATGGTTCTTGTCATTTTCCCCAGCTACCATTGCAGGCCATACCAGGAGAAATATTCAGATTAACATTGGGAGGTCACATAGTCTCTTGACCTTCTGTGGGGAAAACAAACATTGGGAGAAGCATGTTCCAAGAAGGTTCCTCTCCATCACACTCTATCTTGTCTACCAATGGGACAGAAATAGGATAATTCTAGGCCTGATGCTGACTCTCTTCTAACTACAACTGAGTCAGAGAGGGAGGGAAGGAGGGAGGGAAGGGGAGAGGGAGGGAGGAGGGAGGGAGTAAGAGAGGGAGTAAGGGAGAGAGAATATGTGCTGAAACTTAACACATTTATTTTTTACTAACAGTTCTCACCATTATTTATAAACCTCTGTGCTGGATCTTTCTAATAAACGTGGTCAGAAAACAGCTACTAGCTTAGCTGCAATGGATATCATATTCTTAAGAAAAAAGGTCATCAGCTTGTCATACAGAAGGACTGCCTGGGGACAGAGAGATATGACAAAGTAACAGAATCCTTTTGAAATACGTTTTACATTTAGACCAGGCAAGGCTTCTAAAAGGACAGAAAAATCAAGATGGCAAGATGCTCCCAGGGGCCTTAACACACTGGGTGCTCAAGTGGACCTGGCATTAGCTATTCTGGGCACAGGTGTGTACTCAGCAGATTGCTGCCTCTGCAACAATGTGGACCAGCACTCCGCCCTTTCCTACACTTCTCTACAGTCTCCTTTTGCTACTGAGGAACAGAACTGCAGTTCTTAAATTCACGTACTACTAAGGGGTTGGTGTGTGCATTAAAAAGCACCGGGATTACTGCTAAATATTTAATTTAATTTTATTTTATCATTAATTTAATAAATGACAATTGCTAAAGATGTCAGAATTCTAGAAAAAAACTTTTTATTATAACATGTTTTATTATATTTTATTATACATAAAAATACATGAATCAAAGGTATACATTTTGTCAACATTTTTAATATGGGAATTTAAATTGTTAAAGATGATATAATATAGATAACTAGAGACCACAATGCCACTAGGAAGGAAGATTATAAGTGGAACCTAAGAAACAGAAGGTCTGGCTTAATTCACAGGCTTGCTTTTCTGTGCACCGATAATAACAGCCAAGTGTCATATTAGGTGCTGTACATAAGATGAGTTAGCACAGAACCTCAAGATGACTTAGAAAGATGTTTCAGTATATAAAGGAGCTTAAAGTATATGCAAATCCTGCCTGGACTGAAGTTGATTTGAAGGCTGCAACCCATAAACACGGCAGATAACCTTGGGTCAATAAAGGTTTCACAAAATATGCAAGGCAGACTCATTTATGTACTCACTAGCAGACAGTCCATCCATCTTCACAGGAACAATGCACAATGTACAACAACCCCCATTATTACCCATCACTTCCTGAACAGGAGAACTTGGAGTTTGTTTTTTCCTTTTAAAAAAAAATGTTTTTTCTCTAATGACTATGACATTTTATTTCCTCACCTGCTGATCTCTAAACTATATGTTTATTGGCTGTAAACTGAAGACTTAAACTGTATCAACTGTTTAAAACAATTCTACACAAGCTTCTGCCTCTGCTCCCACACACTGCCATTGTATGATCACACCAAGGCCCAAGGCTCCACCATTATCTGACCCTGCTCACTTTCTTCCCTCCCCTCCACCCACCAAACTTTGTCCTTCCTGTCAAAGTTCAGCACTTCCTAGAAAAGTCTCACTGCCTGTTTGATATTGTACTTTACTTTAGTCACCAAAGGAAGAATTTACAGGTGCTTGGCCCCATCTATAAGACCATGACCGAAATCTGACCTCCTGTTAACAATACATGAACTTCTGCCCTACTGATAAGGCTGGCTGATATAAGTAGGATTTTTCAAATAATCCTTTGGGAATTTATAAGCAGCACAGCCATAAAGGGGGGTGAATGGAAGGTCGGTTTCACTAAAAATAATAAATATTGCCATGTTTATTCAAAGTGTGCCTTGTTATGCTTCAGGCCAAAAGTTCAGATAAACACTATTGTAAATGACAAAATATTAGAACTTTTTGTTGCTTGTGTTATGATCCTTCCGTTGAACACCAACAGAACTGCCCCCACCCCTACCATGTAAGTCTCTGCCCTGGCACTGAATAGCATGTCCTGAGATGAAAATATTGCATTTGCTTAAGGGTCAAAAGAAGAGTGGCTATCTCTTACACTGACTATTATATACTGCTAATATTAATTGGTGAGGCAAAAAAAAAAAAAAAAACCAAACCCACCAGATTGAATTAACATTGTACCTGCCGTAAAAGGGCTTGCCATCTATTGATTAAGAATCCACTGGACTATGATGATTAGTACAATAGACACAGACACACACACCAGGCCCTAAATAAATGTGGAGAAAAGATCTGCTGAGCTCTGTCTGCAATATTAGGAAAATTTGCTAGAAGACAGGTATAAAATAAGTAAGAAATGGGAAATTAAAGTGAAACAGAATTTTTAAAACACAGTGAAATCAGAGTAGTGATTGATGTAGAAGGGCTGATGTACAGAAAGGATGACAACTACAGCATGCTGCAGAATTTGAAGCCAAGACGGTGAGCGACAGGAAATATAGAAGACCTCTATAGAGCCACAACAGGTTTTGTTCTTCAACATTTCAGTGCCTTACAAGATAGAGGGTCAGTGAGATAAAGCAGGTAGCCTGTTTTAGACATGGCAGGAGGTAAGTGACTGAGGGTAGAGGGAATACTTAAGGTAACTGTTTTCACTCTTAGGGTAGAGGAAATAAGGTGATTGTTTAACCAGCTATGATAAATATATGAATGAAGGCAACGGCCTTATGATAATAAGTTTCAATCATATTTACAACAGCCACATGTCTATGGTACTCAGGAAAATCCAACAAGAATGTGGCTTTCTAACTAATGATGAGAAAAAATAATTATGGCTTCAAGACCACTGAAATTTCAGAAGCCTGTAGGGCCAGTGAAGTATGAGAGACACATTGATGCTAAGTGTCTACTACCTGTGGAATCTCCATAAAGTTGAGTGCAGTGGTTTTCTTTGTTTGTTTGTTTGTTTGTTTGTTTGTTGCCACTGTCATTAGGGGAGATGGAACCCAGTTCCTCACACAAGGCTAAGCACATACTCTACTGCTGAGCTCATACCCAGTTCTAGAATATGTACCTTCTAACAACAAGAAACAGAGCAGTGGCACAAGTAGAACTCTGGCAGTAGTGAAGGGCACAAAGAAGATGAGCTGGAAAACACCAGAGTAGGCAGCAAGTGGTTAAAGATGCCAACAGCCAGTAGCTGGGCAGAGATTTAGGGTTCAGGGCTTGGGATGTGAGGAGACCATAAGGAGAACAAGGAAGGTGGAGAGAGAAGACATCATGAGATAAGAATCTTGAAATCATGGCCATGAGGGCTGGCCAACTGGAGTTAAGAGCAGCCCAGATGGATGATAGTAAGTATTAACTCAGAGTTACTGATAGGAAAGTAGATTCTAACAGCATAAAGAGTAGATATCTGACCAGCTTAAATGCTGATAAAGGCTTATTATAAATTTAAAAAAAAAAAAAAAGACTGGCAGAGAGGAAAAAAACCATGCCATAAAAGGTAGAAATGAGATTAAGAGGTTGAGAGATAAAAAACGATCAGTAAGGTCAAGGTCCAAAAGAATACACACTCAGAAAAGTGAGAAGAGGGAAGGTAAAATCTGGATTAATCCAAATGAAGAAACAAAGACAATATCGGAAAACAAAAAAATTAGTGCTATATGGTTGATGTTCTATTCTCTATTCTTCAGTTCCCAAATTCTCTTTTGCTCAAGGCCTAAGATTAATGCTTATTATTAGAAAATGAGAACACTGTAATACATATTTATGCTGACTAAACATTTTTAAATATTCTCATTAATACTGTGACAAGCTGTACTTTACCATGAAGTAATGTGCACATCTGACATTAACACAGCTTTACAACTAACAAGAATACATCCTCAGCTCTATAAACTCAGCGCCAAGTTACGTATGCTGTTAGCATCCTTTAGTAAAATTGATGTTAGGTTTTACTCAGAATCCCCATAAGTCTGAACTAGGAATGTCTAAATTATAAACATATATTACAAAACACCTATCATCAGCTGTGAATTTGGCAACTTTATGAATGGTTCTAAAACCTGTGCAGGCCAGGTAAAAATGGTTTAAACATTGTTACAGAAAATTTGTGAGTATCAAATATTTCACACTTCAAATACTAATGCATAGAATCCCATTCCAATTAAACAGTTTTCTAATTTAATCATATCTAAACCAATAGATTGTAATTAAGCCTATATGTTTATTGTAAATCAAGACATAAATTTAAATTGTCAATTTATTTAATAATAAGAATTATTATTCTATACCTCCTGAGTACATGTTTATACTTCACAATGCATGCTTCTGAAAATCTATGTCTGAATCAGCAAATGACAACATCATCTTACCAGACAACTGCCATTTATTAAATGTCAATTATTTTCCAAGGACTGAGTTGACATTATTTCATTGTCAATAACTACACTAAGCAGGAAATTATTTTCCCATTTCATACATACATAAGTGTGATGCTAGACCACCCTAACACACAAGGTTGTAAGTATGCAAGTAAGCGATTTTACTGGTCTGTTAGAATTCTCACTTGAGGCAAATTTGTTCTGTTTTCATAAAAGCTTAACAAAGCTTATAAAAGGCAGCAAATAGCGGTAAAACAGCACTGCCATGCTACCATCATTCTGAAAATGCACTTTCATCCTGGTGCATGGCAATGACTTAAAACATAAGCCCTCACTTACCTAGACATCTATACATATCCCAATGCTTTCATATATGAGAGAGATGAGTATTAAAAACTGTAAAGAGACTAACAACACTTCCATCAGCACCGTGTAACAACAAACCACTAGAGTCGCTGTCAGGGAACGCTGTCATCTTGGAGCAGGAGGCTTTGGAAGTTGGTCTGAGGTTGGGAAAAGAGTTGCTTGTTTGTAGGTTTGTTCAGGCTTATTATTATTTTTTTTTAATGAAAGTTCAAACATTATGACCTGTAAGTTAAAAACTAATGGGCCTGATTAAATGGGACTAATTAAAGATGTCCATTTCCATAAACACTAAACACAGTTTGCAGTACAGAGACAAACTGGAAGGATGCTTGCAATATCCTACACTGTCATGATCAACTCTACAGTCTACTGACACCACAGAATTGTCCTTTTAGCAAATTTCCTTTACCAGTACTTTACAGAACAAAAAAAAAATAATTGTCAAAAAAATGTAAATATTGTTCATAAATCCTTTAATGTATAAAAGCAGGTTATTCTAGGTTAAATATGTTAGATTTGAAACAGAGAAATCTGAATACATTTCTACTTATAACCCACCAATCTGCTGATGACGCTTTGAAATCTCATCAGCTATGTTTGAATTTTACAAGGCAAATATAAACAAGACTCAAGCAAGAGCAGATGAACTAGTTAACACTTGTCAAACAAAACTTTGCTCAAAAATAAAGTAATAATAACAACAACTCAGAATTTGGGATTTAATACATATCTTTATTAGGATGATCAGGTAAAGACTCACCAGGACAGAATATATGTGTAGACACCGATACACAGGAGAGAAATCCACCAAGTCTTGAGCCCCAGGTACCTAGAACATACAATTACAAAAAGATCACATAAAGTTATTGTGGTGAAAACTGCATTAACTTTACTTTTACTACTCAAGCAGTGAATTTTTTTCTAAGCCAACTCTATATTCTAAGTGGAAAATTCAAAATAAACAAAAAAATCATGTTCTTAGGCTGAAGAAATGGCTCCCCAATTAAGAATGCTTGCTGTTCTTTCAGAATTTAGTTCCCAACACCTACATAATATAACTCACAACCACCAGTAATTACAGTCACAGGATATACAACACCCTCTTCTGGCCTCCACGAGTACCCATACACAGTTGGCACACACATACAGAGACATACATATATACATACATACATACATACATACATTCATACATACATACATACATACACATAAATAAAAAAAAAAACCTTAAAAAAATTATGTTCCCAAGCAGAAAACATACTTATAAGCCTAGCACTTGGGAGGGGGGAAGAAGGAAGGAGGATCATGAGTTCAAGGTCACTTTTAGGTACATGAAATTCTGCCTCAAAATGAGAGAGGGGTATGGGGGGAGATCCCCAAAATCTTAATTCTTTTACTCTACTCACAAGACTAATAACCTGTGCTGACAGTTCAGGTGGCAGAGTCCCACAGAGATAAGAGGAGAAAACTGCTGTCTCTACCTTCAGAAACACATGTGAGCCAAGGGCCATCAGAAAAATGCAAAGATGGGGCTGTGACTTTAGTTACCCAATTCTCCTAAAGTGCATACAGTTCACATAAAACCAAGTTTCAATGGTCAGAGACAAACTTGCTATACAAAAAAAATGGCCAGACAGTTATTAAAGGGCACAAGTATTAAAATTCCTAAGTCTTTTTTTATCAAAATACAGAAGTAACACAGAAAGGAGGGGACACTGTATTAAAAATGAGGTGACATATGGAAAAGCCAAACCAAAAAGTTACTTGAAGATTTTAAAGTGAATAATGAATGATATGTTGACTAAGCTAGTACACATTAAAATAAAAAGTAAGAATCGAGTGAGAACTGAAATCAACTCGCAGGATTCAGAGTTTGTTGGTGTCCTGACAAGGAGGTGGTCAGAGCAGAGTATGATCCATAGTTCTCAACTAAGGATACCCAGATTCAACAAGAATAAAAAGGGACCTGAAAGTACATGCTAAACAAAATGAAACAAAAAGGAAGAGACAGGGGAAACGTACATAAGCAATTACAATACAGAACGGGCTCGTTTTTCCTGTCACAATGGTAACCACGTAGATCACCAGCACAAAACCAGAAGACCCATCTAAGCTCAGGTAGGCTGACTCATGGCTGCAGAGCTGGTTCCCTTTCTTTCCTAAAGCAAACACTATCTCTTCTTGGGGCACAGCTACTCTAACCAAGACTTTTCTCATAACCAAATGGCCTTGTCCTGTACAGCACACTGCAGTGCTCGCTGGCAGGTCACCTGGCACTCTACCTTCTGCTCGGCTCCATCAGGCAAATCTTAGGAATCCCATACTTAGCAATGAGGCCTCTGAAGCCAAAAAGTGCTAAGAGAGCCAAAAGACTCTGCCATGTGGTCCCTTATTTCAAGTGACCACTCACCTCTATATAAAGGCAGCATGGAAACTTTAAGGAAATTAATCTTGCCAGAAAAAGAAGAGCTAAACACTAGGTAAACACAACATCAAAAGAAAAAAATAAGATTTATAATAAGATTTAAAGTACATAAAAATAATGTATGTACATAAAAAAGACAAAGGAAATACATAGAGTAAAAAGGGATCTATACAAGAAATAAAATTGATTATTTAGAACAATGTAGTTACTTACAACATACATAAAAGGAGGAGAACTTTTCTTGCCTATTTTTGAGCAGCAAATAGTTTATTTGTCACAGAGCCAGTTTCTCTCAAAAAAGGAAGCCATCAGAAGCCACTCTCAAGCAGAACCTTGGCTCACTGACTTGTCAGAGCCATCCTTACAGAATGAACAGCAATAGAAGTGACATTTCCCTAGAGAGTTGTGAAAAATAAGCTTGCAGACCCTTTAGCAAAGAAAGGCATTGTTGCTAACAGTTAGGATTGGTCTATCTCCATTCACATTTTCTAAAAGGTACCTCATGCAAGGTGGCAAAGTTCTTTCCTATTATCTGCAACAAATCTGTTTTCTGACTGTTTATAGTGTCCTGAACTATAGGTATTTGGTCTTTTATTTCTTGGTCCTGAAACTAACATACAGCATGCATACTTGTCTGTTTTGAAAGTTCCAGAGAGAGAGCTAGGCAAAAAGTAAAGGAACACTAGCTCTCTCTCCCTCCACAAACAGCCTGGTATTTAGAAAGCCTTTCCTCACTGCTCCCCCCTGAGAGCACACTAGGAGTGAGCACTGTGAGGAGTCAGAGTGCTGTGAGGATAGAGGCATGTCAAGTATGCACTGACTCATGTTGCTTTGAGCTGGATGTGTTTTTTCTGCTTCTACTAATGAAAAAGAATCACTTACATCTACAGAAGGCAAGAGGGGAAGAGCAACAAGCACTGCGTGAAGGAATGTCACCCTTCTACAAGATGGAATGTGGTCTCCAAAATCTAAGAACAGGGGTGGAGGAGAGCTCTGGGACAAGCATCTGCCTGGTGCACTAGCAGCAACTTGTCTGCCCCCTAAGCTGCTCTAGCAGGGCAGGGTTCATAGGTTCTTCCTCCCCTCCTTTCTTTGCCTCCCCTCCCCTGGAGTTGCAAAGAATGATTCAAGCAGATTTAGGTTTCATCAGGGAGGGGTCCAAGGACACTTTCCTAAGCTAACAATGACTGCCTCTAATGGTTTCTATCTCCTAACAAAAGTCATGACTTTTTTATCAGCTTCATCTAATTTTTCCTTTCCAAAGTAAATAACAGGGCCCTTGCATTTTACACATGTCCAAATTTGACAAATCTTTATCCACAGAGACTGGAACTGATAAGAGATAACTTTGTGGTGGGACCCTGTCATTTCCTATTATAAAGGCTTTCTTTGGGGCTACAAAAACATGATTAAAATAGTTAAACATTTCCTGTGCCTGGCAGTCAGGAACTCAAGACATTAAGACCCTGGAGTCTGTATTTTTCTAGAAGTTCAAATGGACTAGGAAGATACCAGCAGTAACCACAAACAGTATACAGGACACAACCCTGCTTTGTGTCTAATGCTAAGAACTCACATGAAATCACTTCATCACCAAGGACAGCAGCTGTCTAACTGCCTATACAGTTCTAGGAGCAATAAATGCCTCCCACCAGCCAAACACTTAGGATTTTCTCAAAAAGCAACCATTGGTAAGATTTTAGATGTTATAGCTATGATTTGTGCCCCCAGAGAATACCATATAAGTTAAGAAACAAACATTTTTAACAATACAAATAATTGCTATTAAAAGGGATGCTGGGGCAACTGAACCATATTACAGGAGCAAACAGGGAAACAATTACTGCATGTTAGTACCATCTCATAATTATACAGACAATAACAGTTTCAACTAAGCCAATGCTTTCCAACTATTGTCTATAGAATATTTGTTAAAACAGCACTTATATATAATACATGCCCCAGCATCTGTTACACAAGCTACTCAATAAAGGACCAAAATGACTCAAGGACAGAAGAGAATACAGGGTAAAAAAAAAACAAATGTATAAATTAATAACACTTGAAACCGATCTTATAGTTATGTAGACACTATTTCCTGAAGACGATTTGAAGATTTAGGATAAATGTGAACTATCTCACAATCAAGAAGAAAAGAATTAACATTTCTGATAATGAAAATGTTTGAGGAAGACCAGGATCTGATTTATATGCTAGCTTTTCCTTCTTTAATAGATTTTGTTTCAGGTAAAAGGAGAATGGGGGATGGGCAATAGAAGATCTTCTCATCATGCATAAGGAGACACTGTTACACATAGAAGTTTTCTGGCTTAAAGTAAGCAATGCCACTCAAACTGCAACTGATGTTTCACTTAATACTTTCCTAATCACTCTCCCCAGAGAGCCTTGGTAAGTAACTACCATTGGTTTTACAGACTCACTAAGGAAAGCTAGTTAAGGCTGGATGTCCTGGCATTCCCTGGAGGCTAAGGCAGAGCCTTGGTAAGTGACTAGCACCTCTGTTTTACAGACTCACTAAGATAAGCTAGTTAAGGTTGGATGTCCTGGCATGCCCAGGAAGCTAAGGCAGAAGGGCCTTGACTTTAAAACCAGACTAGACTACATCTCAAAATCTTGTCTCAAAAACAAAAATCTGTACACAAACTTATCTAACCTGATAAATGTTCCTGCTTTGTTGCTGGATAAGCTTAGTCTTATACAAGGGAAATTAAATACAAGAGAGAGTTCTTTTCCTCCCTATATCGCAAAGCAACAAATGGATTATGAATCCCCTGCACTGCACATAAACACAGAACAACAGTCCACCCTAGCTTTGCTGTTCACACTTTGCCCCAGCAGACAAACACACCAATGCCTGCTCTCCTCGCCCTTGTGCACATTCCTCACTTACTTTTCTCTTAAGAAACCTTTCAAAGTAGATGGATTGAACAAAAAGAGGCTCAAAGGAACTCGGGTATGTTTTTCACTAATTATTTCAACCATTTTCTACCTTCAAAATCTTTCTGATTGCCACTACACACAAAGCACTCTCTTGGTATTAGTGCAGGAACCGGCTCACTTCTAAGCATTAGACGGATCTGAAGCCATTAAATGTACCAGGCCTTCTCTGCAGGGAGCAAACAATAAATGAGGAGCTAAAGAGAAAGGGTCTTGGCATTCAGAGACTCAACTGAAGCTGCCCACATTATGTTTGGAAGCCAGGAAATACCTGCAGACAGTTTTCAACAGATGCTTTCTACTACTTTGCTTCCAGAAGTTCAGAGAAAAGAAAGGTAGAATTCATTTGGAAATAGGCTCTCACAAAGGAGACAGACCAGACATCACAGACTAACAACCCAGGAGTAAGTAGAAATCATGTAAGTATAATGGTGCTCTAAGCTTTGACCAGAGCTCAGTCCTGAAAGATGCTCTCAAATAATTAGGACCCTTTATAGAAAACCCCTAAAAGGGCCAACACTTAGGTTGTTCAAGTATCTGTACTACATGTAAGAAATTAAAAAAAAAAATCACCATTTCCCCTTATTGAGACATTGCAAAACCTCTGTGGCCAAAACCAAATCTCTTCAAGATTATCTGCTTTGGTCTGAAAAACTCAACGGCCTTTATTTAACTATTTATCTAGTTCACATAGATACTCAAAAGTATTAGGGACAATGCAGTTTAACAGTAAACTTGATACTGAACACAAAAGGCTGAGGAAATCAGAGTGAACAAAAATGTATAGAAACAACTGCTACAGCACTATATAGATAAGGTCCTTGTCCCCATAACATAGTCCTAGAAATGTACAAATGGAAGGGGGCAGTGGGAAAATAAAAAGGGAAGAGAAGGAGATAGAAGAGGAAAAGCATAAACAGGCAAACGGGAAGTAACAGAGACACAACACTTTCACGGGTCATGTCTAAAAATCACTGTGAAAATTAAGAGACATGAGGCAACTTTACCCACTGTTCCAGGGATAGAAAAATTAAAACGATACCAAGATGTCACTCTTCCTGATAAGCTTAGAAAAAACTGAAAAGATTAAAATAAAATGTCTGTTAAGGTAAACAGGAAATAGATGTGAGTGTGGAGAATCAGACCTTAGGTAGGATTCCTAGGCCAGACAGTAAGGATATGAGGTCAACTTGAGGACAACTTGGGGACAAATGTGCAGTGTCTCCTAGAACAATGGCTTATTTTACATATTCACACCAGTGTCTCACGACACAGTGCCACATGTCAGGCTTGCCAGTACTGTTCTGTTGGTATATTTTAAATGTACCTACCGTAATAGGTGTGGTCCAGTGAAGGCTGGGCGCCCCAGAGTGGGGGAAACTGTGGGTGGGGAGGTGGCAGTGGGAGGGTGGGTAGGGGCACATCCTCATAGAAGCAAGAGGAGGGGGGATGGGATGGAGGTTCCTGGGTGGGGGGGAAAGGGATTACATCTGAAATGTAAATAAAATATCCAAAGGGGAAAAAAAGAAAGAAAACCACTATGCTTCCACACATAGAGTGACTGAACTAAACTGCATACAAAAAGAAGCCCTTCCTACTCAGTAGTGAAGCTAGAATGAGAAGAGTCTCCATGAACCGACATGGTCTTCAGGGCATACTTTTACATGAAAAACTTTATGTATTATCCTACATAACATTAAGAATATTAAAGACACATACACACTAATAATGTAGACAATGCAGAAGCTAAGTAGACGTCGGCAGAGGACAGGGAAGGAGGCAGGATTTCACATAATACAACTTCTCATGTAATTGTGCCTTTGAAGCAGGGTTATACTCAAAACCTTTAACTGCTAAGGCTAGAGGGACCCTAAATACTATTAGACAGACTAGACCCACATAAAAATTAACTAGAATGTGAGATACATGCCTGCTTAAAGATACAGGAAAACACAAAAATAACTGTGATAAAGCACATGAACTGCTGGGGGCTTGCATGTGGGCTGCTAATTCAGTGACATCACTGTTCAAAGACGGGTTTTCAGAATACAGTCACTATGTTGTAATGAAATCAAGGAATGTCATTCTCAAGAAACAAAATGACATTTGCCATTTTCTATTCAGTGGCTCATGTGGCCAGTTCTTCCAATAACAATCTAAGAGTGAAGATAAGCAGCACATATAGCTAAGTGATATATCTGGGAGAATGTAAATAAAATAAACAATAAAATATTTAAAATATTCTCTAAAGTTTCCGTTCAACCTTCTAAACTCTCCTTTGTTACCTGGTTATGTGTACAAACACCCACATAACTTTTAACTATAAGAAAATATAATGTTGGGAATACACGAAGAAGGCTGCCATCATTTCACTGTATTCTCCTACTCAAAACATAGCACAAAAGAAATGCCTAGGACTGTTAGTCAGTAAAATACTGTATTCTCATCCCTCATCTTTGGACGGAGATCCAATATAGACAATATCATATTTTCCTCAAAAATAGAATAAGGCAATGAGTGACAGCTACTGCTTGAGGGCAGTCTCGCAGGAATTCTGCCACCTTGCTGCTGAGGTTCAGTTTATTACTTCCTAAGATTAGGAAGAGTCCCAATTTAAAAAGTTACGATTTTTATGTGAATTTGATTAACTTAAAAAGTGATAACTGACCCTGCTCAGTAGTAGTCACCAGCCTGAACAAAATAAATAAAATAAAATAAATAAAATAAAAGTTCAGTCACCAAACTGAACTCTATGGGCTTTTATTTATTTGTTCATTGTTTTTCTGTTTTGTTTTGTTTCGTTTTTTAAAGACAGAAAACAAAATGAAAATTGAGTGGACAGGAAGATGGAGAACAATCTGAGAGGAGCTAGAGGAGGGATAATATGATCAAATAGTATATGAAATTCTCAAAATAATGAATAAAATAATATTTTATTAATGATGTGTTTATTTTTATTTTATGTGTATAGGTATTTTGCCTGAATGTATGTCTGTGCACCACATGCATGCAGTGCCTGAGGAAACCAGAAGACAGCCTCAGATTCTCTGGAATAAGAGTTAACAGACAGTTGTGAATGACTATGGTCTTCTAAGAAAACAAATGAGCCATGAGGTCCCATGTATTAATTGTTGATCTCAGTGCCTGAGCTCTTGGTGTTCTGTACAGGATAGTTGTCTCCTGAACCAATACATTCAAGGTTATTCCCCACTTTCTCTTCTATTAAACTTAGTGTATCCAGTTTTATGTTGAGGTCTCTGATATACTTAGACTTCCGTTTTGTTCAGGGTGGTAAATATGGATCTATTTGTATTCTTCTACATGTAGACATTCAGTTAGACAGAACCATTTATTGAAGATTATTTCTTTTTTCCACTGTATGGCTTTTTAGCTTTGTCAAAAATCAAGTGTCAGTAGGTATGTGGGTTTATTTCTGGGTCTTTACTTTGATTCCATTGATCAACCTGTCTGTTTCTAAACCAATACTATGTAGTTATTATTACTCTATATTTCAGCTTGAAATTAGAGATTGAGGGAATGGCCAAACAATGACTGGCTCAACTTCAGACCCACCCCATGGGAGAAAGCCAACCCCTAACACTATTTTAATGATATTCTCCTAAGCTTGCAGACAGGAGCCTAGCACAGCTGTGATCTGAGAGGCTTCATCCAGCAGCTGATGGAAACAGATGCAGAAACCCACAACCAAACATTAGGCAGAGCTCAGAGAGTCTTGTGAAAGAGTTAGAGGAAGGATTGAGGGAGTTAGAGGGATCAAGGACACCACAAGGAGACCTACAGAGCTAACTAACCTGGGGCCATGGGGGCTCACAGACACTGCACCGTGTATAGACTGGACCTAGACCCCCCCCCTACACGTATGTAGTAGATATGCAGCTTGGTCTTCATGCTAGTTCCCAACAACTAGAGTGGAGTGGTCTCTGACTCAGACTCTGTTGCCTAACTTTGGATCCCTTTCCCTAGCTGACTATCTTGTCTGGCCTCAGTGGGAAAAAATGGACTTGTCCTGATGAGACTTGATGTGTCAGGGTGGGTTGATACAGATTGGGAGGGGCAGCACCACCACTCTCTGAGGAGAAGGTTGGGAGAGGGAAGAGAGGAGGGAGGCGGAATGCAATTAGGATTTAAAATGAATACATTAATTAATGAATGAAAAAAGAAAAAAGATCACCATCTCTTAGCCCAATAAAAACATTATTTTTTAAATTATTTTTAAATTTAAACATGACAACTGCTATGGTACAAATTTTTTATGTTCTTCAAAAGTCTAACAACTTAGCCACTGGCCTACGGCACTGTTGATAGTAGAACACTTAGACTATGAGGCATAGAGTGATGTTAGTCACTAAGGACATGCCACTCAAATGAATATTAAGACTCTGGCCCCTTGAACTAATATGCACTCTCTAGCCTCCTTCCTTCTCCGTCCCTCTCTCTGATGAGGAGCAGTAGTGTTCTACCCCATGCTACCTCCTACTGTGTACTACTTTATCAAAACCCCAAAGTAAGAGACAGTCAACCACAAGTGTAATTCAAGATAAACATGGCATCCTTACAAACTGTCTTATCAAGAGAGTTTGTCAAGATAGTACATTAACACAGCTACTAATTTAATTTATTTTTGTTTGTTTTGTTTTTTGAGACAGGTTTTCTGTGAAGCCCTAGATGCCCTGGAGCTTGCTCTGGAGTCTAGACTAGCCTCAAACTCAGAGATCCATCTGCCTCTGCTTCCCAAGTGCTGGGATTAAAGGAGTGGACCACTATCAACTGGCCAATTTAAATTTTTTTAAAGCATTGTGCTGGCCAAGAACTGGTTCACAGGTTCTGATTTGATTAATGAACATGAAGTACCCTGTATCTTACTCTAACTTACTGACAAATGATGCCCATTGTCTGCAGCCTCCTGTCAATGTGTTTTACAATAAGTATGTTGGCATTATTTTTAAAGGAAGATGGGATAAATTTGTATCATTTTCTGCAAAAGCACAAAGGTAACAGAACTTACACTTCCTAAATATGTATTGTTTGTACACTTTGCAGTCAAACTGTATTAACAATTGAACTGTGTCTCCTGACAATTCCTATGCTGAAGCTCTATTTCCTAATATGACTATTTGGAGACAAAGTTTTTAGAGACAAATGGGATTTAAGTCATGATGGTGTCCTTACAAAAAGGGCAAGAGACAAAGTCAAGAACAAATATACAAAATGAAAAGCAACGTGAAGATAATGCTCAAGGTTTCCAAAAGACGAAGAGAGGCTTAGAAGCGACTTACAGAAACCTTGGTTTTTTTCACGTCTCTCTAGAGGACTAGAAACGTTAATGTCTGGTTCTAACTCCTCAGCCCATTACTGTGTTAACAACCTCACCATTCACCACAGTCAGAACATCCCTAAAGGTTCAAATTGCATGCAGTTTTAAGGGAATTAGCAGTTCTTCCTGCTAACTCTGCTGGTTTTTTTTGGTTTTGGTTTGGTTTTTGGTTTGGTTTTTGGTTTGGTTTTTTAAGACAAGATTTCTCTGTGTAGCCTTGGCTGTCCTGAACTCACTGCACACCGGGCTGGCCTCAAACTCAGAGATCCAGCTGCCTCTGCCTCCTGAGTGGCTGTGTTAACTGCTTTAACATGAGGATAGGCTTTCCTCCACAATGACCAACTCAAGGTTTCATTTTTCACTTCCCCCAAGTTATTCAGCTTCTTCTATCTCTAGCACAAAATTAATTTTAATGGTTTATTAACTATCTGGTTTGTGTATGAATGGCTATGTTGTAGGTGTTTGAGTTTTCCTACTGACCTCATCCCCTGATTTCTAATCAGGGCACTATTAAAGTACAGATACAATAAACACCCTAAAATGCCATTATTCAAAGACTATATTAAAGATATGCCCATTAAAAGCATAGGGAAGAATCCGCATGGGATATGGCTCTGTAGGTAAAGTGCTAAAGTGATGCATGCCTATGATCCCAGGGATGGGGAAGCAGAGGCAGGAGGATACCTAAGGCTTGGTGGCCAACTAGACTAGCTGAAGCAGAATAAAGTGATCTCCAGGTTCAAAGAAAGACTGCCTCCAGGTTTTTTGGGTTCTGGAGAAAGTCTCCCATACCCCAGGCTGGACTTAAACTCACTATGGCTGGCCTTAAACTTGTGATCTGCCTGTTGCCATCTCTCACATGTTGAGGTTACAGATAGATACATGCACATGGCTAAATACTGTATTTACTGCCACAAAATATTTTAAAACATTTTAATATAAAATTCAAAATGAAACTGAAGCATTTTGTGACAAGCTTCTACTCATGCATTTTAAAAAGTCTCCTCAAGGTTCTCTTCAGCCTACTAACTCAAAGTGTGCTCAGAGTCCAAAGACACCACCCTTCACATGGAAGCTTGGTAAGAATATAGGCCCTCCAAGGTTCATCTCTACATGTAACTTAATGCGGTGCCCAGAATCTATATCTTAATGTGAGTCCCAGGGAGTCCTAAGCACACATAAGTCCAAGAGGATCTATTCTACAACAGGAGTTCTTCATGTGGCGCCTAGGGCCAAGGCATTTCCTAAATCCTTGAACTTACATTTTCACACAGATACACACATCTTCCTAGGAAGAAACAGTGAGTGTTTGCATCAAGCTCTCAAGGTAATATATATGATCACAAACAGACAAGAACCTTGCCCTGTAGGAGTCTATGCCACAGTTACCCTGCTCTGGGGTTCCAAGTTACTTCAAAAACTATGCTGCTCTCAATGAGGTCTGCTGAAGAACGACAAGAATGAAGGTCAGAACGTCACAGTAGGTCACGAAAGACCTTATCACAAGAATTTATTCACAACATGCGAGAACTATGCCAAGAAGCCAGTTTGGAGACATCTAAACAAATAATTCTCTACATGAGGTTTGAGATTAAGAATGTGCACTTGAAGAAGATTCAAACTGAGAAGTAAATAAATATAAGGTAGGGAATTTTTTAGAGATAGGATGCCATTAGAAAGTGAAGTGCTGAATTCTTGTTCTAAGAGCTCAATCAGCAAATCTCTAATGTGGACTGGTGTCTGACTGGGCTGTGGGGTCATTTTAGAATATCACCTTCTTAGTACATTCTTCTAATACTTCTTTTATGAGGCTCCTGCCAATATATTCCATTTCCCCTACCTTTTTTATTCTCTCTGACCCTCACTGGCTAAAGCAAAAAACATGGAACACGGCACACAAACTCATAGGGATGGCCTTGGGAATGTAAGGGAATTAGTAATGAAGACTGACTGCCTCCTACACAGAAGAATCACAGTCGATACAGCAGAACTAGGTATATATTTTATCCTCTGCTTTTCCCCTCCAGTCATCTCTTTTGGGTGTATATTCTCTAAGGGTGCAGACTGTGACTAGCTTCTGTTTCCATAAACCACAGTGCAAATTTCACTCAATTACATTAAAACATTAAACATCCAAATGTTTTGAACGTGTAAAATATTAAAAGGGATTACCTCATCTTTATACCCATGTGTGTGCATGCTGAAGTTAAGAGTCAGCTGTGACATACTCCCCATCACACACCCACATCCACACTCCTACACCCACACTGAATGTGGGTGCTGGGAACCTAATTCTTGGCCTCTGCAAAAATAGCAAGCACTCTTAATCACTGAATCACCTCTTCAGCCTAACTCATCTTCCTTGATAGGGCAGTATGCTGGATTCCTGTACATTTGGGGAGTCTGATAGCTGTTTATACTGCCCAGTGTGTATCGACACCCTCACAAAAAGATACTGAATACAACAAAAGAAAAGGCTAGTAAGTATTTAGAGGATCAAGTCCACTCTAACACTTTCAATCTTATCAGGTAAGTGGTAAAGTCTTTTTAAATGACTCACTAAATAACACTCAAAAGACTTTTTGCAATAGGGAGTAGGTAGATATCTAGTAAGATTTCTTACTACCTAAGTAGCACAGAGATTGGAAAGAAATGACCATTCTACCAAAAGTTATTTAGAGATTCATTGCAATTTCAAACAAAATTCTCCTCTCATTCCTCACAGAAATAGGAAAAACCTATCCTAAAATTCATGCAAACCACAGAAGACCCTAGAAGTAAGCACAACGCTGAGAAAGAGGAACAATGCAGGCGGGATTATAATGATGGTGCTAAGATACATTACAGAGCCACAGTAATAAGAACATTCTGGGACCAGAGTAAAACCAGACATACACACCAATCAAACAAAATCTAAGACCCCAACATGAGTCCATGGAGCTTCAACCACTTAAAATTTGACAAAGACACCTAACACAAATCTGAAGAAAAGAAAGCAACTTCTGCAAATGATGCTGGAAAAGCTGGATGTCTTTAGGAGAAGAAGAAAGTTACACCCATACACCCTTATCTATCACCCTGCAAAAACTAATTCCAAACTGATCAAAGATGTAAACAGGAAACATGGAACACTAAAACTGATAGAAGCAAACATATGCAGTACCCTACATAATAAAGGTGTAGGAAAGGACATTCTCACTAGGACTCCATTTGTCTAAAAATTAAGGTCAACAATTGACAAGTAGGACTTCATAAAGCTAAAAAGACTCTACACAGCTAAAAGAATAATCGACTGGGTGAAGAGGAAGCTTATAGAATGAAGAGAATGTCTGCTAGCTCTCTGACAAAGGATTAATATCCAGAACAAAAAAAGAAGTCAACACCGGGCGGTGGTGGCACACGCCTTTAATCCCAGCACTTGAGAGGCAGAGACAGGCGGATTTCTGAGATCGAGGCCAGCCTGGTCTACAGAGTGAGTTCCAGGACAACCAGGACTAACCAGAGAAATCCTGTCTCAAAAAAAAAAAAAAAAAAAAAAAAAAAAAAAAAGTCAAAAAACAGAGTCAAAAAAACAAATGACCTGGTTCCTACCAGTCTGGGCCTGGGCACAGAGCAGAACCCTTGTGGCAGCTCTGACCCCAGTCTCACAGAACCCAGAGGAAACGGGCTGGAAAATGATTTTTCAAGTAAATGGTCCTAAAAAACAAGCTGGAATAGCCATTCTAAACTTCCAGCCTGAGAACACCAAGAGAGGGACTCATGGCTCCACCTGTATAGGTAGTTGAGGGTGGCCTTGTCAGGCATCAGTGGAAGTGGAGGACCTTGGTGCCTGAAAGTTTGGATTCCCTAGTGTTGGGGAAATCAATAGCAGGAAAGTGGGAATGGGAGGATGGTGGGAGCACACCCTCACAGAAACTCCCAGAATTATATGGATTAGACATGACAGAAGCAGGCCTCCAGAAGACTAGATTCCTGAATTCAAACAAAAAATTATCTTGATACTAAAATTTGAGAATTGTATATTGCAGAATACACAGCCTTTGTGTATCTACTCATCAAGCAAGCTGAGCAGACCTGCTCAAACCTCTGATGTCCTGGGATTTCAGCTGGATGCAGTAAAGACACAGACCTCAGAGGCTTAGTTTACTCTTCCCCTTGCCCCTCTTCTAGTATCTCAATGCCCGTAATCAGCTTAAAGAAGTTAATGAAGAGTCTGCACCCCTATTCCCTGGCCTTGGGGACTGAGGTGGTTAATATTGGGCTGTCTTTCTAGGGAAAAGTAGTGGTTTTGTTGGAACAGGGAGGAATAGCTAGGATTTATTGCATAGCCATAACCTATTGGTAGAAATATGTAGAACTATTACTAAGCTGAAGTTATAATTTCTTAAATGATACAAAATTTACTTTGATTCAAAGTTAAGGTTTTCATTGGTACAAGTTTCTTACTGATATAAAAGTGAGATTAATACTGTTACTCTCATAGGCATTGTGCCTATATAACACATTTAGGAATATAAGGCTTAGACCCAGTCCTTCTTTAACTTTTCTAACTGATTTGAGATGGTTAGTCTCTGAGTTAAGGGCCTATAACAAATTGATAGCTCTGAGTTTATTGTTAGGGTGTTTTCTATATTTTAATTAGAAATAGCTGAGAGGAGTTAACGGATAACAGTTCAGATTACCTTACATGGATAGTTGGTTTTCAAAACGTCAGAAGTCCACAGAATTGATGTTACAAACATTTCTATATTAATGTTCATTTTGATTAGAGACCTGTCTGCTCCTGAGAGCTTCCTGTCTTGGATTCTAAGAAGAAATTGAGCATCTTTGGAGTTACCCCAGTTGTTGCTCCAACATTTTGTAGTATAGGGACTGTCCAGGTGTTCAGTGGTCTCTATAAATTGGCTAAGTTTTAGAAGCTATGCTTTGTGCTTCCCATAATTTCAGTTAACTCAGTCATTCTGGATTTCTGATGGGGTTGAAGACTGATAGTCTCATAGCAATCCTGGCTATTTACTTTGAGAGAAAAGATTTGAGAGGATGGTTTTCAGCTAACATTCATTCTAAAGCCAAGAAAAAAAGCCAGGTTCAGAACTAAGTCTTTTAGTTAGGAGAGATGACAGAGGTTCTGTCAAAATGATGGACTGGGTATTAGATCTATCTTGTATCTTACTGAAACAAACTGGTATAGTTATGCTCTAATTGTATTTTGAGAGAAAAGTTTTATTTTAACAGGAAGGGTGATATGTAGGAGGGGCTTAGGTGGGAGGAGTGAGGAGAGGAAGAGAAGGAATAAGGAGAGGAGGAGGAGAAGGAGAGGCACTAGGAGATGAGAGAGGAAGAGGGAGAGGGTGAGGGGAAGGTAGAGGTAGAGGAGGAAGGGGAGGGGAGGGGGAAGAGGAGGGGAAGGGTGAAGAGGAAGAGGAAGGAGAAGGGGAGGGGGAGGGAGAAGAGAAGGGGGAGAGGGAGAGGGAGGAATATGAAGGTGGATGTTCACGTGTCTCCATCAGTCAAAGATAGTTGGTATATCTAGGTTGAGTATTGGGTTACACTTTTAATTGTATGGGCATCTTGTTATTGAGCATTACAAAACCTATAAAGCCTTTGATTAACATTTTTAAAAAGTTACTAATTAAAAAAAAAAAGGAAAAAAAAGTGACTCATTTGAAAACTGGCTAGGGACCTGAACAGGGAGTTCTCAAAAGAAGAAAAAAATAAATGACTAAGAATGATCTTTTAAAAAAATGTTCATTATCACTTGTAATTAGGGAAATACAAACCAAAACAACTTTGAGTTTCTTGTTATCCCTACCAGAATGGCAAAGATCAATACAATAACTGACATCAAATTCTAGAAGAAATATAGGAAAAAGGACATCCTTATTACTCTTGGTAGGACTGTAAACTGGTACAGCTACTATGGAAATAGGTGTGGAGATTTCTCAAAAGAAATAAAAATAAGCTAGGATATGGAGAGCTATATCAGTGCTTAAGAGCACCAACTCTTTCAGAAGACCCAGATTCTGTTCCCAGCTCCCACACAGCAGCTGCCTGGAACTCCAATTCAAGGGGATCTGATGCCCTTTTCTGACCTACACAGGAACCAATCACCCAGATGGCAAACAGATTTACATGCAAGCAAACATTCATACAACAAAAATAAATGTGTTTTTTTAAGTAAATGAATCTACTATATAACCTACCAATATAACAACTCCTTGGCATATACCCAAAGAACTTGACATCATACTCCACAGATTCTTGCTCATCCATATTCACTGCTACCCTTGGTTGCCACTAAGAGGGGGAAAGTAAACCTCTATTGCTGAAGACAACATGTACCTCAGAGACACGGTGCAGAGATCTCTAAGCTGGAACTGAACTGAACTGTCGCTCTCTGAGGACTAGTATCCATGGTACCAGAAGGCACCATGCAAACTTTCAAAAGAAGGAGGTAACTAACAGGCCTACCCAACTCTGACACCTATGAACCACATCAGAAACAGCATGGTATGATAACTTGAAGGGTGCAGTAGTGGCATACATGCCTTGATGATAACCAACAGCTCTCTCATTGGCCTTAAGCAGTAGCCAGCAACTCTCTAATTAGACTTAAGTCACACTTAACGAAAGGGAATCCACATCTAGTGCTAGAAATCTTGCTAACTACTCAGTGCTAATGAAGTCATGGTTGTTGGAAGAAAATCTACAACCAGTATTTTTTTTATTAAACCAGCATAATCTCTAACAATGCTCTGTAAACATTTGGCTTTATATCCATAGGTAAGTGTACTCTTCATCTCTCATCAAGGAAAATTCTCTTTGTAAAAGACTGAGACCAACACAGAAAACCACAACTGTCAAAATGCAAAGTTGTAGAGCCCAGTCTCTGTGGATACATCTATAGAAACTCCCACACATAAGGCTCAGGGAACATTTAAGAAGGAGGGTAGGGAAGAAACATTGTAAGAGCCAGATGATGGGGACTTTGTTGTGAGATTGTGTCTCATACTAACATCAGAAGCTCTACCCATAAAGTCTCACCAACATGACAACCCAAATATGATCCCAATGGGGATAAAACCAGTGAATATGACAAAGTGGACAGGGAAAACTCATGAAGCCTCCACCCTACACCAAGAACGACAACTGAGGAAAGCTAGGGGTGGAAGAAGTGGTCTTTATCAGAGAAGAGCACACAAATTAGAAGTCTGGTGCCAAATGGTCAACTTTGAAAACATGTATATAAGTAACATTTTACAGACTGAGCAGGTCACGCAATAACAATGAGAGAAAAAAGAGGCCATGATTTTGAAGAACATGGAGGAATAGATGAGTGGGTTTTGAGGAAAGAAAGTAAAGAAAGGTATGTTGTAATTACATTATAATCTCACAAACAAAAAATGAATTAAGTTTATTTCAATGGTATATTTACTAAGAAATCTTACTAACCAAGTACAATAGAGATATAAATGAAAGTCTCCAGCTTCTTTTGGCAGTTCTCAGGATTGAGCATCTCGTGCATGGTACATAAGCATACTGCCACACAGCTATTAGGCCAGCCTAGTTTACTCAGACAGGGCCCAGTTTTCAAAATGGCCCGGAACTCACTCTGGGGGTGGGGATGGGACAAAAGCCCTGACTTGGATATCTTCCTACTTCAATCATTCTAGTAACAGAGGTCATGTCTTTGCCATCAAGCCTTGTTGCTTTCAAGCAGTTTAGTTATTAGTGTAACTTATTTACATGATAAACACACCCTAATAAGGTATGCATTTTAAGTAAAAATTATGACAATCAGTGAAATATAAAACATAATAAAAAAGTGCTTTACACATGATAGTCCCTAAGTCATTAAAAAAAAAAAAAACTTCAATGCTAATATTTTATAGATGACTTGGCTATTCATTCTTTATCGAAAAAAATTTAAACAGGTCAGCTTGATTCTTTTAAGTCTACAAGGAATACTAATAACAATTCCATAATGGAAGCCATCAATGGAAAGTAATGAAAATAAGACAAAAGCTATCATTTGTTGACTACATTTTAAGTAAATATTAATAAAAAATTTTAAACTAAAAATGTGGCACTCATAAGATTATCACGTTAAGCAAAATAAAACGAACTTAGAAAAAAATACATGTTTTCTCTAACACACAGCATTCAGACCTTAAAGCATACACATAGGTAAGATGAAAATTAGCCGGGGCCCTTTGAGAAAGAAGGCACCAGTAAAGGGCGTTAGGGACAAAAGAGGGAAATGAGAGGCTGAGTATGAACAAAGTACAGAAACACATATTGAGTATGTTCTAGAAAAATGCCATAAAGAGTGCTATCAATTTCTACAATGAATAGAAGAAAAAGAAAAGAAAAAAGAAGTAAGTAATATCTTTTGTTCATCTCAAAAGACTGTCTCAGACACAGTGGAATCCGCTTACTATTTGGGCTCTAAGTCAGCCCAACACTCCCTTTTCATTCCTGGATGGAGTATTCTATCATTAAAGAATCAAAAATAGTGATTTTTTTTTTCCAAAAAAGAAAAATATATTTAAAATGTAAATTACTTTTGTGCAGCTTCAATTTCTTTAAATCAGGGATAAATGGACTTTAACACTGCATAATGTTCTGAAAACCACATAGCTACTATGTGAATAAGCACATTTCAAACATCAAAAACTCGTTTCACCAACTTGAATATTCCTTACCTCTTCATCGTCTTCCTCGTCTTCCACATCCAGAATTCCCGAATCCTGTTCAGACTTTGGGCTTGTGCTCTCCACCTCTGCGTCAAAGATTGTATACACATCTTTCTTAGATTTTCTCTTGCTACCTATTCTAGGCTGTTGCAAGACAACATTATCCAGGTTTCTTTGCTGCTGGGCCTAGAACATAAAGAAAATACAGAAAATACTGAAAATAGAAGAAAAGATCTCCAAGTTTCCAATAAACTAATTTTGAGCAAATCAATATCTGTAATTATAGGGAAAGAAAGATTTCTTAATATATAAACTTTTAGACCTAAGTAAAATTAGACATAGTAATGAATACATGTTGTTTGGAATAGAGTCTTGTGTAGCCCAAGCTGGCTTCAAATTTGCATTGGCATGTAGGAATGACTTGAATCCTCATCCTCCTATCTCCACTTCCAAGTGCTGAGATTCCAGGTCACACCTGCAAATTTGGTTTAATATACACTTCTTTGCCTTGAAGCCATCCTGCATTAGCTCTTTTCAAAGTCAATACGGAAAAAAGATAATTCACTGACATTATCACAGGTCTTTTTAAGAATTTGTTAAACAACCAGTAACAACCCTACCCATCCCATATTTACCTACATAGCCAAGAGTGTGGTACAGATGTCTAGTGGTTACCTCTTACAAAGAAAAGCAATATTGAAACAAAAATGATAGAAGATAGGACAGCCACTTGGAATTAACTGTGATAAATTTAAGTATAGGAGACTTAAAAAACACAGATTTTTGAATATGAAACCAATAAATATAATCAAGATAATAAATTATCTTAAAACATATTTTCTTCAGAAGTATTCTGGACTAGCAAAGGTAGCCTATGGGAAAGAATTTTAAAAGACTTACTCTTTAGATTTTAAAATACACTACCTAGCAAAATTAATTAAGAGAATGCCCCTTCCAGATTCAACAATAAAACCTCTAACCACAAAATGCAGCTACAAGCCACCTTAGCCACTCTCAGAAGATTGAGGCTATAATACAAAGGGTTTGCTCCAAGTCACAACACCAATGAGCAATAAGTAGAAGCTCAAAGTATGATCTCCTAAGTTACAGACAATCATCCTTCACTATACCAACAGCCCAAGAACTGGGCAAATGTTTTCCAAAATAAGGGTTCTGTGGCCATATCAACAGACATAATGCATTTTGTATATCCTTGTGAAGCAGAGACAGGAGATCACTGGAGAAATATGGCAAGTGAGATTAGCCAAGTCAGCAAGCAAGCACTAGGTTCAAGTGAGAAACTCTGATTCAATAAATGCAGTGGAGAATAATCAAGGAAGAAACCCAACATCAATCAAGGGCCTCCACAGGCACATGTAAACATACATACATATCACACATCAAAAAAAAAAAAAAAAAAAAAAAAAAAGTAAAAGAGAAAGAGAAAGAAAAAAACTGGTAATAACACTATTCTTAAGAAACTTGGGTAGCTAGGTGGTGGTGGCACATGCCTTTTTTCTCAGCACTTGGGAGGCAAGGACAAATGGGTCTCCGTGAGTTCAAAGCCAGTTTTGTCAACAAAGCAAGTTTCAGGACAGCCAGGTCTACACAGAGAAACCTGGAGAGATAGAGACAGAGATAGAGATGATAGAAACAGAGATACAAGTAGAGAGAGAAGGAGGAAAAGAGGCAGAGGGAGAGCAAGAAAGAAGGAGGAGAAGGAAGAGGAGGAGAAGAAGAAACAGTAACAACTTGGATAATCTGTTTAAGCCCATGTTCCAGAAACATTTCTCCATGAAACTTAAGCCTATCTGTACCATGCCAAGGTGCAAGATTTGAGCTCATGACTTCCTATAAATCAATATATTTCTCTTCAGTGCCAAGATGAAATTAGTTCAGGAGAAAATAAGTGTCACTGAATCTAAATGAGATTAAGGAATTCAAGATAAATCTTCATATTGGAAGTTAGTTAAGGCACTGGTCAAGTGAAACAACTATAACAAGCCAGAAAAACTTGAACTATGTGAGCTAGTTTCAACCAAAACAAAGTAAAAAAGAATCTACATTCCAGAGATTTGAATCAATGCACAAACTTGTTTCTCTGCATATTATCATCCATTGACATTCTGGGTTCACTTACATCAAATCCATGGCTTCACTAACAAACTAAGCTAGAGCAAGCATTCACAAACAATTCAGGTCTATACAAAAGACCAGCATTCATGATCTCAGGTTAAGGACAGCATTCTTTGTACACCTCTCAGTGAAACACTGCACCTACTGCAGACCACACACCAAGGACCAATGACTCAGGAGGCAAAAGGAATCAGGATCTCCCACGCTTTCCTATTCCAAAAAGCAGATTTTCAGTTGCAAAGTGACTGCTTGTTCCCTTCTTTTTCTACTTTCTTTCAGAACATCAAAGCCAAAGATGTTCATAAGTATGTGTTGGTGTCAAATCCCAAGCAAATTAGTGTTCTTTCACAATCAAACACTGCCAGCTTAGCAGAAGCAATCCAGAGGAGTCCCATTAGATATTAACACTGACATAAGACCATACAAATCAAAAAAGTACCTAGGGAAGTAACTTTAGGTTTTCTATAAATTTTTATAGATTATAAAACTTATATAGATTCAAATCTTGTAATTTTTATAAGATTTTATTTTGGTTTTGTTTTGGGTGTTGTTGTTTCTATTGTTGACATATAGTTTTTCTACCAACTTTTCTACCAATTTCTACTAAAAGGCAGTCTGGGCCATTCACTATGTTGAAGTAGTAAGCCCTTGTCTAGAAGTCACAGGGTTTTGTGTTATATTCTAAAGTCCTGGAGCCTGTACTCAAGCAATCACTTCTCCACATCTGTAAAGGGTTCACCACAAAAACAAGCCCAGGTGAAAACACAAAATTTCATGTGGAACGATCACATAAATACTCATACCATTATGGATATCTATTCATATCACCATCCTTCAAAATAAGAGACGAGAAGGAAACGGCACCGTGAGAAAGGGGGTGCAAATCACAGAGTAGCAGTGAGCCCTGAACAATCGTGTGTTCACTTCCTTCCTGGTCATTCTTTCAGGAACAAGTTTCATTTACTTTATCATTCATATCTGTTCTTCTTTGAGAATTTCTCAATTTCTGTTCTCTTTTACTGCTCCACAACCCAGAAGCACGTCTCCAGTTTCATATATGTTTGGTATTTTCTGGTATCATGTTGATCCCAACATAAGGCGACTCTACCTCTACCTCCAAGTGTTCCTGTTCACTGTACATGCAGACTTCTTCATGCAAATGAAGAGTGGAGAGTAAAGGAGTACAGGACCAAACTCCAAAAACTACTTACTTATGTTCTACGTAACAGAAGTATCAGTAGTCCCTTCAACTTGAGTCAGACCACATCCTAAAACACTAGGGACATTTCTACTCGCAAACTCACATTATATTTCTAACTGATAATATGGCTGAAGGCAACGTTTCCTCCAAAACCCAAGCACGTTTTCCCTATAGAAAGCCTCTGTAACCAGGCATGGCAGCACACCTATAATCACAGCACAGAAATGAAAATAGGAGGACTGACGTAAGTTCAAGGCTGGACTAGTGAACAGGAACACTTGGTGGTACAGGTGATGAGTCGCCTTATGTTGGAATCAACATGATACCAGAAAATACCAAACATATATGAAACTGGAGACGTGCTTCTGGGTCATGGAGCAGTAAAAGAGAATGTAAGACTCTGTCTTTAAAAAAAAAAATAAGTAAAAGAGAAAGAACAATAATAGAAAGAGAGGAGGGCAGGGAAGGAAGGAGGGAGGGAAGGAGGGAAGGAGGGAAGGAGGGAAGGAGGGAAGGAGGGAGGAACAGAGGGAAACAAATGTCCCTTATATGTAACTCAAATGGAACTTTCTGTAGTATTGCTTTCGATTAGACATGTGTCTAATGCCTACTTGTATATCATTTGAAACAGTTACAATGCTGAAGATGCGAAGATGAAATGGAGAGTAAACAGAGAATGACAAGGTCAGCTTTGTAATACAGAGGGTGGTCACTGTGGGCAAACAGACTAAAAGCAGGAAAAGTAACACAGATCACTGTAACAACCCAAATAACAATGATGAGACCCAAGTATGAGAGCAATGTACACTGGAAAGGTGCATTTGTTGATGATCAATTGATTTGTTGATTTGCAAGCTGAACATGATAGAGAGGAAAAGAAATGGGAGAACAACTCAAAGTATTCCAGTCTTGACAGCTAGACAGTGAAGCTACCTTCAGGACAGAGACCATGAAAAGTATGGGCTAAATGAAGAATCATTAAGGTGACATCATAAACCTGCTGGATATGCAGGTTAAAAAATGGCATAAAAACACTAAACAGTGCTTCTCAAATTGAAAATAAGAAATGCTTTCCCACTGTAGGAATCCTCAGTCCAGACACCTACCACACACACAGTACAGGTGAGATACATGTTTACTACAAGAATGTAGTAGATGACAAATGGAGTCTGTATGAGGATGTGATCTGGCCCCTAAAATTAAAGGATAACCTACTAGAAAGTGGCAGGAGGTTGTACACATAGCTATAGCATTACCTGATGTGAACTGTCAGCGTGCCTATGAAGTATCCTATGTACACCATTAAGCAAAGGCTTCTTGTGGAATGCATGTCTCAGCTCCCAAGACACCTTGCAATATGATTCAAAGTTCAAAAGGAAGACTCAAAACCCAAAGGCAGCTGCATTTATCAACACAATACTGACCTCTACTGGTTCAGAGTACACACAAATGACCTCAGAAATTATGAGAAAAGAGTGCAAAGGCTGAGTAAGAAATGAAAAAAAAAGGGGGGGGGTTCAAATTTTTGTGATATAAGAAGTCTTAAGTCCAAACCTTAAAATGTACTGATTCCATGACAAAAGCAAGTTTGCTTTGCTTCTCCTGCAGTAGTCTCATCTAGTAACAACCAACAATCAAATATACCTAGTAGTACCAGCAAGATTGAACAAGATAGTGCAAATGGAATACCTTGAACTGAAACAAAACAAAATATCCTAGCTGCCTTCCTCTAAAAATGACAGGAACCTACACCACTGTCTGCTGTGGAAGCATGAGCTTCCTAGCAATGCTCAGATGTAGTCACTAGAGCACCTGCTGCTGCTTCACATTCGAACACCAGCACTGCATCAGTACCAGCAGCAAGCACAATGCATATACACAAGACACTACTACCAACCCTCTAAGTCTCATCCCTTATTCTGGCTTCAGCGGAAATCTGGACTGCAAATCCAGAAGAAAATGAACATAACCTCAGGGACTCAGAAGACCTTCAACTGGCAACCACAGGGCTTTTCTAACACCATAAGGAATAAATTAGCACTCACAAAACACAACCTATAAGTGAGGCAACTCTCACTCAGGACAGATAAGGATGTCCCTGATTTGTTGCTGTCATAGCTGGTTCCACAAAGCTTCTCAGAAAGCCTGACAAACTAAGGATCCAGCCCTCCTAGAACTAGACCCTGTACTGATTCCTATGCTCTCTTTTCAGTCCTAACCTCTATTCCTGACTTTCTAGCTCTTATTGCTGGATGATCAATCCCATACTAGCCCCCATCATTCCTTCAAAAAAATAAACACTAAAATGGGAATTTTCGCTTATTCTGAGTCTAAAGCCTAAAGGACAGGTGATACACAAAGAAATAGAAAAATCAAGATATTAAGACTCCAAATACTACCATGAAAGGACTGCAAAGCAACTGCGAGTTTCAGCCAGGAGTTCCTGGCTCTCACAGCACTTCATCCAGACACTTCATCTGGAATTTGGTATCTCCAATGTCATAGTCAGACAAAAAGAGGAAAAAGTAGAACAGTGATCAAAAGAGAGAAAAAGTTATTACAAGAAGATCACAAAAAGCTACTTCCATGAACTCTGTCCAGAAGTGTGTTACTTATGTCATATCTAAAGTCATTTTTTGTAAGGATTCATGGATTACAAAGGATGCCCATCCACATGAAAAGAAAGTATTATAATGCCTTGGCACTGTTCTCTTTATATTAAGAAAAGTACTCACTATCCACTTTGCAATTAGTCACTAAACATCAAAGAAAACACTAATGGATGCAAAGGTAACATAGAGAGTAGGGAACATACCTGTAATTCGTGCACCTTAAAGGGATTAACAACCATAATTTAAGAAAGACTCGGCCACAAAAAAAAATAAATAAATAAAAATTAATAAAGGACTTGGATTAAAAACTCTCCAAACAAGCATGTGACAGATGCTCAAATCATTACTTATGTTGGATAATCTTGGCTAACAGCTTGACTGAATTCAGAGGTGATTAAAAGACTAGTACAGAAAACATGGAGGGGTATCTGACAGTATTTCCAAAGAAGACTAAAGCCTAAGAGCTCTTCCCTAATAAATGGATTTATGCCTAGATAAATTCATTATGTGATGAAAATGAAAAAGAAGATTTGGGGCCTGGCTGGAGGACAACCTAAGTCACTGAGGCATATTCTCGGATGCTAAATACCAAATAGTCTAACCTCAGCCCAGTACTTCCTTTTTCTGCTTCCTAGACACCGTTGTGAAAATCTCTGCTCCTCCGTATCAACCCCACAATAAAGAGCAGAAAACCCTAAAACCAGGAGCCAAAATGAATAATTTCTGTTTTAAATGGTTCTTATCAGGCACTATGTCACATCATTGAGAAAAATAATCAATATAACAATCACTGCAGAAATATAAACCAAAGCTGCAAAGAGGTATCATCTCGCACTCATAATCAAGAATAAAAACAACACGTGTTGGCAAGACAGTGAGTAAAGTGCGGTCAGTCCTATGAGAAAGTGAAATGCACCCACTATGGAGAACAGCACCGTGGCCCTCAAAACACGGACCAGCAGAAAGAGGTACAAAAAAGAACTTACCAGGATTACAGACATACTTTAAAAACCAAGAAATAAAGGTGACAGTAATATTCATTAAAGAAGTATGATATGTAACTACAATAATGTTATGATACCTTACAAAATAAGGAAATCTTCTGGTATAATATAATAGCAAATTACAAGGCAACAACACAGTTCAAAGAGAATGAAGAAGCACAGCAAGCCCAGAACTGAATACAGCAGAAATGCTGGCTGGAAACATTTTAAACCTATGACTACTGTGTAAGAGCTTTAACAGCAAAGCACATAGCAGACATGAACAGAAAGCTAAAGTAAGCAGACAGAAGAAAATTCTAAGAAATAATCAAAGAAGAAATGCCAGAGATCAAAAAATCAGGGCAAACAAGAATGCCTTTGATGGACTCCTTAGCGGACAGTACACAAGCGGAGGACAAGATCTCTGAGCCTGAGATAGAAGAACAAAAATTTTAAAACCAAAAGGCAAACAGAAAATAATACACACACACACACACACACACACACACACACACACACACATCCAAATATCTAAAAAGAAAACATCAAGATCTGGAAGGCAAGAACAAAAAATAAAACTCATGTGAGAGGAATAGCAAGGAAAAGGAGAGTACGGAAAGCACAAGCAATCGAAAGGTGTGACTGAGTTTCCACAGACTGATGCCCCATACCAAGCCACACATTCAAGAACATCAAACCCCATGTTATTAAACAGGTAATATAAAGTTAAAACCACCACACTTAAGCATTACACTTCAAAAAAGTCAAAAATAAAAACTCAAGGCAGAGCCCAGAGCAAACAAAACATAATGTCTATAGAGAACAAAAATAACAATCACACTTGCTTTTCTCATTGTCGGGGCTCTGTGTGTGAAATGTGACATGCAACTTTCTGTAGCAAACTGAAAAGAAATCTGAAAAGTTGCTGCAGGAGCAATGAGCCACCAGCAATGTCCTCATGTCCTCTACCCTCTTCACCTCCTCATACATTCACATAAAAATGATATATCATGTCTACATACCTTACTAGACACAAGGCACTGAATGAAAAAATGATGTGAAAGAAAGCCATATTGTGATTTGAACATTCTGTTTCACATAAAGGCTTCTGTAGGAAGTCCAATGACAGGAAGAAATTCCAAGACCACATCAAAGTGAAGAACAATAATCTAAGCTGCCCTCTGACAAGGGGAGAATGATGAAGAAGAAGAAAAAAAGCTTTTTGAGAGAGAAAGCATGCACCTTTAGTGTGGCTGACTAGAAAGTCCAGGACACATGTATATCCTGAGAATTACCTTGACAGTGGGCATGATGCTGGGATTCAAACAAAGTTAAGGAATATGCCACTGGCCATGTAAGTTGCTACTGAAACCAAAGATAGGAAATTCAATGCATAAAAGGCAACTTCTGTAGAGAAAAATGTAATCATTGCTTGGTCTTCCAAAGTAAAAGCTATTGATAAACCAAGTCTACAAATACACACACACCACGGATAACATTATAGCTTGTAAATATGAGAAGAAAAGTGATGAAAACATAAAACTTCCATCCACAGTCTAAACACATAGTGTTTAGAGAAAGGTTCTAATGATATTCAACTGCACTAAAGAAATACCAATGAGAAAACAATGTGAACTACCATGCTACACTTCGCTCCACCTGGAACAGCTCAAGTAAAAAAGAACACTGTGAAAGATAAGAATTCCAAAGTTTGAATTTGATCACATTCAAAATTTCTACCAAAGATTCAAAAGGTCAAACCCAAGTGCAATAGCACACACCTGTAACGGCAATGCTTGAAAAGCAGAGGGGTAAAATTACCACATTAAAGTAAGACTTCACTACATACATTTGTTTTTTTAAAAAAACATCTGGAAAGATGGCTCTGCAGTTAAAAGCACTGACTGCTCTTCCAGAGGACCTGGGTTCAATTCCCCGGCACCCACATGGCAGCTCATACCTGTCTGTAACTCCAGTTTTACGGGATCTGACACCCTCACATAGACATACATTCAGGCAAAACACCAGTGAACATAATGGACACAAAATAAATCACTCATTCATTTCATGACTTCACTCTATGATAGTACCTAGCACCAAGTGACACAGAACAAGACATACAAAAACTCCTACACAATCCAGGGTTTCCTTGTTTTATCAATAGTTTCCGCAAACACTGAGGTTCCCCCCCTCCTGCCCCAAGCCACTCACGGACAACACGTGTTTGGACAGAAGAACATCATGACACAGAGATAAAATCTCTACGACCTCCAAAATTTTAGGCAGCCATGGAAAATGTAATACCATCTTTGCAATGTAGTCAACCTATGAAAAGCCTAGTAGAATGACCAAAATGAATAAAATATCTGATCCAAATTTCCCACAAAAATTGAAATTTGATGAATAACAGCAGACATCTAGAAAAACTATCAAAGAACATGGGGGACATATATGTAGTATCCACTCCTTGTAAAAAGTACCACAGGAAAAAGAACAGCAAAAAGTATGAGGCTGATCTGAAACATCAGGCTTTACAAATAAGGTCCAGCTTATAAAAGAATGAATAAGGCTGCTGACACAAATATCTCATAAAAATTAAAGGGTAGACTGAAAGGTTCAATCAAAATAAAGTCACTGAAATTTCCATTTGAATTGCCTGTCTATAAATGTGATTTTTAAATGCCTTATTGTTACACAGAAAAAAAAAATAAAAACTAGTAAAACCTGTTTCAAAAAGAAAACCAAATTAGTTTATTGTCCTCTTGGGAGTCAGAAGTAATTACAAACAGCTAAAGAGCAACCACTCTACCTGACTGCTTACTGCACATTTTCTATTGTGAAGCTTTCTGAGTCTTTCCTTTGCATGAACTCTGACAGAACTTTAAGACACGGATTGCAATATCTACTTGAATGGTGTCATATTCTTCAAAAATAATGTTACAAAAATGCAGGCTTTTCATACAAAGAAAAGAACTAAACTAATAAAATATGACAGCAAGAATGGCTTGAGGCCAGAGACCCATTTGAAACTTATAAAATCTCTCTAAGATCAGAAGGACATATGTTTTCTTCTTGCTAGGTGTAAAACTATACAGTCACACAAGCTTCTGTTTCCAGTTTTAACTTAAAGCCAGGTGTTGCACAATATGTTGAAGGCTTCTATTCATCCTCTAACTAAAACTTAATTTTGTTATCACAGCAGGCATCTAGACTACCAAGAATGACCAAATTTACACTCCTAAGTGTATACAGAATAGGGCCTGTAAATAATTTTGACTCCAGAACTATCATAATGTAGTAAATAAAAGTGGAAGATAAAAGAAGGAATGAGAAGTATCACCTAGTTAAGAATTAAATTATGCAACATAAATATCAAGAAGTATTATTCAATTTATTTAAAAACTCAAGTCTTGAAATAGTATGAAGAAATATACTTATGTTAACTTTTTAAAACCAAAATATAATTAATTAATTTATATATATATACACACATATGTATATATATGTATATATATATATATATATATATATATAGATCAAATTTTAATTAAGTAAATATAAGCATAAGGAATTTTAAAGAATGTCTACATAATTTAGATTTTAAAAATAAACAAAATATCAGTAATCTTTAAGGTACCAGACAAAATTTACAAGATGGGAAAAACTCAGCAGGGAATGTTCAAAACTGCTTGCAACAAAAGCAAAAGGGACCTGTGTTGATAGCCTTTTTCTCTTTCTTTTTTCCTTTTTTAGTTTGTAGCTCATTTGCCAACATAAGGAGTGGCTAAATGCCTCATTTGGGAACAACAAGAAACTAAAAAACAAAAAGTCAACTTCTAACAAACAGGAATGGACTTGGTAGAGCCCTGATTTGGGGTGAGAGGTAACAACTGAAAGGAACAGCAGGACACGTCTGGACCATGAAGGACTGGTGCTAAGTAGAGGCCAGGTTAAACTGACCATGGAGAGCCGGCGCCCTCCAGCATCCTACTGTTGATCAAGCCTAAAAAATATAAACCTAAGAGCTGGGGATACATCTCAGTGGTATAGCATATGTGAGACCCTATATTCAGTTTCAAGAACTGCAAAACATAATTAAAATGCTACTTTTCCAAGAATATACATCATAATCTTATATTTTTAAAAGGATCCTAAACATAATTTTGAAATGCCATTATGTTATGATTTTAAAAAACAAGCAAACAAACTACCTACCTGGTCATCATCTCTAGCAGCTGGCACAAAATTTTTATATCCCTTGTAACTTCCTGAATGATGAAGGCAACAGTGTCGACTTTTATTATAGTGTTTTACCCCTAGTTCCTGGCATAGAGTGCCTTAAAACCCTTTGGATTAATAAGTCAGGTGTTACAGCACACTCCTGTAATTCTAGCACTTGGAAAGCTGAAACAGGAGGATGGAGAGTTTAAGGCTAACCTTAATCTGACCAGGAATAATCCAAGGTTAGCCTAGACTATATAGCAAAACCATTCCTTCAAAAATTAAAACTAGGGGCTGGAGAAGAAATTCCATGAATAGGAATGTGCAAGCATGAGGACCTGATACCCAGCAACACTTCTGCTGAAACTGGAAAAAATCATTTTAAAATATATAGAGATGCAAAGTATATTAAAGAAACAAACAATTTTGCACAAGAATAAAGTAGGAGCTTCTACACAACTTGATTTTGAAACTCACTGTAAAAGCCCAGAAGACTATATACACCATATGCTGTTGTGACAGGCAGGCATGTAGTCAGAGAAAATAAAACAGTACAGAGAAAGAACAAACATATACAGCCAATAAGCACGTAAAGACTTTCAAACTTATTAATAATAATCTTATTCAAGAGAGCTCTGACAGATACCACATAACCAGAAATCAAGACTGGCAACATGGGTCTTGTGTAACCTTGACATGATGCACTAAGACACATTAGTCTGTGTCCATTCTAACCATGCATAACCTCAATCCAACTTTCATACGAGCTTCATATAAATCCAAACTAGGACTTCTCCAAAGGAACGACATAGAAGAAAGGATAGACTCTGAGGGATAGACTCCAAGTGGAGAATCCTATACGACTATAACAACTACATGTATCACTGGGTCCACAACTGGATCCTGGAATATAAGACAGATATCAGTGGAAAAGCTGAGAAAATCTAAATAATTTCTAGCACTAACTAATACATTTCTATAAGGGTTAATCTCTTAGATTTTACAAATGCAAATGTTCCATGGTTCCTGAAGAAGAAAAGAAGCATGAAAAACAACTACATTATTTGTGTGACACTTGTGTAATTTTTAAATTATGACCAGCTATTTTTCATGACACCATCTAGGTGGCTGGCTGTGTAAAGATGAAGCTGTATATCTTTTGGCTTGGCCAGTAGATATCAAAAATGGTTTGATATGGATGATGAAGACAAGCTTCATACTTTCTATGAGAAACACATGGGCACAGAAGTAGTAGCTGATGCTCTGGGTAAAGAATGAAAGGGTTATGTTGTCTGAATCAATAGCAAGCATGTGGAAGGATTATGTTCTGAATGGATGGTGGGAATGTCAGATAAGGTTTTCCCATGAAGTGAGGTGTCTTGAAACCCATGCCCGAGTACACCTGCTGTTGAATAAAGTGTGGGGAGCCAACAGAAGGCGGCTATCATCCTTGCAGCCATCTTGAGTCATATACCCTGAGAAGAGACTTGATTACAATAGCCTACAACAGCTGAGCACACTCTGATAACATCTTGCTTTAGATCTTCCCTTGGGTGTGTGAAACTTAAAGGTGTGATTTAGAGCTGAGACTTAAGGGCATGACTTAGAGATCAGATTTAGAGATAAGACCTAAGGGCGTGACTTAGAAGTGTGACATATAAAAGGCAGAGGCAGACAGAAGAGTTCAGTACAACTTGGAACTAGGAAAGACACTTCAGTCAGAACAGATTACTTGACATTAGGTAGAAGACACTTGGCTCTAGAGAATAGGAGTGGAGTACAACTTGGAACAGAGAATTAGGTATTAGGCACTTGGCCCTTGGAAAAAGAACCTGGAATTAGACATTAGGCACTTAGCACTTGGAAGAAGAAACTTGGAACTTGGAGGCACTAGGGACTAGGGACTAGGGACTAGGAACTCAAAATTAGGGACTTGGAGAGAAGAAGAGAGACTGAAGAATAAATGGGATTGAATCACATTCTGTCTGGTCTCCATTCTTCAAGTTCGTCCTCACTCTTTCTCTCTTGCTGAACCCCGACCCTCAGACTGGAACAGCTTGGGTCAGTGCAGGCTCTAACAGTTTAGCTGCCAAGGCTTTTTGCACTGTGGGTCCCAACAATGACAGAGTGGTCCGACATGTTGGCCCCCAACATGGGGCAGCTTGGGCCACAACAATAAAGGGCATTCATTACGAAGAAGAATTGTAGAGATTAAGCCCAAGACTGTTTGCAGATGCACTGTGGATGTCCATCTAAGTTTTTTTTGACATAATCATTGCAAAAAAAGAAAAAAGAATATTCCTAGACTGATAGATACTACTGTGCTTCACTGGTTGGGGTCCAAAAGCAACAGCAGAATCCAGAAGCTTTTTATCTCTTTACCCGCCAATGTGCTGTCAGAAAGTCTTTGAACAAAGAAGGTAAATCCAGAACTAAAGTACTCAAGATTCAGCATCCTGTTACTCCATATGTCCTGCAACACAAACATTGATATATTGCTCTGAAGAAACAATACACTGAGAAAACCAAGGAGAAGGCTGCAGAAAAGGCTAAACCTTTGGCCAAGAAAATGAAGAAAGCCAAAGAAAAATATAAGGAACAGATTGCAAAAAGATGTGGGCTGTCCTCACTGAGAGCTTCTACTTCTAAATCTGAGACCAGTCAAAAATAAGTCTTTAAGAGGAACAAATAAAAAATCAAATATAATAAAATAAAATTATATCCAAAAAATTCAAGGGAAAAAACATTAAAAGATCAGCAATCCATAAAATTAGCGGGATTAAAGCACTATATATTAACAATAGAAATACAAAATGGTACATAATGAACAAGTAACGTGCTAGACATCATTTGCCACATGATCAATAAGAGCACTTTCACTTATTTACTAAGCCAGTTACCCACACTAATACTCAAGTGTGCATATTAATGAGTTTTGTGTAAAATAGAAAAAAATGGAAAAAAACTAAATAATCATCACTGCTAAATAGATACAGAAATTATGGAGAAACTACAAAATGAACTACTATCCAGCAGAATGGAAAACTACTGATATAATATACACACACACACACACACACACACACACACACACACACACACCCTTAAGCATTTATGACAAATGAAGGAAGCCAGGCAGGTGCATGTGCGCACACACACACAAATACCCCAAATATAACAAAATAACATTAGGAATAAATCAAAATCCACAATATTTGATAAGTTAAATAAGCATAGAGCAATTCTTTCAGAGATACAATCTATTAAAATTAACTTAAAGAAAATAGTTAACTTGACAATGATATATCTACTAAAACAGTTGACTCAAAATTAATAACCACTCAAATCACAATATACCAGCCCAATGGGTTCACTGGTGAAACCAACTAAACAATTGAAGAGGTATAATAGAATTATCTACAATCTTTTTGAAAAAAAGAATCAGTATTGTGACTACTTCCTACCTCATTCTACAAAGTCAGCATTATTATCAAATACCAAAAAAAGCATTCTATAATGAATCTTCAACAACATGTATCAAATAGTTTGACATTCAAAAATCAATGAAAGTTTTTACATCAACAGGTATTCAATGTGTAACCATTAAAAGAGATGCAAAGCAAGCATTTAATAAAACTAAATACCCATTCATCATGAATCACTTAGTGAACTAAAAGCAGAGAGTAACTCACAAAAATAATGAAGAGCATCCTTTGAGAACCTACAGCACATCCCACTTCCAATGAAAACTACAGACTTCCATCCTAAGATGAAGATGACAACTAGGATGTTACCACTCACCACTCTCACACAATAGAGAAGAATATAAAAGTCAGTTACTTTATTGATACCACTATTAAACATATGGAATCTGAAATTTAAAACTTATAGAAATCAGCGAGAAATCTTCTCAAAAAGCTAAAAATTGTTTTATTTTTAAAACAGTTTAGTTTTAAATATTTATTGCTATGTGATTCAGCTATATCACGGCTGAGTATACACTCAAAAGATTCCATATCCTACTGTAGAGAGACTTGTTCATCCACGTATTCTGCTGCCATATTCACAATAGCTAGGAAACAAAATTATCTTAGATATCCATCAACTAATAAATGCATAATTAAAATGTGGTACATATACACAATGAAATTTAAGTCAGCTATAAAAAAAAAGAAATCGTGAAATAGTGAAGAAAATGAGTAGAACTAGAAAATAATCAACCATGGCTCAAAAAAAATAAATATTAGATGTGTTCTCTCATATGGGAATGTTAGCTTTGAATTTTTAGATTTGTATGTCTAATTAGAAGTATCTGTAGAAGTCAGGAAGCCTGAAAGGGCCTATGATACAAAGACCAGTTTTAAACAGTAAGAGAATAATAAGGCACACGTAATATAAAAATGGATGGGGAGCACTGCAAAGTAGGGGGGATAGGGAAGAAAAAGTAGGGAATGGGTTAACCAAAACTATGACTGCATGAGAAACCTTTATGGAATCCACTAGTACTGAGCTAATGCAAAAATATAAAATTTTTAAAAGAGTTTAAACACAGATTCCCAGTATGGATAGACAATGCTTCCCCAAGAAGACAAGGGTTATTAAAATGAAAATCTTGGAATACCTTCATTGATCAGAGAGGCCTAAAGGCCTCAAACCAACACCATAACCCACTGCTAGACCCCATTGCTGAACACATAATGCTTCAGTCACAGAACAGAGAGAAAGCAAGGTGAAATTGCCCTGAAAATTTTTCTGCTAGCTAGCTTTCATGCTGCTTTATGGTGCCATCAGGATGTCAGGAAAGAAAAGTCATCAATAGTGTTGTCTAGCAGTGAGCCCTGAATCCTGCAACAGTGACCTGCCAGGCAGGAACCAGCAATAGTAAATACTGGTACAATCAATGCATGAAGACTGTGGAAGCAACCAACTGTTAGTATTCTGTCTAAACTCCACCTCCACAGTTACCTGGCAACAGCCAGGTATGCTCCTCCCCACAGTTACCTGGCAACAGCCAGGTAGGCCTGGCCCACTATAAAAGGGGCTGCTTGCCCCCTCCTCTCTCTCTTAATCTCTTACCCTCTCTCTCTTACTTTTACCCTCTTGCCTCTCTGTCCCCTCCCCCCCTTCCTCTCTTTCCACGTGGTCATGGCCAGCCTCTACTTCTCTTCTCTCTCATCCTTCCACCTTCTCCCCACCTTTGCCCTATCTCCTGAATAAACCTCCTCCCCCTTGGAACCGTGTGGTCTGGAGTGATCTGTTCTGAACTGTGGTCAGACAACTTCTAACAACTAACACTGATGCTGTGACTCGGATACGAAAACTCAGGGAATCTCCGTGCTGCCGGCTACCACAGCCACTAGCTGCTGTATCCGGGCAGGACTGATGTCACGTAGCCTGCCTCTACCTCCGCTGCCACCTTTGCCTCTGCCACATGGACTCCATCACTGCTACCTGACATCACCAACCATGTGAATTTCCACCACTGCTGCAGATTAACTACGCCTGTGGCCCACCACGTGGTACTATGCCACATGGATTAGGCAGCCAGACAGGCCCACACAGACCTCTCGGTTCCACTTTCCTGATACCAGACTGCATAAAGCCTGCAAACACACACCGGCATATTGATTGGTAAGGAGATTCCAATTGGCGGGAGGAACCCTAGACGCCCAGATAAGGCCTGGCCAGCCTCCCCTGGGCTGAGAGGTGTTGGCATTTGTCTGCCCAAGTCCCTATGACTGACCTCCTAGCTAAACTACTACTTAGGACATTGGCCACTGGGTGACTCCCCCCACCCCTTGAAAGCAGTTTACAGTCTCCCTCCCCATGAGCTCTTGCACCTGCCGGAAATCCTGGTACTGCCTTTCTATCTGGACGCCAATATGAATAACTCCGTAACCCCACCCACACCCACACCCACACCCCACCCCCTTGTCACCCAATGGGCGCTACATTGTCTTCGACTGCAACCCAGACACCCCACTGGGTTGTCTCCTGAAAAACCTCAAATCTCTTAACGCCTGATTTGAGGCCTTCCAAATTGATACATCTCTACAATAAAGTCTGGATTCGGTATCCTCTAGATAATGGTTTAAAATGGCCGCCTAATGACACACTAGACCCAATCATTTTAAAGGGTCTTTGTACATACAGCAGTCTGGTAAATGGAAAGAGGTTCCCTATATCCAAGCACTCAGCTACTTTCGCTCTAATCCCTCCATGTGTTCTGCCTGTTCCCCACCCCAGGTTTTGTTAGCCATCCTCCACTGATCAGAGTAACCATCCACATGGTCCCAGGGAAGATTTCTTGAGCTCAGAGCTAACCCTTTTCTTCCCTGACCTGCTCGATTAGAAGGAATTCATGTCTGGTATGCAAACCTGATCAAAAGCTTATGGCTCGGGGAAGGGGAAATAACTACCATTGAAACAACTACTATTGTTTCACTAAATGGGCTGTGGTCAGATTGCCTTCAAAATATTTATGCTTATACCCAAGGATTTTTTTTTAACTGCTCTAAACATTAGCTGGAGAAATTTCTTCTGCAGTGAATAGTGGTTAACAAAAAGACTAGTTAATATATAACTGGTGAAAGTGCTGATAATAAGTGTAGTGTTCTGCCCTAAATATGACATCTACATTGAGCCCACAACCCCAAGGCTTGGAGAGCATCATGGAAGAGGATGTAGTAAAAAATATAAGAGCCAGTGGATGTGATGCAGTGCTGTGAAATGCTGTCTTCAGATGGGGCAAGCCCACTGCATTTATGAACTCACTGCAGAAGACCCAACAAAACCAGCCACTATTCTAGTAGGCAGCACCAATTGGACTAAAAAGGAAGACTGAAACAACATGACAATGGGAGAGAAATGTGTTGGGGAGAGGTATACAAAGGGAGTGGGAGGGGAGCTTGAAGTAGATATAATCAGTATGTGTGTGTGTGTGTGTGCATACGCGCACACAGAGAGAGAGAGAAAGAGACAGAGAGAGAGAGAGAGACAGAGAGGACTGTCAAAGAATAAACAAAAGTTATTTGGTTTGTTGTTATTACTGTTAAAGTAGAGGCTAGAGAAATGGCTAAATGGGTTAAGTACTTGCAAGCATGGAAGCATGAGAACTAGAGTGTGAATCCCCAGCAGCTACATAAAAGCCCACTACATGAAAAACAGCCTGCAATTCCAGGGCAGGGAAGTGGGAAAGCTTCCTGAAGTACTATAGCACAGTCTAGATAAACTAGTATAATCAGCAAGCTCCAATGTCAGTGAAAGACATTGCCTCAATAAATAGAGGAGCAATCAAGGAGGACACTAGACGTTAACCTCTTCCCTCTATAACCATGTGCATACTTATTCAACACAAATATAAGTACATGATACACATAAACATGAGACAATAAATAATAAATAAATATAAATGAAACTTAATGCCATTATATTTATACCCAAATGAAATGCTTAGTTATAAATATAAAAGGTAAAAGGTTTATGATACAAAACTCCCATAAGTGTCTGGAGAGATGGCTCAGTAGTTAAGAGCTCTGACTGCTCTTCCAGAGGTCCTAAGTTTAATACCCACAATGGCTCTGTAATGGGATCTGATGCCCTCTTCTGATGTGTCTGAAGACAGTGACAGTGTACTCAAACACATAAAATAAGTAAATCTTTTTAAAAATCCCATGAAAGATAATCATGAAAATATAAATAAATGGAGAGCTATTTAAAGTTATTCAGTGAACAATGACAAATTGATCTCAATGTTTTCATGGAAAAGGAAAAAGACATGTAATAGTTGACAAAATACAGAAGAGTGGGGGAAAGTCAAAGAGTGAGAAGAGAAGGATGTTCAGCTTTAAGGCTTACACTAAAGCCATATTAAAAGCCATAGTAATAAGTCAATATGAGATGGAGAGATCAATCAACAGACAGAGAAACAGACAGAAATCTATAATCAGAGCCTGCACATACAATCAACTAATCTTTGAAAGGAAAATTAAGATAATTCAATAGAGCTAGGTGGTCTGCTACTCTGAAGACACCATATCCTAGAAGAACCACTGAACTCAGAACAGGGGAGAATCCACTGAATTCAGAGAAGTTCAAGAAGCTGGACTCCCAGGAACTCTAACAAGCCCGGGATCATAGGATTTCAGGATCCTAGAGGCAGTCTGAATCCCAGGAGCTCTTCCACCCAGGAACTCAGGATCACAGAGACAGCTGGACTCTGAGGAGTTCTGACACAAACAAGATAACAGGAGAGACAGACACAGAGACAGTGAGTGCAGGTAGCACTAAAGATAACCAGATGGTGAAAGGCAAGCACAGGAACAAAAGCAACAGAAACCAAGACTACCTGGCATCATCAGAACCCAGTTCTCCCACAGGAAGAGATGGACATCCCATCACACCAGAAAAGCAGGATTCAGATTTTAAATCACTTCTCATGATGATGATAGAGGACTTTAAGAAGAACATAAATAACTCCCTCAAAGAAATACAAGAGAACACAGGTAAACAGGTAGAGGCCCTTAAAGAAGAAACACAAAAATCCCTTAAAGAATTGCAAGAAAACACAACCAAACAGGTGAAGGAATTAAACAAAACCATTCAGGATCTAAAAATGGAAGTAGAAACAATGAAGAAATCTCAAAGGGAGACTACTCTGGAGATAGAAAACCTAGGAAAGAGATCAGGAGTCATAGGCACAAGCAACACCAACAGAATACAAGAGATAGAAGAGAGAATCTCATGTGCAGAAAATACCATAAAAAACATTGGCACAACTTTCAAAGAAAATGCAAAATGCAAAAAGCTCCTAACCCAAAACATCCAGGAAATCCCAGACACAATGTGAAGACCAAATCTAAGGATAGTAGGTATAGATGAGAGTGTAGAGTCTCAACTTAAAGAGCCAGTAAATATCTTCAACAAAATTATAGAAGAAAACTTTCCTAACCTAAAGGAAAAGATGACCATTAACATACAAGAAGCCTATAGAACTCCAAATAGACTAAATCAGAAAAGAAATACCTCCCGTCACATAATAATCAAAACATCAAATGCACAAAACAAAGAAAGAATATTAAAAGCAGTAAGGAAAAAAAGGTCAAGACTAATCAGAATTACACCAGACTTCTCACTAGAGACTATAAAAATCAGAGATACTGGACTGATATCATACGGACTCTAAGAGAACACAAATGCCAGCCCAGACTACTATACCCAGCAAATCTCTCAGTCACTATAGATGGAGAAACCAAGATATTCCATGACAAAACCAAATTTACACAAATTCAGCCCTACGAAGGATAATAGATGGAAAACTCCAACACAAGGAGGGAAACTATAACATAGAAAAAGCAAGAAAGTAATCTTCCAACAAACCCAAAAAAAGATAGCTACACAAACATAATTCTACCTCTAATAACAAAAATAACAGGAAGCAACAATCATTTTTCCTTAATATCTCTTAACATAAATAGACTCAATTCCCTCCCCCAAACAAAAAGACACAGACTAACAGACTGGATATGTAAACAGGACCCAGAATTTTGCTGCATGCAGGAAAGGTGCCTCAGTGACAAAGATAGATACTACCTCAGAATAAAAGGATAAAAAACAATTTTCCAAGCAAATGGTCCCAGGAAACAAGCTGGAGTAGCCATTCTAGTATTGAATAAAATCAACTTTCAACCAAAAGTTATCAAAAAAGATAAGAGAGAACACTTCATACTTGTCAAGGGAAAAAAAATCTACCAAGATGAACTCTCAATTCTGAACATCTATGTTCCAAATGCAAGAGCACCCATAATCATAATAGAAACCTTAATAAAGCTCAAAACACAAATTAAACCTCACACAATAATAGTGGGGGACTTCAATACCCCACTCTCAGCAATGGACAGATCAGAAAAACAGAAACTAAACAGAGACACAGTGAAACTAACAGAAGTTATGAACCAAATGGATTTAACAGATATTTATAGAACATTTCATCCTAAAACAAAAGAATATACCTTTTTCTCAGTACCTCATGGTACCTTCTCCAAAATAGACCATATAATTGATCACAAAACAGGCCTCAACAGATATAAAAAGACTGAATAATGAAATAATGAAATAATCCCTTACATCCTATCAGATTACCATGGACTAAGGCTAGTCTTCAATAATGACAAAAACAATGGAAAGCCCATGGAAACTGAACAAGGCTCTACTCAATGATAACTTGGTCAAGAAAGAAATAAACATAGAAATTAAAGACTGTTTAGAATTTAATAAAAATGAATGCTCGTCATACCAAAATTTATGGGATACAATGAAAGCAGTGCTAAGAGGAAAACGCATAGCTCTAAGTGACTACAAAAAGAAACTGGAGAGAGCACACACTAGCAACTTGACAGCACACCTGAAAGCTCTAGAACAAAAAGAAGCAAATACACTCAAGAGGAGTAGACATCAGGGCTGGAATCAACCAAACAAACTATACAAAGTATCAACAAAACCAGGAGTTGGTTCTTTGAGAAAAACCACCAAGATAGATAAACCTTTAGCCAGGCTAACCAAAGGGCACAGAGACAGTATCTAAATTAATAAAATAAGAACTGAAAAGAGAGACATAACAACAGAAACTGAGAAAATTCAAAAAAATCATCAGATCCTACTACAAAAGCCTATATTCAACAAAACTGAAAAATTTGGATGAAATGGACAATTTTCTAGGCAGATACCAGGTATCAAAGTTAAATCAGGAGCATATAAACCATCTAAACAGTCCCATAACCCCTAAAGAAATAGCAAGAGTCATTAAAAGTCTCCCTACCGAGCAAATATGGAAACAAAGTGTGGGACAGAAACTGAAGGAGGAGCCATCTGGAGACCATTCCACCTGGGTATCCATCCCACGTACGGTCACCAAAGGTAGACACTGATGTGGATGGCAGGAAGTGCATGATGACAAGAGCCTGATATATCTGTCTCCTTAGAGGTCTGCCAGAGCCTGACACATTCAGAGGCCAATGCTCACAGCTAACCACTGATCTGATCAAGGGTTTCCCAATGGAGAAGGTAGAGAGAAGACTGAAGGAGCTGAAAGGGTTTGTGGCCCCATGAGGAGAGCAACAATGCCAACCAACCAGAGCTCCCAGGGTTTAAACCACCAGCCTGGGAGCACATAGGGAGGGACCCATGGCTCCAGCTGTATATGTTGAGGAGGATGGCCTTGTCGGGCATAGGTGGAAGAGGAGATTCTTGGTCCCATGAAGGATGAACACCTAGTGGGGGGGGGGGGGGGGATGAGGGGGGGGGGGGGGGGGGGGGGCATATCCTCATAGAAGCATGAGGAGAGAGGTTGAGATAGGAGGTTCCTGGGTGGTGGAGGGAAGGGGGTTAAGGGGATAAAATCTGAAATGTAAATATAATATCCAATAAAAAAAAGTCTCCCCACCAAAAAGAGCCCAGGACCAGATGGTCTTAGTGTAGAATTCTATCAGACCTTCCAAGAAGACCTAATAACAATTCTCTTCAAACTATTCCACAAAATAAAAACAGAAGGAACACTGCCCAACTCGTTCTATGAAGCCACAATTACACTCATACCTAAACCACACAAAGACTCAACAAAGAAAGAGAACTTCAAACCAATCTCCCTTATGAATATTGATGCAAAAATACTCAATAAAATTCTCACAAACTGAATCCAAGGACATATCAAAACAATCACCCATCAGGATCAAGTAGGCTTTAGCTCAGGAATGCAGGGATGGTTCAATATACGGAAATCCATCAACGTAATCCACCATTTAAACAAACTCAAAGAAAAAAACCACATGATCATCTCACTAGATGCTGAGAAAGCATTTGACAAAATTCAACATCCCTTCATGGTAAAAGTCCTGGAAAATTCAAGGCCCATACCTAAATATAGTAAAAGCAATATACAGCAAGTCAGTAGCCAACATCAAACTAAAGGATGAGAAAGTTGAAGCAATCCCACTAAAATCAGGGACTAGACAAGGCTGCCTACTCTCTCCCTACCTATTCAATATAATACTGGAAGTCCTAGCCAGAGCAATTAGACAACAAGAGGAAGTCAAAGAGATACAAATAGGAAAGGAAGAACTCAAAATATCACTATTTGCTGATGATACAATAGTATACTTAATTGACCCCAAAACTTCCACCAGAGAACTCCTACAGCTGATAAACAACTTCAGCAATGTGGCTGGATATAAAATTAACTCAAATCAGTAGCCTTCCTCTACTCAAAGGATAAACAGGCTGAGAAAGAAATTAGGAAAATGACACCCTTCAAAATAGTCACAAATAATATAAAATACCTTGGTGTGAATCTAATCAAGCAAGTGAAAGATCTGTATGACAAGAACTTTAAGTCTCTGAAGAAAGAAATTGAAAAAGATCTCAGAAGATGGAAAGATCTCCCATGCTCATGGATTGCCAGGATTAATATACTAAAACTGGCCATCTTGCTGAAAGCAATCTACAGATTCAATACAATCCCCATCAAAATTCCAACTCAATTCTTCATAGAAATAGAAATAGTAATTTGCAAATTCATTTGGAATAACAGGATAGCAAGAACTATTCTCAGCAATAAAAGAACTTCTGGGGATCACCATCCCTGACCTCAAGCTGTACTACAGAGCAATAGTGATAAAAACTGCATGGTATTGGTGCAGAGAAAAGCAGGAAGATCAATGGAATAGAATTGAAGACCCAGAAATGAACCCACACACCTATGGCCACTTGATCTTTGACAAAGGAGCTAAAACTGTCCAGTGGGTAAAGGACAGCATTTTCAACAAATGGTGCTGGTTCAACTGGAGGTCAGCATGTAGAAGAATGCAAATCGACCCACTGTTATCTCCTTGTACAAAGCTCAAGTCCAAGTGGATAAAGGACCTTCATACAAAACCAGATATACTGAAACTAATAGAAGAGAAGGTAGGGAAGAGCCTTGAATATTTGGGCACAGGGGAAAAGTTCCTGAACAGAACACCCATGGTTTATGCTCTAAGATCAAGAATTGACAAATGGGACCTCATAAAATTGCAAAGCTTCTGTAAAGCAAAGGACATTGTCAATAGGACAAAATGGCAACCAACAGATTGGGAAAAAAAATCTTTACCAATCCTACATCTGATATCGGGCTAATATCCAATATATACAAAGAACTCAAGAAATTAGACTCCAGGCAACCAAATAACCCTATTAAAAATGGGGTACAGAGCTAAACAAAGAATTCTCAACTGAGGAAACTGGAATGGCCGAGAAGCACCTAAAAAAATGTTCAATCATTCATCAGGGAAATACAAATCAAAACAACCCTGAGATTCCACCTCACCAGTCAGAATGGTTAAGATCAAAAACTCGAGTGATAGGAGATTCTGGTGAGGATGTGGAGAAAGAACAGTCTTCCATTGTTGGTAGGACTGCAAGTTGATACAACCACTCTGGAAATCAGTCTGGCGATTCCTCAGAAAATTGGAAATAGCATTACCTGAGGATCCAGCTACACCATTCCTGGGCATATTCCCAGAAGATGCTCCAACATATAAAAAGGACACATGTTGCGGCCCGAGCTGCTCTACCCCACGCTTTGGGGCCAAAATGTCGCAGACCACACTACCCCATGTTTGGGGCCAAAATGTTGGGGACCGCTCTATCAATGTTTGACCCGAACTGCCAAAAGCCTTGGGGGGCTAAATTGTCCCGCACTGCCCCAAGCAGTTCCGGTCCACTGGTCGGGGTTCGGCAAGAGAAAGAGTGAGGATGGACTCGAGGAATGGAGACCAGACAGAGTGTGATTCAACCCCGTTTATTCTTCAGTCTCTCTTCTTTGTCTAAGTCCCAAGTCTTGAGTTCCTAGTCCCTAGTTCCTAGTCCCTAGTGCCTCCCCATTCCAAGTTTCTTCTTCCAAGTGCTAAGTGCCTAATGTCTAATTCCAAGTTCTTCCTCCAAGTGCCAAGTGCCTAATACCTAATTCTCTGTTCCAAGTTGTACTACTAATTTCTAGTTCCAAGTTGTACTCTGTCAAGTAATCTGTTGTCTGGTTCTCTGATCTCTCTTCTGTCTGTCTCTTGCCTTTTATATGTCTCACTTCTAAGTCACGCCTCTAAATCAGGCTCTTAAATCATGCCCTTAGGCCTTGTCTCTAAATCTAATCTCTAAGTCACACACACCCAAGGGAAGATCCTGGGTATCTAAAACAAGATGTTATCAGAGTGTGCTCAGTGTTGTAGGCTATTGTAATCAAATCTCTTGTCAGGGTATATGGCTCAAGATGGCTGCAAGGATGATAGCCGCCTTCTGTGGGCTCCCCACAGACACACGCTCCACTATGTTCATAGCAGCCTTATTTATAATAGCCAGAAGCTGGAAGGAACCCAGATGTCCTTCAACAGAGGAATGGATACAGAAAATGTGGTACATTTACACAATGGAATATTGCTCAGCTATTAAAAACAATGAATTCATGAAATTCTTAGGCAAATGGATGGAACTAGAAAATATCATCCTGAGTAAGGTAACCTAATCACAAAAGAAAACACATGGTATGCACTCACTGATAAGTAGATATTAGCCCAAAATCTCATTAATACCCAAGATACAACTCACAGATCACATGAAGCTCATGTAGAAGGAAGACCAAAGTGTGAGTGCTTCGGTCCTTCTTAGAAGGAGTAACAAAATACTCAAGGGAGCAAATATGGAGACAAAGTTGGGACAGAAACTGAAGGAGGGGTCATCTGGAGATTGTTCCACCTGGGTATCCATTCCATGTGCAGTCACTAAAGGTAGATGCTGATATGGATGCCAGGAAGTGCATGTTGACAGGAGCCTGATATAGCTGTCTCCTTAGAGGTCTGCCAGAGCCTGACATATACAGAGGCAGATGCTGACAACTAACCACAGAGCTGATCATGGGCTTCCCAATGGAGAAGTGAGAAAGAAGACTGAAGAAGCTGAAAGGGTTTGTGGCCCCATGAGGAGAGCAACAATACCAACCAACCAGAGCTCCCAGGGTCTAAACCTCCAGCCTGAGTGCATATAGGGAGGGACCCAGGACTCCAGATATAATTATAAGTAGGGGAGATGGCCTTGTTGGGCATAGGTGGGAGAGGAGGTCCTTGGTCCAGTGAAGGCTGGATGCCTCAGTGTGGGGGAATTCCAGGGCGGGGAGGAGGGGGATGGGATAGGGAGTTTCTGGGTGGGGGGGGATGGGAAAAGAGGATAACATCTGAAATGTAAATAAAATATCCAATAAAAAAACGTTTAAAAAAAGATAATTCAGTAGAAAAGAGAGAGTAATTACAGCAGTTAATTCTAGACAACTACCCTTATAAAATGTACAAAGACCTAAATAAACATCACATAAAAGAAGATAAACACCAAATGAGGAAAAGAAGACAGGACCATAAGTTATGAAAAAAATCACTAGTTAAAACAGAAAGGAGGCCCATTCTAAACCTTTATGACTGAAATCCAAAAAGCCAGTGATGACAAGAAAATGCTTCTGCTGATGCAATGCAAGGAGCTGGTACATTGTAGGTATGGGTATGACTCAATGCAGCAACCTGTGAGAAGTCTGGCAGTCTTCTACAAAGTTAAACATGGCCTAACCATACTCAACAATTGTGTTGTAGTGGTTCTGAATGGGTATGGCCCCCACAGACTCATATGTTTGAATGCTTGGCCCATAATGAGGGGCACTATTAGGAAGTGTGGCCTTGTGGGAGGAAGTATGTCACCATGGAGGTGAGCTTTGAGGTCATATACGATGAAGCTATGCCCAAAGTGAGACTATGCTGCTTGCAGATCAAGATGTAGAACTCTCAGCTCCTTCTCCAGAACCATAACTATCTGAACACTAACAAAAGGGAATTGGTAATATGGTGAGGAAGAAGTGTAGAGTGAAAAATTATAAAGACCATTTTATAAAATATATATAGTTCCAGGAAGGTGGAACTGAATGTAGGATTTCGGGCCTTCACTGCCCTGGGATACATCCTGGGAAGAGTATTAACATTCCTCAAGCCTCAGGGAAAACCCACCTGTGGGTGGGGAAGGCCCAAAGCAGGAAGACACATTCCTGACAACAAAGAAAGATGCAAGACATCTGGGTGGTTCCAAGAACTAACTAACTTTCCACTGATCTTGGTTACCCCTGCCCCCCCCCCCACTTGAGGTCTTCCCAGTGTTACAGCTTGCTGAGTTCAAAATTTATAAAACAACCAATCATGTGTAACCGCGCAAAAATTCCTTCCTTTCCCTACCCCTTACTATAAAAAGTTCCTTAGCCCACCACTCGGGGTCAAACTGTACTCGTGCACGAGTGTGCAGTTTGAACGCTGGCTGCCAGCTCTCTTCCCTAATAAACATCTGCTGATTGCATCCAGGTATGGTGTCTTGGAGTTTGTGGGTGTTCGCGACTTCCGGAGACTTGAGTAAGGGTCTCCCGAATTTGGGAGTCTTCAGAAGGAAAAGAGGGGAGAGGAGAAAGGAGGTAATAGGGTTAACCAGTGTATGGATGGATGAATTTTTTTAAAAGTACTTTTCTTTTCCACAGGGGAATATCAATAGCCTTTTAAGCACTCTCACATTGAAATGTGTATTCTGACAGTCATGTCAGAGCCTGGATAAAAGCCTTTTCATGGAAATCATTAAAAAGAAAAGATCCAGACAAGAGGTCTGTTTTTGTCCAGGAATGAAAGTGGAAACGAATAACCTCAGCTTTAAAAGATGGAAGTACCTTTCATACTGATGGGGCAGATGAAACAACTGCCCTCACCACTTCCCACACCCAGGCACCTACATTTTCAACCAGCTGCTGTCTAAAGCCTTCCAAACAGCACAGGAACTCTGAGGGTAGTATTCAGAGTGAGGACTGGCAAGCACAACCATTTGTGATTCAGAGCAAAGGGAATAAAGGGGCCCCAGCAGGATCCCATCAGAGCTGCCCCTCCTGGGCCCCATACTCCCCAAGTGTTAACCCAAGGTCTCTCAGCTCTCAGCTCTAAACTGCTGAATCATTTCACCAGGCTGTGTACCTATCTGCTGGTGAGAAATAACAGGCATTCCAGGCTTTGGCCATCATTTCCTTACTTCCCACTGCTAAATGCTCTGCTGGCCATGATCAGGCACTGAGGCAGTGACTGACTCTCCCTAGGAAACTGGAAGGTGAGCCAGCCAGCCGGAAGGTCACTTTATATTTTGGCTCAAACTCTAGGCTCTCTGCAAAAGATGTTTTTTGTTCCTGAAAGACCACAGAGATATTGATATTTCCCTTCCTCAAATTAACAACTTTTCAAGGTCTCCCCACATGCCACATTTCCAACATGCACCCTCTCTTATTGAGTATCTGGCCTAATCTGTTTGAATGCTTTTCACTTATACATCCCATCAAAATCATTTCTAAATGATTACTAACTGTACCAAGAAAAAAACTTCTATTGATTAGTCCCTGGTCATTTGAAACTGATGAAAATTGGAGTCACAATGATCTTCTGAGACTCCCCAAATAATTTACTGGCTTTCACCATCTTAAGAAGAAGGGTAACACAAAATCCAAAGTTGGTGTCAATGAAATAAATCTCAGAGAGCCTGAAGGTTCTCCCTGAAAGCTGGTGTTAGATTAAACTCTGGTTTCACATTCTCAAAGACACTTAGAAAAATTTCTCTTCACTCTTAAAATTGGGGAAATTATTGAATCCTTGAGAGTCCTTCAGAACACTGCAAAAAAAAAAGAAAGAAAAAGAATTCCATTGCAATGACAATGAAGACAACTATGCCTTGGCTTTGTGCACCTGGCATATTAAACTAAATTATTTGACTTAAGTCTAAGCCTAACTGTAAGGGAGATAACTTTTGTTATTTTCACTTTAGAGAAAGAGAAATTAGCATATAAAGACTGCCACAGGCAGCAAATTCCAGAGCTGCAGAACCAAGATCTAAACAAAAACCAGTGAGAGTGGCTACACACAATTACACTTTCATGAGCTTAAATGCCTCTCTTACTGATCAGATCTAGGCCATCTTACATTAAAATTATTGAATTCTGGTATGTGCATTGGGGGAGACTTGGGGTGTTGAGTGTATGTGCATGTATGCCTGTGTGTTGAGAATAGATAGTATAGATTTTACTGTGTTGTCTAGCCTGGTCTCAAAATCCTGGGATCAAGTATTCCTTTAACCTCAGTTTCCCAAGTGCCAGGGCTACAGGTGTGTACCAAAAACTGAAATAAATGATTTAAAACAATCTTGGATAGGCATCCCTAGTTAATACATTTTCTACAAATGCCACCTTTACATAAATTATTCAGAATCAATTATTAATTCTCTTACCCCTTCCCATTTCTGAGACAGACCACTAAAACAGAAAGTTCTCTTACTTAATTATCCAATAATAAATATAAAAGTCAAGCATTTTTTATATACCAATGAACCCCATAAAATCTGAAAGTAAAATGCTACCTGGAAAGGTTACAGTTAAGGCTCCCCAGTTTACACAAAGGAACACTAAACATTCTGGAGACTTCACAACTTCTAGACACATCTCTGACTGGTCTTACTTGCTTAACTGTCCTCTTAGTCTAAAGAAAAAGCATTTTATAAATTTTTGCTAAAATGAATATATCATAACAATGTGTCTCAAAGACAATGGGAGTCAAACCACCTTTCTTGCATTTTAAGGTCAGAGAACACCCAGTATAAGCAGAAACTTTGCTCTTCTTTTGTTTGCTGAGTAAGAAAAGCACTTGTATGGACTACATCATACTTCCAAGTAAATGACTCTCAGGAAGGCTGGTTCATATCTTCCAACAGAACCCTTCCAGGGACTATAGCTATAGTGGTAGAGCTCTTTCCTGGTACCTCTAAGGCCTTCGATTCAATCCCCAACACTTCTCAATCAACTAATAAATTTGAAAATACACAAATAAATTTCTACTCTTTGGTTATCAGAAAAAAAAGAGACAGTTAAAGAAAATGTTGATATGAACAAAAGTTATAACGGATTTATTTTAGTTTCATAACTATATTTTACCTTAATACAATATCACTGAAGATAACAATCTTGATACTTATGACCTATATTGAATATATCAATAAGAACTCATAATCCATTTCACCTTATTTGAAATTAGATAAAACAATTACAAAAAAAAAAAAAAAACAAAGAAAAACAAAAACAAAAAAAACCAAAACCCTTCATCTGGAAACTAAAACCACAAAACCTTATTTACTGTACATGTACTGCCCTCTACAGGCCATAAGTGGGATTAATCTAAGAGCAAAATAAAGGTACCTCAAATTTTCATATTCTGCATTAATGCTGTTTATTTTCTAGACATGCCAATAGTAATTATTGTCATTTTCAGTAAAAAAAAATCAAGAAAGGATGGCAAGATGGCAGAGACAGGAATCAAAAATTATTGGCCCAAATAAGTATTAAGAAAGACAATGTAAACAGTAATTAATCTTTTAAAAAATCTGATACTTTCACAATAATATCAGAAAATGAATGTTTAACAGGAGACAGAGTAGAGCTTCTCAAGATAAAACCATCAAATTCCTAATCAAGTCATTCAAACCTACAGCACATGTGTGTGCATTGCTAGTAAAATATAGTGCTTCGCTCTGCTCACAAAGAGACTAGAAGCAGTAACAACTCAGAAGTAATGAGCACTCCCACCAGCCAGATCTTGGGTTCTAGATATTTTCCAGTAACATATATGCCGTGCCATGTAGAAGAGAAAGTGGCTGTTTCCTAGACAGGGACAGGAAAACCAACAGGCATGCATGGAGAATTTAATGGTGTCAGAAATTGAGAAAAAGGCTCAAAAAATACAAAGATAAATGTCCTAGTTAGGTTTCTATTGCTATGATAAAACATCCATCAAGCCAGGCAGTGGTGGCACATGCCTTTGATCCCAGCACTTGGGAGGCAGAGGCAGGCGGATCTCTGAGTTCAAGGCCAGCCTGATCTACAGAGTAAGTTCCAGGACAGCCAGGGCTATAAAGAGAAACCCTGTCTCGGGGGGAAAAAAATCCATCAAAAGCAACTTGGTTAGAAAAGGGTTTTTTTTAGCTTATAGTTTACCATCCACTGTCAAGGAAATCCCTTGGCAGGTCTGCATTGCAGAATCATGAAGCAGAAACAACAAACCAATGTCGCTTACTGGCTTGCTACCAATGGCTTGGTCAATCTAATTTCTTATACAACCCAGAACCAACTACCAAGGGGCAGTACTGCCCATATTGTGCCTGCCCCCCCCCCAAGCAAAAACTCAGATACATTAAAAAATAAGTCTTTTTTCAAGATGTTTAATGCAGAATGTAGTATCCTGGTCATCTCCCAGGAGTGTGGACAGAAAGCAGGAACATGATGAAGACAGAGCAAAGTAGAAGGGGTCAGCGCTGCTGATATCTATCTGGACAGTAAGGCAAAAACATTTAACTTCTTGTATTATCTTTTATGTATGCTATTTATTTGAATGTATTATGTATTTACAATAAATAAAAAATACAAATGTTAAACTACTTCTAACAGTCTCTCTGTAATGATGTTGCTGTTGTTTTTAATAAATGTGTGAATTTATATATCATCTTGAGAAGAATAAAAGTGGCAATAATTATTAAACTGCTAATCATCTCATTCTGAGTGATACAGGATTAATCATGTATATTTGTTCAATGTACCTTTTAGCATTTTTCATATTTTCAAAAGTAAAAATATATTACTTTTATAATCAAAAAGTTAGATCTATAAAATTAAAAATACAAAAAAAAAAAAACAACGAAACACAAATCTTACGGTCTTATTGTTTGGAATTGATTTTAATAAACAGACATGGTTATAATTTTAAAAAAAATAACAACAATGTACAGCCTTTGAATTGCTTTAGAAAAAATAGTAGATTACTGAAATGGTCACAGTATCCCTAGTCCAAGAGCCTCATCAAAGACCAAAAGATGTAGGTAACAAAATATTCCAAATATCCATCACTGAAAATACAAGTAGAAAATGTTCTCAGCCTTTACTTCTGTTGATGACAAACCAAAAACATATGAGGCAAAAGCTGTATGGGGGAAATGATAATTAAATGTCTACAGATGTTACCTGACATGATCCGTTTCCCAAAGGTCGGCAGACAGGTAGGCCACTTAGACAGCCAAGTCACTCTCCAGAGACGAAGGTGAAACTGAGGCCCTACCCTCTCCTCCCTCTCTTTATCAGCAGCATATCTACTCTCACATCTGGGGAAGGACTAAAATCACAAAAGTAACAGAGAGGGCTAATTTCTTATACAACCCAGAACCAACTACCAAGGGGCAGTACTGTCCATATTGTGTCTGACCCCCCCACCCCCAGCAAAAACACCCAGAAAAAAGAAGTGAGGTGTGAGCAATGAGAGGCAAACATGCAAATGTAACATCAACTGTGGGTAAAAAGTGAGCATAAAGACCTCCACCAGAGTCTACTGTTAAACACAGAGGGCAGCTGATTCCCCATGCTCCTGGAGGCTTAACAAGCATTTCCACTTTCACAGCAGCTGATTCTGACATCAGTGCCCAAATTTCAATCTGTGCTGCCATATAACCATCATCATTACGCTGAAAGATGAAAATTCTCAACTTATCAAAGGAAAAAATATATGTGAATTTGCAAAACTCTATGGCAGAAGTAAATCATTAAATCATTAATTGGCATTTAATCATTAAACCAGGAGGAATAAAAATGACATGTAATACATGTGTAGTAAAGGAATATTGCAAAAGCTATGGCCAACAGAACGTGGTAGGGCAAGGACATCATTACAGGTCATCCCTTGATACACACTCTATATCTATCTGATCATGTCATAAGAAGGCTGGGACTCAAAATATTTTGAGTAGATAGGCCCCACTCACATAATAACTCTGATAGAAAAAGATGTTATGTTTATTCTTTATTTTTCTATCTTTATTTTATTATCAAATCATAATTTTTACTTTTTAACACAGGGATTATAAACACAAAATTGTAGGATGTGGGGAAGGGGATGACACAGGAGCATATGTGTTCAGGGGGAATACAGATATCTTTCAGAACAGGGTATCAGCTGGGTGAAGGTTCAGGGGTCAGGTCACTATGACTCTGCCTATGATTCACTTGTCCTTATCTAAGTTGGTACTATCTGCCAAGGCTACCTATTTACAAGGTCTATGACTACTCAGGCTGGTAGGTTTCCACAAAAGCTGCCTGTTTACAATAGCTTATAGCCATCTGTTTCAGTGTTTTTCCATAGAGACCCAAGACTTTGTGTTAGCAGGCAAGTATGTCAGGCCTATTGCTGATTTTAGGCTTATGGCTGATTTTAAACCTTCAGTGTATAAGCAGGGCTGCCCCTGACATTTCCTCCCTTCTCCAAGTATAGAAGGGCTGTGGCAATTCTAATCTTGCCAAGGCAGGGATAGAGGCCTGACCTCCAGTAATTAAAGGGAACCTTGTAATGGCTCCGGTCCTCCTGTCATTGTCCAGTGAGGCATGAGGGCCATACCCATCCTGATGTCTTTTTCCTGGAGAGGGGATACTTTTGACATCAACCCCTATGCAATCAGGCTTGTCCCTCAGGCTACTGTGGTCAGCTAGTCCTGGGTTTCATAAGAAAGCAAAATGAACAAGCCAGGAGAGAAAGCCAGTAAGCAGCATTCCTCTACGGTTTCTGCTTCAGTTCCTGTTTCAAAGTTTCCACCTTGAGTTCCTGCTCTGACTTTCCAACTTGGAAGTATACACCATATAAAGTTTTTCATTCCTCAAACTAGTTTTGGTTGTTTTATTACAGCATCAAAGAGAAAAGTAGGACATGAGTTAATCTAATCATTTCTCCTATCCAACTCAATATAATAATAAAAAAAAAATCACTGGGATTAAGAGTCAATGCAAAGTACTTAGAACATCAGAGGATCACATTAGTATAATAAATATATAAAGTGTAGAATGGGGGGACCTCAATGCCAAAAATAACAAAATACAGAGGCTAAAACAATGAAGTAAATACTGTTCAAACAAACTCAAAGAATTGAGAAGCACAGAATTTGGTGGGACATATTAGGAGTGTTACTAGATCACAAGAATAAAAAGGCTTGATGTGATGCAGAGGTAGGAAATTAACAAAAGAACAAAAGCAAAGGTAGTTCTATTTACAAAATAAAAATAATCACCAAAAAAAATAGGCTAAACATTCCTTAAAAAAATAAATTAAGATAAAATGCTAAAACTATAGTCCAGTGAGAAAGCATTTGCCTAGCATGTGTGAGCTCATGGGTTCAACCTCTAGTACTGTTCCTGCCACCCTCAAAATAAATAAATAAGTAAGTAAATAAATAAATAAATAAATAGGAGGAGGAGGAGGAAGGAGGGAAGGAAGGAAAGATGGGAAGAAGGAAGGAAGGAAGGAAAGGAAGGAAGGAAGGAAGGACCCAGAAATAAGAAGCAATCAACAAAAGATAAAGGCAAGTTAGAGAGAAAGCATGAAGACACACATAAGTGCACAAAACATGCTGCTCCACGGGCAGCCCACCTGTGTGAGGAATCTACCACACAAGCCATGGAGATGCCAGGCAACATTAGAGGGACATACACCGATGGCACCATAACAACCCACAAGGGAAGAAAGGAAGATAAAGAATTCAGGGAAGGCTCCTGAGATGCCAGCATCCCATGAGACAAGCAAGTATTTGGGATAGTTTAGTAACCAAACCCTTTCTGGCTTGAGCCACACACAGCCCTGCCCCAAGAATGCACTTAGCAACTATCTGCACTGAGCTGTACATACACCCTGCTGTAAATAATGCAATAGGTTGTTCCTCCCTAGAAACCCGCAGATATCTCACAATTTGTGGTCAATTATATCCTGGATAATATCCAGAACTACAGGCAATATGCTGATGCAACCTGGACCAGTTTTTAGGAATATGCAAACACAAACTATCCTCAAAATGAACTTTTAGCAGAGAAAAGCCCTATTTAATACTATATACCTATGTATGATTTAGTGTGCAAATGATTAAAATCAGATGAATCATGAAGAAAACCACATGTTGTGAACAAAAGTGATCTATCAAAACAGAAAATTATCTACACTCCTCCCCTTACCAATCAGCTTCCTCCTCTTCTCCTGAACCTGAAAAGGGAAGTCCTGGGTACTGACCAGGTACTCTTGCCTCCCTAGAAGTACATCTATCTTGAACTTCCACTTTACCTTTGAATAAAATAATTTGCTACTTCTGCTATTTGTTTGTGCTTCTTCAGTTCTTTAAAAAAAACACTAAGAACATAGAAACACCTGATCCAGATAGAGACCACTAGCAATAAAAATACCAAAATTAAGCAAGCTTGTTCTGAAGAAGAAGGGGAGGAAGAGGAAGAAGAAGAGGAGGAGAAGGAGGAGGAAGAGAAAGAGGAAGAGGAGGAAGAGGAAGAGGGGGAGGAAGAGGAGGAGGAGGAAGAGGGGGAGGAAGAGGAGGAGGAGGAAGAAGAGGGAGAAGAGGGAGAGGGAGGGAGGGAGGGGGAGAGAAAGAAAGAGAGAGGAAAAATTTAGAACACACACACAAAAAGAAAAGAGAAAAGAAAAGAAAGAAAGGGGAAAAGAAAATAAGGAAAGGAAAGGAAAGGAAAGGAAAGGAAAGGAAAGGAAAGGAAAGGAAAGGAAAGGAAAGGAAAGGAAAGGAAAGGAAAACACAAGGAAGGAACTTGGGAAAGTGTCCAGAGAGTAACTTCTAGAGTGAATGACTTTAGAAAGCACCAAGCTCACAGACACTAGAACTCTGAAGGCCAGGCATGAACTGAGCAGCAGCCACCCTTGGCAGAGGTACAAGTAGCTAGGATGTTAATTCCAGGTGCTTCGAAGTTACTGTTACTGAGAAGAAAAAAAAGAAAAAAAACAAAAAACAAAAAACTTGTCCTTCAGCACTGTCATTCCAGTGACGACCTAAAGGAAAAACAAGAGGGTTGGGAGGCGGAGGCTGTCAGTCCACCCCGCAGATGCAGAGAGTTTAAACTAGGGGATCTAAAGTACAGATGGATAGAGACAGATTTTCAAATATCTTCAAGGTATATATTCCACAGACTATCAAAACCTGACAGACAGTTTCATGATCGAGCTGTGGGAAGTTGGGCAATATAATTTCTTAGTACCTCCAGTTCTTCATGAATAAGGCAGGAAAAATGGCAGTAACCCATGAAAGACATCCTATAGAAGCTAAATGAGTCAACACACATAAAAAGTTCAAAATCATAGCAGTGACTCCTCAACAACTGCTTGTCGGCTATGCAGAGGCAGCAATACCATCAGGCGAAGTGGGCAATGATGAAATGCACACGGAGCGAGGGAAAGCAAGTAAGAGGCAGTCCCTGAGTGGTTGATCTGAAAGGCTGCATGCTACAGCTGCTGACTGAGAAAGGTGAGCATCATTGTAAGCGACACCTAGTAGGAGTGTGCTGCCAATCAATGAGGGAGTGGAATTGGACAGAGCACAGAAAACCACAGAGAACTCGGGGAGGCACAGGTAGTGGCTGAAATCCTAAAAATGTTGGTGTTTCTTCAAGCAGAAAATTTTAAGTAGAAACAAAAATAATGCCTGACAACAGAGCCTAGACATTAAAAACAGAACAAAGCAGTTCTAAATTTGGGGGTAGAGTTTTAGGAAAATAAAAATCACCACCAAATTTCCAGAACCAAGGAGATTACAGTATACCTTGAAGTACTAAAAATTCATGACGACTGGAGAGAACTGAACAGGCAATGATGAAAAAGAAGACTAGTGCAGCAGCTAGAAACAGAAAGAAAACTAACACGAGACAACAGAGGAAGATACCAGGAAGAAAAAACAGGAAGTTGAAGGTGACAGAGAAGAAAGACACTTCTGTCCATGGTGATTTCCACTCAACTGCTCAGTCCCTTCCCTAGACATCTTTTGATCCTTCCAACTTTCCCTCTCAGTGAGGGCCAGAATGCTTCTTCTTCCAAACACAGAGTCAATCTGAAGAAGCAATGTAAAGAGACCCAGGAACAGAGACCACAGGCAGAGTTCTTAAGCACTTAAATCATATTACACAAGTAACCAAGGGTAAAAAAATAACCAGAGTCCAAACACTCATCCAAGAATTTAAAATGTCATTTCAGAGTCAAGACAACTCTATGAAAAAAATAAGTTCCAATTAGAAGCTCCTACCAAGACTCTATTGATGGAGAGAAAAGATTGACTACAGATTAGAACAACTCAGAGGAAAACCTGGTAAAACTTGGCTAGGTTTCTGATCCTGTGTCGGCTCTTAAATATTCAGTATCTGAACCTGACTTTGAATGTAGCTAATGATATCCACACCAGAACCAAGTGAGAAGGCACATATATAGCATGTGGTTTTGAAATAGTTAAACAATATAGAATGAAGTAGAGCCACTTTTCCCTGTTCCTCATCTAGACAGAGTTAAAATCCTATCCATTATATCTAAATCAGCTAGAAGATTCTGGAGGGTGGAAATAAACCCGGAGATGGGGTAAGTAAGGCTGTGGAGAACCAAGGAACATCATAGTAAGGACTTCCTTGTCTTACTTTACGGGTTTTTTTTGTTTGCTGCTGCTGCTGCTGCTGCTCTTGTTTGTTTGTTTGTTTGTTTGCCTCACGTACTCAAGCGCAGATGCAAAAGAAGCTAACAGGCAGGAACAGGAAAAGACTCCTCCCAAGCCAAGGTCGAGGAAAGGGGCAAACTAGTAAGACAAGCTTTTGACTGAACTGCCAAATACCATGCAAAACAACGCACACTTGGCCTCCTTTCCATTGGAAACAGCTGAGCACTGTGCTGCTGAGGCTGTACTGAGAACTGTGGCCTTCCCTGTGTCACAGGGAGTAAGAAAGGGGTGAAAGAAAAGCATTCTGAACATCAAACCCAAGAGAGAGGAACACACACACACACACACACACACACACACACACACACACACTATGGTGCTGCAAGAAGACGCCAAGCAAGAAAATGAACCATTCTTCATCCTCTAGTAGTAACCAAAGTAGTGTGCTCTTCACAGTATCTGTGAAGGCTGCATGAGGGCAGAGAGAACTCTCTCTCTCTCTCTCTCTCTCTCTCTCTCTCTCTCTCTCTCTCTCCAGGAATAGAGTGTCAGGAAAGCCTAGTTGGGAACCCACAGGTATTCCATGTTACAAGGTCACACAGTCTCTTGACAGAATCCACTCTCCTGTCCTGGTGGTCTAGCAGTGCGTACCTCCTCCCTAGTACTCAGGAGTGAATAGATGAATTATTTTTCTTTTAAATAAAAAGAAACATAAAAGGAATTTCAAGGTTGTTTGACATTTGCTCACTTATAAAATTTCAAATGAAACTGAAACAATCTTTTAACTGCCCGTAAGTCCGAAGTCAAATATATGTCCAGAACTGAATGACAGCACTGCAGCACACACAGCAGTCAATCATCTCTTACATGGAATGTCTGCCAGACTGGAGATAGACCAGCCCCCTCCTGCATGTGAGGAAGGCAAGGAAACATCAGTTTCTTGTTTCCCCTATTGTCCTTCCAGCAGCTCCTGAGAAATGCTCCTATGTAACACATCTGGAAACAAAACTCCTTTTCCCCAAAAATTTGCTAACAAATGCCAAGAAAGGCTCCAGGCTATACCAATTACTTCCAAATTCCTACACTCTGTTCAAGATCCCAAATGTCATGCATTCCCCAGAGACTGTTAGTGTTCTTCTGAATTGTATGAACATTAGAGGATACTCCTTTTTTCCGAAGTTATAAGACCACCACAGCAGATCCATCACAGGCCTCACTTAGGCACAGCCTCACCTCCAATGCACATTTGGTCACCATTTACACTGAGGGTTATGAACTGAGTTTACTGTGGTTTTAATAAAACTGTAACTTTTCCATGGTTTTGAAGAGACTAACAGTCTCTGTACTGGCTGTCCTTCAAAGGTTCTACAAACAATCCCTGACTTCTGTTTTACCCTCACTCAGACTGAAACAGTAGTCCTTCCTTTTCCACATCAGAACTACTGAAGAAAGTAATAATTTAAAGCAAGATTCCCATCTTCCAGAAAACTCCACTCAAACTATATGAAAACAATAACAAAACCTAAAACATGTTTTTACATATAATATATGAAAAGAAGAAACACAAAATCATTCTAATTCCTTCTTGTATATAAACTCACATTCAGTAATAGAAATGAATGGCACTTTCAGCCTTTATTTGGCTGCATTTCTAACAAGAGAACAGACCCAGTGAGACAGCTCAACAAGCAAAGGTACCTGCCACCAAGCCTGACAACCCTAGGACCAAGTCAATCCCAGGACCCACATGGTGGAAAGAGAGAAGTGACTACTGCAAACTCCTGACCTCCACATGAGAGAGTCTCTATTTCTGTCTCTGACTCTCTCTGTGTGTCTGTCTCTGTCTCTGTCTCTCTCTCTGTCTCTCTTTCTGTGTCTCTGTCTCTGTCTCTCTGTCTCTCTTTCTCTCTCTCTCTGAATCTCTTTTAAACACATACATACAAAATAAACAAATAAAAGTAATGAAAGGGACAGAAAAGGAGCTTAAAACTTATCTAACAATAAGTATCTGACATTAACTCCTAGACCAAAACTGAGGAAATTTTTAAGCTTCACCCAAAGATTTAAGGCCCAAATTTAGATGACTTAATTCTTATATAGGTTATCAGGTGAGTTGATGGTGGAGCCTGTCAACTGTGAGGTGCTTCAATCCTCACTGGGCTCTTCCTAACCATTCCACTCTCCATGCTCTCCTGGCTTTGACCATCTTCACTAGTCCCTTTGTGAGGCAACTTTGCTCCCTAAACACTACCATGTTCATTTCTTTGAGTATCAGCTGTGCTTTCCCAAGTAGACTGAAGTAAAAGACACAACTTACAACTCTAACATTTGTGGCATCTAACTGATATGACATGTATGTACTGTTAAGCATTTCCAAGTATGAGAAGAAGTGCTTTTCCTTTCCCGGTATCCACAGAGCTATTCAAATAGGAGAGGGGGAACTATGTATTTTTATATTACTCTCAAATATACTTGTTGGCAATCTAACACATCTCAAACTTTATACTGTTGGCAAAAGTTTGATGCCTGTTTGGGAGACAAACTAAGGTTTGTAGATGAGGAAGGAGAGACTGCTTTCAGAGCTACTATGAAATAGACAGTAGAACAGAGTTCACAGACTTTAGTGAGCAAAATGGGAAAGCAGTGTCTATTTTTCTTTAGTTATTTTGTTTCCTATTCCGCATGAAAAACTATCCTCTCTTCATCTTTGCTTCTCAGGTTACCAAAGGCCCTGAAACAGATATTACCCCTTTCCCAGCACCACAATGCACACTGCTCCCTCCTAAGAATCACCTGCCATTCAATAGCAGATCCTCTGCAACAGAATAGGCAATGCTACCCAGACTTTTAGGCAACCCATGCTCCACTCACAGGAGAAATAAGTCCTATAATAAAAAAGATTTTTGGATGGAATAAACTTCAAGTAGAAAGTCTTATGTTTTCATATCTGAAGAAAAAACACCAGTAGTGTTCCTAATGAACAGTCTTCCCTGCTTCCTCTTAGGCTATGTCAACTGCTGTGTACAATCTATCCACACTCAGAAGTCTCCCCTTGATACTTGGAAAATACCAAAACTGGAAAATTCATTCACAAGAAATACTAAGATGTGGGATATACCAAGTACATTTAGTTCCCTTATATTTCATGTCTCACTTCACAGTTTATGAATTCTCACATGGAAAAAAATGAATTCTCACAGATACACTTGTTTTATCCAGTTATACTAAGAAGATATAGAAAACATTTAAAGTGAAGGACTAGAATTAAATACCATTCTAGGAAAACATGATATAAGAAAATTTTTAGCAGTTTACTGAAAAATGTATTTGGATAAGTTTTAATTAGTTTAAAACTAACCTTTACAGTATTGCATGTTATATGGATTGTATAGGAGATGGTAAAGATTATTTGTTATGTACTACATAAACTCTTACTCTCAGATTCCTTACAATGAAATCCTCATGTTGATCAGATTCCAGGAGCTTTACTTCTCCTGAGAAAGTTCTCTCCTTCTGCCACATGAGGAAACAAATGAGATGTTAGACTGCAGCCCAGAAGCAGGTACTGAACACAACCAACCATGCTGTCACTCTGACCCCTAAATGTCCAACTTTCAGAGCTGAGGAAAATGCACAGTGGATGTTCATAAGGCTCCCAGTCCACGTTGACACAGCATCCCAGGATGAGCTGCACAGAAGTGTGATAAAGTACAGAGTGGGTATTCAAATTTTTTACTATAAATTGGGTGTGGTGGTACACACCTTTAATCCCAACACTCAGGAGGCAGAGGCAGGCAGATTTCTGAGTTTGACACCAGCCTGGTGTACAGACAGAGCTGGTTCCAGAACAGCCAGAGCTACACAGTGGGACTATGTCTCATAAGTGTGTGAGTGTGTGTGTGTGTGTGTGTGTGTGTGTGTGTGTACATATACATACATACTGTGGTGCCACAATTACTATAATTCTAATCCTTTTCTATTCCATTAAAATATAAAGCCATGGTGAAGTTCTATTTTATAGGAAAAAAAAAACAATTTGGGTCTTTTGAATGAGATGATACCTTCCTGTAAAGACATTTTCCTTTGTGTATTCTGTGACCAGGCATCTAAAGTTAAGTGTGCACTCTCGATGCATTCCAAGAACAAAACAGAACACTCACTCAAACAGGAGGCAACACTGAGCTCTCTAGCCTGCTCTACTGTGAATGAGCACAGGAAGCCTGTCTTTCCCTTCTCATGCCTACTCTTGCAAATATTATTCACTCTGAACTTAGAATCAGTTGAAACTAAAAAGCAAGATTTCAAATTTATTCAGAGTTTAATTCTACTAGATTAAGCCAGATTCAGAACTTTGCAAAGATCTTTTCATTTCTTGGTTCTGATATTCATCAAAACAAATTTGCTAAACACAGAGATAAGCAAATTTGTATTTATCTACATATCTGCCTAGCTATTGTTGCATTCCTAAGGACTGAATCTGGGCCCTTGTGCTTTGCCAACGAGCTCTAACTCCAGCTCATGAACTCTTCATAGCTTGGGTGGGAAGTCAACAGTTGGCAGAATTCTCTACTAGACCATATCAGCAATTTTCTATTCTCAGTAAAGTATTCTGCTGTTGGCCTTCCCACCACTATAACTCAAGGCCAACTATCTGTGTGTTTATTTATTGGTCTTTGACTCGGTCCTATTTCTTCACACTGTATAAACACTGACTAGGATGGTAATGATACATTAAAAACATGTTTAAAATGAAGAAAAGTTGCTAGTGGCTAATTAATTTCCAGTTTCAAAATATGCTGTCTTTTCTTGCCTTCATTCTTTGTAAGCTCCAACTTTTACCCACAACAAGCCATCCCAGCACAGTGACCTATATCAACCTCTTTTGTGTCAACTAATATACTACTTTTTAATGGGGAACTTTTGATCACAGAATCTAAGTTAGACAGCTCTCCTGGATTCAGAATTTCTTTATAATTCCATTTTGAGTCTCAATCCCCTTTTTTGTAATCTTCTTGTCTTTAGAACTTACAGACTACAAGCTTTGAGAAGCAACATTAGTCATGGCTCATGCTTAAAGCCAAGCCTTAAAGAGACAACAAATCAGAAGCAATTTAAGACGTGAGCAAGGAGATGTGGACACTCATCATCCTGTTTTCAACTGTGAGGAATAATTCCACTGTGGATAACACCCATTGTGGTGATCTGAATGAAAATGCTCCCCACGGGCTCATAGGGAGTGGCACTATTGAGAGGTATGGCCTTGGAGTAGGTGTGGCCTTGTTGGAGGAAGTGTGTTACTGGGTGGGCTTTGAGGTTTCAGATGCTCATGCCAGGCCCAAGTGTCACTGTGTCTTCCAGCTGCCTGCTGATCCAGATGTAGAACTCTCAGCTCCTTCTCCAGCACCATATCTGCCTGCATGCCAACATGCTTCCCACTATGATTACAAAGAACTACACCTCTGAACTGTATGCCCAGCCCAATTAAATGTTTTCCTTTATAAGAGTTGCCATAGTCATGATATCTCTTCATAGCAATCAAAACCCTAACTAAGACATCCATCTACCTCAGTGCTGGAACTCTAGCCCTCTAATCATGTGCCACCTTCTGACTAGCATCTCCTCATGCTCCCAAGAACTCCTAAGTTAAAGAGCACAAACATGTTCTACCAATATTTTAAAAAGAGAATTCACACCAAAAAGAAATCTAAGATTACATTATCCCTCAAACAACTTACAGTCTGTGCTCATAGGGTCTATACCCCTAGGGGAAATCACTGGCTCGATGTGAATTGTGGCTGAGCCCTATCTACATGGTCTATTTATATACCCCAGTTAGTGCCCGGAATTACCTGAACATACAGAATCTGTCCTAATGTAACCTCTGCCTTCTTGTTCTAATATCACTAAACTTCTACATATCCTTCTGTATTATATAATACACATGAAGTTTTACCAACATAAATGAATAAACAAATCACTTTAAAATTTTAAAGTAATAATGCTTCCAGAGTTTAAAAAAAATATGGTACTGCCTCTCAAGATAAATAAAAAGAACTCTTGGGTTAATTAAACAATTAAAATAGGAGAAAAAATCAACGTAAAGCATTTTAACTACATTATCACCCTGGAAAAAAATTCTAATGCTCAAGTGTAAATCTCAGGAGGAAGTGAGTAACAATGTGAAGCCACAGTAGTCCAGCTGAAGAACAAACACTGGCGCTGCATCAAATCACAAAACTAAACTAAATAATCCCATAGTGATGTCCTTAAATAACAAATGACATAACAGTGCACTCCATGACTCAGCATTATGAGAATACCCACAAAAACAGATCTTTCTGCAAAAACCAGATAATACAGGGTGTATGACACTGTAAGCAGGTTTACATGTCACCTTAGTGTCCCTGTCAGGGAATGGTACATGTGTACATGTTTGTAGGGAAGTATGTATGTGTGAAAATGTGTACAAGGCAATTTCAATTGAAAGGAGTCAGATGCCTATCTCATCCTCTATCACTGTCATTACACAGGACCCTGCTGCTCACCATCCCATCACAATGTGCAACTCTTGAAAGCAAACCTGTAAATCCATGCACACATCCTTGGGTACTGCAGGAATCACAGGTCACAGTAGAAAACAAGGACCATCCACAATGTTGATCCCAACTTGCAAACAACTTAGATTCTTAGAACATACATACACTTAAATAAAGACTACATGACTTAAAGAATTAAGGGGGAAAATCATTCAAAGTACTAAAAATATATAAAATACAAATATTCCAGCATAAAAATAAAGATCTTCAAGAGAAGTGGATGATATACATGGGAATGGAAACAAGTAATAGTTAAAACACTAAGCTCAGCTTCCCAATAGAACAGAAGGAACAAGGGAAATGTACACAATACACAAAAGAGAAACAGCTCTCAATAAACACCTTCAAATGTTTTGTCTTACTAATGATTAGTCAGGTGACACCTGAAGAAAACAATAACACATACGGCCAGGATGCAATGACCAGGAAAGCTCTGAAAGTTGGAGCAAAAAGGTAAATCAAAACTCAGTTTGGAAAACAATATCTAATATGTGACAAGAAACTTAAGTTAGTGTTCTAAATTTAGGCATACCATTCCTCACTATCAATCCTTAAGTGACCTTCTACGTAGAAAAGTTAAACTCACAAAATTGGTACTGTAGTATTTTTATAAACCTGGGAATGATTTCAAGATCATTGCTTACTAAAAATATTTAAGTGGCCAGGCGGTGGTGGCGCACACTTTTAACCCCAGCACTTGGGAGGCAGAGGCAGGCGGATTTCTGAGTTCGAGGCCAGCCTGGTCTACAGAGTGAGTTCCAGGACAGCCATGGCTACACAGGGAAACCCTGTCTCGAAAAACCAAAAATAAATAAATAAATAAATAAATAAATAAATAAATAAATAAATAAATAAAATAAAATAAAAATAAATGGCATACATGATTGCTGTCCTGCCTAATTTTTATATCAGCTTAATCATCCAAGATAGAGTTATCTTTGAGAAAAGAACTTCAATGAGAAATTGCCTCCATAAGATGGGGCTGTAGACAGGCCTGTAGGGCATTTTATTAACTACTGATTGACTTTGGGTGCTGCCACCCCCGGGCTGGTTGTTCTGGGTGCTATAAAAAAGCAGGCTGAGCAAGTCATGAGGAGTAAGACTGTAAGAGAATTCCTCCATGGCCTCTGCATCAGCTCCTGCCTCCAGGTTCCTTACCTGTGTGAGTTCCTGCCCTGACTTCCTTTGATGATGAACAGTGATATGTAAGTGTCAGCAAAATAAACCCTTCCCTCCTCAGTTTGCTTTGGGTGGAGGTGCTTCATCACAGCAATAGAAACCCTAACTAAGACAACTGTCTGGATGAAGGTTATGAGCCAGTGAGATGGCTCAGCAGGTAAAGATGCTTGGTGCTTACCCCACAAACCTGGCAACCAAAGTTCCATCCCTGAAACCCACATGGTGGAAGGAGAGAACCAACTCTGATCTCTTCACTAACATATCACACTAACATCTTTACAAATGCACACACAAATAAAAAAATAAATGTTTGAAATATTAAACAAGTTCATGCTGGAGATAGTGGAACACAGCTCTGATAAAGGCAGAAGGACCAAAAATTCAAACTCAGCCTTGGCTACATACAGATTCAATGGCAACCAAGACTGTTGAAGCCTTGTCTTTAAAAAAATTAAAATTAGCCGGGTGGTGGTGGCACACGCCTTTAATCCCAGCACTTGGGAGGCAGAGACAAGCGGATTTCTGAGTTCGAGGCCAGCCTGGTCTACCAAGTGAGTTCCAGGACAGCCAGGGCTACATAGAGAAACCCTGTCTCGAACCTCCCCCCCCAAAAAAAATTAAAATTAAATAAAAAATAAAATTAAAAAGGTTCTGCTTATATGGAAAATATAATATGAAAACATTTGTGAGAGATGAAAATTCACACACCATATAATTAAGAATACATTAACAGTAAAGCCATATGAGACATTTAAGAGTTCTACAGGAAAATAAGCAGACTACGTTTAGTAGCGGCACTCTCTGGCATTCTACTGAGCTTTTAGATTTTTAGGGCCACTGCTGCATCTGCTAGACTGGATCTCAGGAAATAAGTTTAAACCAGCTTCTTAATCTATATCCTGATTCCCTGTAAAGGGATGGGATCTGGAGAAAATGTTTGTCCCTGCCCAGCTAAGTGAGCTCTGCTGACTTTGACATGTCCAATGACATTGCTTTAAACTTTACATTACAGTGTTTTCTTTTCCCTGCTGCATAGCAAATTACATAGTAATTTGCTCACTGCAAATTACAAACTAGGCTTTTCTAACCAAATACTAAGCCTCTAATAAAAAATACTGTTGAGGTAGAGATGCAGAAATTCTTTTAAGAGCACCACTTTGCTGGTGCATCCACCCCTGAACCAATCCTAACCCAGGAAACTGGGGGAAAGCCAGGCAGCAGCACAGGAGCACTTGGAACTGGGGTGGGGTTGCTGCTGTTGCTAGTTTAATCACTAGAAATCCTTAACCCACAAGCACGCTGAAGCACCAGAGACAAGATGTGGTGTAATTAAAATAGCATGAATTTAGACTCAAGCAACCATCGGACTCTAGATCCTTATAACTGTTAATTACCTCAGCTATTACAGCATCATTCCTTAAAAGGAGAGTAACTATATTTGTCTTGCAGGTTTTATGATCATTAGCTTAGCAAATACAGGCATATAGTAAAGCACCTGCAGTGGGCCTGGCCCTGAAGCTCAGTCACAGTTCACTTGCCTGGATGCACAAAGCCCTGTGCTCAATCTCCAGTGCTGACAAAAGCACCTACAGCCACACCATGGCCTGACCTAACACTAGTCACTTCCCTTCACCACAGAGAGAGATGAGGTGCTGTACTAAAAACTAAAACACTGAGGCTGCATTCTCCTGAGTAAAGGAGAGGCTCTTCCACTAAAGAACCTGTAGACCAATGAAAATGAAAAGAAACTTAAAAAAAAAAAAAAAAACAAAAAAAACAAAACTGCACTAACAAATTTAGAAGATATTCTGATTGGCTCTATGAAAGAGGAGAGGCGAGGGTTAGGAAGTAGCAAAGATACAGATTCAGCTTGACTGAAAGGTCAAGAAAGATTCATATGAAACCAACATATAGGCAGAACTCTAAAAGATAAATAGCTCTCTTAGAGGGCAGTGAAAACAAGAATAACCCAGATGTCGGAAAAAAAGAGTATGTGTTAAGTTCCAAAGATGAGTAAGAGTTGGCACAAAATAAGTGTCTAGAGTCTATTGAGCAGTCAGAAGGTTCAAGATGAAACTAAAATCCACAGTCAAAAGTGGAAGCACCAACAACCCAGAAAAAAAATCAACCACTCAGTATGAATATGGAGGGAACTAAGCAACTACTGAAATTCACAGAACACACCCTATACAACCACAACACAATGAAGGCCCCTGCCCTTCAAACACCACAGAAAACATAACACACCTAAAACACTTGACAGCATAAGTATGACCCATGAAAATACTGAAATCTCCATATATTTGGAAACTAAGAAAAATATTTCTAAATAACATGAATCAAAACAAAATCTCAGAATATTTTAAATCAAGCCAGAGGGACTGGAGTGAAAAGAAAGCACATTAATATGAATGAGGCAGGGAGCACAGGGCTGAAACTTCTCGAAGTGAGCACACAGAGCACACAGAGAAAGTTCCACATTCATAACCTAAGCTCTCACCTCCAGAAAGTAGAAAAGGAGCACAAGAAACCTAATGTAATCAAAAGAAACAACAAGAATGGAATCACAGAGTAATTTCAACTAAAAACAAGTAAATAATAGAAAAAAAAATCAATAAAACTAAAATACGGTTCTTTAAAAATACTAATAAAATTAACCAACATCCAATAATACTAACAGTAAAAAAATGTGTTATACCAATAAAGAATGAAACAAAACACATCATCACAGACTGTGCAAACAGGTGAAGGGGGACAAATACTGACATGACACATTATAGCTCCCTATGTATAAATCTGAAGACAGAATAAATGACCAATTCCTTTAAAACCACAGACTTGTTACCCAATATTAAAAACCAACATGAAGACTTATTCAATTAAAGCAACTAAATTTACTACTTACAATTTCCCTAAAAAAGAAGACCTAGGGCTCTTATGATTTACTAGAAGTTCTTAAACCAACCATTTAAAGAAAACTTAACATCGAACAACTTTTTACAGAAAAATGGAAGAAGAAATGTCTTCAAACTCATCTCATGAAGCCCTATTGTTAAAATCAAATAAAAAATAACGCTCTAAATGTCAGGCCAATGATCTCTAATGAACATATATATTATAGGTACACACAACTAACCAAATTTGATTAAATAGAATCCAGTAGTTCACAGAAGAAATCTTAAGCCAAGACCAACAAGGGTTTATCACAGGGATGAAAGAGTAATTCAATACTCATAACATCAACTACTGTAATCCATAATACTAAAAAAACTAAATACTAAAGAAGAAAGATCACATTATCATATCAATTGATGCAGCAAAACATTTGATAAAATCCAATATCCAGTCTATTAGCACAAAACTTCTTAAATTAGATATGGACAAGAACACCACAGCTAAAATTATACCACACAATGATAAACTGATGAATTTCCATCTAAGACAAGGAACAGGATAAAGATGGGCATCCCTGACTACCACTGGACAACACATCTGGGTGTGGGGGTTATCTAGCTAGTGAAACAAGGAGAGAAAAGCAAGCAGAAAAGTATAAGGTCAAAAGGTAAGAAACACATGGTCTATTTACAGATGGAGTGACCTATATAAATGAGTCCAAAGACATTTAAAAAAAAAAAAAAACTAAGATATTAGTTCAATGAAGTCACAAGGTCTTCAGATTATCAATAAAGTCTCAACTGTACAATATACACACTACAGGTGAACAGATGGGAACTAAATTTACAAAGCCTGCTCTAATTGTTGAAATAAAAAAGTCTTAATACCATATAAAACACATCTGCTGTGACAAGCCTGGTGATCTAGAAACTCAATATAATTCCTATCAATATCTCAGACAGATGTTCTACAGATACAAACTAGAATATTCTAAAAACTACACGCAAAAGCAATGAAGAGACCAGGATAGATAGATAGATAGATAGATAGATAGATAGATAGATAGATAGATAGATAGATAGGTAGATAGGTAGATAGGTAGATAGGTAGATAGGTAGATTGGTAGGTAAGTAGGTAGGTTAGGTAGGTAGGTAGGTTAGGTTGGTAGGTATGTAGGTTTGGAAAGAAAGAAAAAGAAGTCCACCTGATTTCAAAACATAAAGCTACCATAAAGAGACTCAGAAAAGGGAGAGACATACAGCACCAGAACAGGAGAGCCTGTAGAAAAGCCAGATGGAACCATTTTCCACAAAAGAACAAAATCATCTTAATAGAGAAACAATAGCCTCTGCCACAAGATAATTTCCTTACCGTAAGGAATGTTTAAAAAATAAAAAAGGAATCTTAATACTATATACTAATATGGTATATAATACTATAAACTAAAATAAATATATTTAAATAAATCAGTGTAAGCATAAAACATACAGCTACAAATGTCTCAGAAAATGGCACAGAAAAGAAAATCATTGAAACTTCAAGGATTGGTGAGTTCTTGAACTCCAAAGTACAAACTTAAAATTTTTGACCTTCAAAAGACACTGGTGGAAGCAGAAAGACCAGAGAGTAGGTAAAAGCACTTGTCAGCAAGCTTGACTACCTGACTTTCATCTTCCATCCCAGGACAAACATAGTAGAAAACAACCAACACCTGACCTCTGGATGTCCATGTTTCCTCTCTCTTTGTCTGTCTCTGCCTACCACCCCCATCTCATTCTCTTCCTTTCCCTCTCCCTGCCTCACACACACACACACACACACACACACACACACACACACACACACAC
>JANHMN010000008.1:21747628-21776497 GCA_030674055.1 Rhabdomys pumilio
CACACACACACACACACACACACACACACACACACACACACACACACGCACATACATACATACACGCATATACACATACACACATACACATCAATATAAAAACTTAAGATCCTAATAAAGAAGAGAAGAAGGTTACAGAGTTGGAGGTTTGTAGTCACATCTCTAACACAGTACTCATGTTTAGAATGCACAGTTAAGCTCTCGAAATTCAACAAGTAAAAGGTTAGCAATACAACTGAAAGTAAAGACATTTCAGGCCGGCTAGTAAAGAGGCCACACCTACAGACCATCATGTCCATAAAAGGCAAGCAACACTACACCTATTATACTGGCTACGATCCAAGGACATGCAAAAATCAACTGATGTAGGAAACAAGACCCACAGACCTCCTTCAAACTGCTGACAGAAATGCAAAAAGTGCTCACCCACTCTCAAACCCAGTTTTATGATTAAAAAAGATACATATATGCAACCCAAATTTGCACCCTGCCAACTTATTCCCAAGAAATGAAAATACAAGTACCTATAATGTTCATTCATAGCTTACTTCTAATAGCCAAAGTTGAGAAACAATCAAAAATTCTGAGTTAATAAATAAAACATTCATCTACAACATGAAATACTATTCAACGAGAAAGAGAAATGAATTACATATTCTTTAACAATTTGGATATCTCAAAAGCAAGGAAAACATAAGCCAATGTTCAAAAGTTCACTGACACAAGATTCTTGGGAGGACGAGATTAGAAAGAGAAACAAATTAGTGAAGTGGGAAAGCAGGCTCTTGGTCTTTGTATTGCTGTGTAACTAAGGAAGTAGAGTTCCCAGAGGGAACTGGAGTGTAAAGAGCCACTCTATATTCTCTTCGAGTATTTTCATGATTTACAATCATTTCAAAATATAAGTTAAAGACAAATAATAGGTGATGGATATTACATGCACCCACAAACCCTAACGTCTGATAATTATGAATGATCTCTGACACAAGACATAACACAGAGCATCTGGAAAATGCAGAGAAGGCTGTCAAACTAAAAGCAAGGGGGAGGGGCTGGAGATGGCTGTACTGTTAAGAGCACTTGCTGCTCTTGCTGAGGCCCTAAGTTCAGTTCTTAGCACCTACACTGGGCAGCTTACAACCTTCTGAGACTCTAGTTCCAGGGGATCTGACGCCCTCCCTCATCAGGATTCAGCCAGCACCTGCACACACGTGTACATACAGACAAACAGATAATCATTTTAATGAGTTTAATGTATTAACCAAAGTAGTCACTGAAATAGTGAATGAATCAGACTATTTAAAACTGAGCAGAAGAATGGTAACAAAAATAAAAGCAAAATCTGAGTGCTCGTATTGCTGAGAGTTACATTAAGTAACTTTCCATGTGTTTTAATCTATCACCTAAAAAGACTATAGTTACCTTAAACTTGTGGCTTATGGAGTTACAGTCCACACTCAGAGCCTTTTAGGAAACTATACGGCCAAGACTCAAAGTTCAAAGTGTGACCACAAAGCTTACAGAATTAATCTCTGATTTAATACAGTCTTTCCTTTTTCTGCAAGGTAGCAACCAAATAAAATGCAGTAAATTTAAGACTGAGTAGAGGCAATGGGGAACTTAATTCATAGTAATTTAGTTGTCTTTCAAAAAAACCTCTGAAGACATAGTTACTCTAAGTATGCTCAGATATAACAGTGTTTTCTAAATCATCAAATTTGTATAAATGGCAGGTTTTTTTATTCGAGTACTGACACTTATAAAACCTACAGAGATGTATGCTTCTAGATAGCACAAAAACATACAGATCTAGAAGTAACCCAGCTAGCCTCTTAAGGAGGTTGATTAAAATATCTTCAGAAAGTCTCTTTCACAATAATGCATGTTTTATAGTCTGGAATTTATTAATTTTAAAACTGTGTTTATAATTTTCTCAAAGTGCTATAAAGTAAGTCCATACATTCAGGCAAGAAAATTAAGAAAGAATGTATTAAATTTTAATCATTTCTTCAAAAACTGAAAAAAAAAAAAACCAAAGTTGGATGATTATATACAATACACACAGTAGCAGAAAAGTAAACCTTCTAAAGAAAGGTAGGCTACAAAAACAAGTGTAGCCATCTGGCAACCACACAATATTTGAGAAATGTTAAGTATTCTAATTGAGAACTAATTGAGTTTGAGTTAGTTGTCAAGATAATTGCTTCAGTATTAATTAAGTATGTCTCCAGCAGCTGCTCAGAAAGCGAAGCTGAACACTCTGCTGATTGTGTAGGATATACATAGCTCATTCAAGTCAACATTGTAAGGCTCACATTACACCAAAAATAACTCTGGGTATATTGATTATCAACATCTCAGATCCTGACATTAGTATTTTCTCCATGCATTAGCATTTTTTTTAATTTGAGAGGACAATGCTGAGAGCAGCCTGAAAAGCACTCCTCATCACCAACACTCAATTCTGAGTGCCTCCTTTGGAGGAGAAACTGTAATTTATATTCCAAGTAACTGAGTCCCTACAGCTACCTGCATTTCATGACCAAACAGGTATCAGAAATTGCTTTTATCTATTGTCTTTATATTTCTCAACTTACAAAGCAGAAACCAGTTTCCCAGGAAGGTTGACATTATCTTTCTATATTAAAACAAACAAAAAAATAGCATTTCCCATTGTCTTGTTTCATAAACAATTGCAGAATTTTTTGCAGTCATAAACATTGCTCCATGAAAATTGACTCTAAATTCTGCTGCAGAATTAACAGGATTACTTTTCAACAAACAATGACAAAAAATAATCAATATTCTTCAAAAGTTAACTGCATCTATATATACTTAACCAGTTATTAGATCATCTTGTTACCTTGCAGGTGACTCTCATAACTCTGTTAACTGACTCACTTGCTCTACTTTCTAGGTCCCTAATTACCAGGGTGAATAATATTACAGAAATCCTTCCAAGTTCTACCAGGCAGAACAAAGACCTGAAGGGAGCTGTGGTATGAGCACAACAGATTATATGAGTTACACTTAAGCCACACAACAGGGAACAACACTCCACATTCATGCCCTTTCCTCTCATTCCTCAACTGTTCATTATTTAATTATCAGCAGTTACAGTCTTTCTGAAGTTACCACTAGGCCAGACATTACTGCCTACCCTTCAGTAATTGTGCCCAACGTACAGCCCATATACACCTAAGAATCCCTAAGAATATAACCCAAGAAAAATAGGTAAACTTACTTAGAATATCATGAAGGTTTTGGTTTTGGTTTTATAGCCCAACTGGGTAGCTCTGAAGCATAAGCTTTTTGGATAACAGCATTGTATCACACTGTCAAAGATTGGACATGCCTGCTACAGGATATGTAGTTCAATAAATGACACAACTTAAAGACAAATGAAATAAAATACATAGGATGTCAAGTGGATGCATATAGAACTTAAATAATAATAGGAATGTGATGGGGATGCGGGGAAACTTAGAAAAGGCTCCTCAAAGAAAATAAGATTTATGTTCAAATTAACAAGAATGAACCAGATCAGCCATGAAGGAAGAAGTCCAACCCTATACAGAGTGAGGGGGAAATATTCAGACACGATCCTTCTCAGGGGTCTTGACAGCTAAGTGCAGTCTTCATCCTTCATCAAGGAAACTTCTCTTTGCAACTGATGGAGATTATTGCAGAAAAACCATATCCAATCAAAATGCAAAGTTGTAGTGTCTGGGCCCAATGGATAGAACTACCACCACTGAGGCTCACACGTTATTGCTGAAGAGTAAGAGGAAAGTTAGTTACGAGCCAGAAGATCATGGAGTTTGTCATGACATCATGACTCCTATTAATGTCAGAAGGTAATCCATAAAGGGTCACCAACATGAGCAGAATAAAGACAATAATAGACATGCTAAAAAGGACAGAGGAAAGGCCAAGAGAGCTTAACCCTACACTAAGCATGATAGACAACTAATAAATGTAGGGCATAGGAAAACCAGACCTCCCCAAGAAAGAGCACACCAATAGATTATACAATGCCAAAAGGTCAGCCCTAAAAACATACATATAATTAATACATATAGACTGGACAGGGTCTACCTGCATATTTAGGAATATGTATGTATATACATAAATTTAAATAAAAACAATTAGTAAAAATAAAGACCATAAGCTTGAAAGAGAGTAGGAAGGGGTATATGGAAGGGTTTGTGATAAGGAAAGGGAGGGGTTATCATGTACTTTTAATTCCAAAAATTAAAAGAAGTATTTTTTAAAAGAACTTCAGACAGCTAGGGAACTAAGACACATTTAACATAAAACCAATGAACATCTGGAAAGAAGACAACTGAAAACTTAAAGAAAAGCAAAGGTTGTTTACATTTCACACTGAGAATTAAAGACCTCTTAAGTAATTGTTAAAGATTTATTTTTATACTTATGAGTACTTGTGTTTGTCTGTATGTAAGGAAAGAGGAGTCAGTTTCCCTAGGGTGGAGTTACAGGCAGTTTACAACTGCTTGATGTTGGTGTTGGGAACAGAACTCAGGTCCTCTGCAATAGTAACCACTAAGGTCTCTCTCAGCCTCCTGGCAATGTTTTTACTGTCACTAGAGTTATGGATCATTCAGAATGTCCATATGGTTGAAATCAGAACTATGTAGCCTTCAAGGACTGACTTCTTTCTCTTAGTAATATGCATTTAGGATTCTTCCATGTTTTTCCTGGATTGATCTTTTCATTTCTTTTTACCACTACACAATGTTTCGCTGAATGGCTGTCACAATTCATTTATGTGTATTCTTGATGAATGGCATCTTGATTGTTTTCAATATCTGAAAATTATACAAAGAGTGGCTCTGAACATTCCTGTCTAGACTTGTGTCTGGACATTAGTTTTCAACTTGAGGACTACTGAAGCAACCTTGTGTTTAGCTATGAGGGAAATGCCACTCTCATTTTCAGAGTCTACACTTCTGTGTTCCCACTGCAAGCCTGGTCGCTGTATCTCCCCACCAACTTTGTTAGCTATTAGTTCTACAGGCATCAGCTATTCTAGGAGACATGCAGCAGTCTTTGTCTGCAGTTCCCTACTGACATACTCATGTTTTGTTTTGATTTGTTTTGTTTTGTTTTTTCAAAACAGGGTTTCTCTGTGTAACAGAGAAACAGGGTTTTTCTTGGCTGTTCCGGAACTCAATTTGTAGACCCGAATGTCCTGGAACTCAAAGATATCTGCTTGCCTCTACAACCCAAGAGATGGGATCAATGGTCTGCACCATGCTACCTGGCTAGTTTTAACTCTCATAAGAAAATAACCAAACTTCTTCAGTTTTTGTTACACTTTTCTTTAGGAACTCTACTGGCCCCAAGATTAAGAAACAATGAGTCATACTGCCTAGTGGGTTGACACTGATATGTTTTTATTGATCTTTAATGTAGTTTATACCACCAAACTCTTTATTCTTTCTGTTCCTTATTTAAAAGCAGAGCTTATCATATGTCAACTTCTCACATATACTAGAGGTTATGAACTCCCTGCTCTAGTTTATTGTTCTGTCATTACTGTACCTTGTTACTTTATATATTTTAATACCTCAGCACCAAATCATAAATGGATACAAAAAAGTACATGCCATTACTCAGCCAATCTGACTAAACTTCATCTGCTAAGTGAATTCTAGAATCACTTTCCAAGTGATCCTCCACAGTGCACCTCACTGTGGTCTTCACTGAAGCCATGTTTACCATGCTTATCGGCCGACCTTTCTTCAGTCTCCTCATGAGCAGGCATCAGGAGGCACAGACATGTACTCGAGTAGAAGCACTTGTCAGCGCTCTCATATTAGGATCCCTTCTCTGTTTTATGATGTAGGAGACATGGAAAACCTTGTGCTCACAGGAAAGCACCGGGGGAACCTGGAAAGTTAAATACACGGGGCTATTGTTTTAAAAGAAAAAAATGCATAACCTGTCCTCTGCCCAGAAGGCTGGGAACAGACATGGTTAATAACCCTAGATCTGCCCCCAGACGCTTTTCATTTATGGTAAGCTTGTTTTTCTTAGTCAATCTATACGACCCATCTTCATGGAAGGTGTCACGTGTACTTTACAAAGTACTTTATTTACATCAGATCTTTATTTAGCTTACTTTGTTCCTCAAGGAGGTTTTTTATTTATATACTTTATTGTGCACCCAGGATTGAGTTAATTATCACCAGGAAAGTTTTCACCAAATTAAATATGCCTAAAATACACTACTCAGGGTCAAACTCCCCAAGTTTGGCTACTTAGTTGTCCTGAACCAAACTGAGGCTGCCAGGTAAACCCCTACAATTACAGTTTCAATTAGTGAGAAGACAATGAGTTTCATTATCACAGTTCATCCATCCACAGTGTGCACTTCGTTCATGTTCACCCATCATCACCACACTCCAACTTGTGTCCTAGCTGTCATTATTTTCAGTGAATTTTGTGTATTTATAGTACTCACTCATCTCTCTTATTAATTGAAATTGCTTTTAATTAATCCTCTAGTACTGTAAGCAATATTATCCAACAAGTTAAGATAATGCTTTGTTGATATAACTCACTTCACACTCTTGTTTCACTGCACTAAACTGAATTTCACTAATGGTTGAATACTAAGAATGATGGACCACAGCATCTTCATTTAAAATGCTGGGACTTAGATTCCATAGTGAATTCTACTTAGTCACAGCAGAGTCTTTTTAAAAAGTCACTGGGTTCATATAACCTTACAACTAATATGTGCCCATTAGTTCTCTAATCCCACAATGTGGTTATCTGACTGTATAGAAACCCAAATCTTATGGTTAAGTAATTGGTCTCCCGGCTATTTCAATACAATAACTTACACTTATCCAAGACAGAAACAAAACTATCCAACAACCATAGAACCATTATCAACCTCAAAGTACAGGTTGTTCTTCTAACTTATACTTTAAATTATTAAAGTAGGAAACTATTGATGTAAAAAAAAATTAACGGAAAATCGAGAAAAAAGGATAAATGATATTCCACAATATAGTAGGGGTTTGTGTGTGTGTGTGTGTGTGTGTGTGTGTGTGTGTGTGTGTGTGTATAAGTACTGGAAGGGGATATGACTTAGCGTGTGTATCATATTTTCTTTATTGATTCATCCCTTAGTGCTCACTTTGGTTGAGTCCATATCTTGGCTCCCTGACTAATGCTGCAGTTAACATCATCATACAGATTGTCTTTCTGACATAAATCACTCATTTCCTTGAAATATATACCCAGAAGTAGAATTATAGATCACAGAATACAGAATCATAGTTTCGTAGTTTTAATAAATATATAGAAGTGGAGAGTACTAGAATCACATTTTCATTTTTGAGGACCCAAGATTTCACTTTCCATAATGTCTGTCCCAAGTTACATCCCACCAATAGCCAACAACAATTAAACTCTTTCTTCTCCTCTTTCCCAACTGTCTTTTGTCAGTCTGTTATGCAGAAAACATTTTCTTCAGTTTACACTCTACATATTCTTAAATACTTTCTAGGGGGAAAAGGAGAAATGCTTTTGAAACAACTAGTAAAGAATTAACACATTCTTTGTACTTTTAAATATGTTTTTTTAAACTCGTGGTGTAGGTAGAAGCAAGATGAAATGCACCTGCACAGGTCTCTCACAGATCATCCATACCTATACAAGCCACACAATAACTCAGTGTTCAGAAACACTGAGTCAAAGACCAGTTCAAGTGGACTTTAGTAATCCCTCTATACAAATGCTGAGTAAGTCCAACCATGATCATTTGTGTCAACGGCTATACAATATAAAAATCAAAAATTACAATGTATATTAGGAATAACTACAGACTTACTCAGATTTGCAAGTTTTTTCTTTACTAATTTTATTAATTTTTGTTTTTAAAAGACAAATTAAAAGGAAAAAAGCAACCACCAAAGTTGTAAGATCAACTTACACCATAAAAGAGAGTACTATCTAAGCTTAAAACAGAGAATTATTTTTCAAACAAAATAAAATAGGGCTCAAAAAGACTTATTTACATAAAACTAAAACTTCATGTTATGAATGTAAGGGACAATGAAAAGCAATCCACAAAAATAAAATAATCACAAAATTACAAATTGAAACAATAAGATAACCATTTCTCCTTTTCATTAATAAAAGAAAAAGAAGGTGCAATGTAAGAGCTTTCATCCCTTTAATTCGAGCAGAGAAAATGGCAGGCAGATCTCCATGAGAGAGACTAAACAGCCCATTCTACATAGCAAGTTCCAGGCTAGCCAGAGTTATACAATAAAAGCTGTCTCAACAATAACAACACAAACAAACAAACAAATAAATAAAGCCAAAGGCCACAAACGATGTGGCTAAACAGCCACACTCATTAATTATTGATAAAACCCAAAATCCTCCTTAATAAAAGATGCTCAACACAATAAAGCCTGAAAATGCATAAAAGTACAACCCTGAGTAGCCTACTCCCACACTAACATGTGTACACATTTCTATGTGCACATATTGATCATACATGCATTTCACTATATTGCTTGTTACCTATTTTTGTTCTTCAGTCCACAATAGACCACCAATATCTAATTATTTTGTTGTATTACTATAACTGCTCAATACTAAGTCTTTCCCCTTTAGAGCAGATGGTTTGAAGCCATCCTCCTGCTGAATAGAATATGACTAAGACACCCAAAACTTATCCTATAGACCAGAGGTGGCACTAACCGACAGCTGAGCAGAAAAATGATATTTCTGTGGTAATTTTCTAGACTTTGAGAATCTGTCCTGAGAATTCCCAGTAAATACTAACTCTCATAATTAGTAAAGATCATTTCCTTCCATAAAAACTGTTCACAGTATAATACAGAACTGAAGGGCTGCCTTACAGAGAATCACAAGCACACTCAATAAAGCAGGATCGGTGATAGTCTTACACATAATATACCATTTATTCTTTATTTTCTATTGCCTAGATTTTATCCCTTATATATCTGCCTCATAATTTGAAGAAATATGTATAATTTAAACAACAGAATTTGGAAATAAAGTATAAAGAATGGGTTACTATCCATCTATGCATAAAACCACACTGTAGAAGAGAGAAAACATCCTTTAAAGACAGACAGTTGCACAAGATCAACAGACTCTGAACTGGAGAACAAGGAAAGAGAAAAACAATCAAATATAATATAGTAGTGAAAGGAAAAACTTGTCAAGTACAAAAGCCCAATCCCTAACAAGACCAAAAATGAAATTTCTCAACAGCAAAGGTTCCTGTCTATGGCAGCAACTGACATGTGTAGTCAGGTTGTTTTTCCAGTGTAATAACAGACCTGAGAAAGAGCAAGGACTCTGTAGTTACAGTGCCCCTCCCTCTATTGCTTTGCCATCACTAGCCTGGCCCTCCACAAAACTGACTACTTAACTGTTTGAAGGTAAATTGGCCAGAGACAAGTCTGAGAAATAAATAAAAATAATCTCTTATAAATGTATAGACTCATATTCTCCTCTCATGGCCCTCTTCTACCCACTGATGCTTTGTTTTGTTTTGTTTTGCTTTGTTTGCTTTTCTTCTCATCTTAGATAACATCTTCCAGTATAGCCCAGCTCAACTTACAACTCAAGATTCCCCTGCCTCCACTTCCCACAGCCTGGTACAAGTATGTGCCATCACACGTGGCTATTTTCTTCCCTACACACATGTTAAATTTTATTATTCACTATCATTTTTATTATGCTACAATCGCTGTATACTTCTAATCCATAAGCAAAAGTTGCCTTTAGTTCAAGACAAACAAAACAATAAATTCTTACTATATCTATTTCCACTGAAATTTATAAATTGGTACTAAGAAAGTACTTTGTTTCTTAAGAAAATTAGCCATTTTCTGCTTTCTTGAAGTAATTTTTTAAAGTATAGAATGGGACCATGTGTGGTGGCACACACCATTAATCCCAGAATTTGGAAATTAAAGACCAGTCTGGTCTACCTTAGTGAATTCTAGGATAGCCAAGCCTACACAGAGAGGAGGGGTAGGGTAGGGAAGGGGGGAAGAGGAGGGAAAAGAAGGGCAAGGGAAGGGGAAAGGAGGAGGAGAAGGAGGAGGAGTACAAGTGGAGGAGGGACAGGGAGAAAGGGAGAGGAGGGGAGTGGAGAGGACAGGACAGGACAGGACAGTACAGGACAGTACAGGACAGTAGCCCACCAAGGAAGAACATGCAAAGGCATCCACACCAAGGAACATCAGCACGTTCTCTATTATAACCATGGCATCACTACAAGCTCTGTCACTGTGAGTCCTTAAGCAACACAAAGATCCTACCCAACTCCATGCCTAGCATGAAACAAGTGGTAATGCCAAGTCACCACATTTACACTTCACTATCACTGAACAAAACTATAAACTTTAGACAGAATAAACAAAACAGTAGCAGACTGAGTGAGATTTACCTGTCTATCCATCAGCATCTATCCCCTTTTGCCTACTTCTGGCATCACCCAGCCTAAATTCAATGCACTAGAAATCTGTACATAAGGAAGGAAGCTGCAAGGCTGGCCTACTAATTCGAGATTAAGTGTAAGTGTAGAATCACCACATGCTCGGTGCAGGAATGTAAATGTCTGCTTTCTTTCCCCATCCCCAAATCTCAACACCACCTATATCCAGACTCCAAGCCAAAGTCACCGTAACCACAAACCAGAGCTGAGAAGAACCAAACTTCCAAGGAAGAAAAATCCCCCTCCATTGAGAACAACTATATTTACTTACTATACTTACATGGTGCCTCACAACCTTCTGTAACTCCAGTTTCAAGGGATCCAACACCTTCTGGCCTCTGCTGGTACCAGGCATTCATGTGGTACACAGAAATACACTCAGACAAAACACCCATACATATAAATTTTAATTTTTAAAAATTTTGTTAAATATAGTAATTATATTAATATTAATATAAGATGTGCTTCCATAAAATTTTAGTTATAATTTAATTGTGACTACAAATATTAAGGAAACATTAAAGAAAAAGTAAAACTAGTAAAAAACAAAACAAAATTACTGACTGCCAAGTTGGGGCCAGGATGTAGAGATTTGGGATACACCAAACCATCAGGATTATTTCCTGCTATTCATAAACAATAAAACAAACACAGTGGGTTTATATAAAATTAGAATTCACCAGAGATTTACTCTCAAAGTTCATTTTTAAAATGAGCAACAGAAACAGATCAAACATGCAACTATGCCTTAAGATGGGAATTTCTATATTATATGTTGGGGGAGGTGTGCTTTGAGAAATGTGTTAAAGTTTAGTTATCACAATGATCAGTCACTGACAGCAAGCAAGAAAGGTAGACAACATGATATACAGGGGACAGCTCTGCATCATTTGCAAGTATTTGGTGTCCCAGAAGACATTTGAATGAGCCAAAAAAGGGCTTATAGTAAATTAAATCCAGTAAATATCTGCAATGCTATTGATATACAAATAACTTTTGCACAACTTCAAAATGGAAAATATATTCCAGGACCACAGGAGATGTCTGAAACCAGACTGTACAGAATTTTACAAAGTCACACAACATATCTATGACAATGCACACTAACAAACACAACTTATGAAAATCCTGTCATTGTATAAATATCCTAGCACAGACTTACACAACCTGTTTCCATGTCACTAAGCAATAATCTTATGACTGCTATCAAAATGCAGTTCACCGTTGACCGATTTGTTTTCTTGCAATACATATACTTTTCATATATATAGATAGGAAGGTGTATAGATGGGGAATGAAGATAATAAAGATCAACTATAAAATTAGTCACAACAGTTAGCTGCAGTTCTCCATGATGTAACGTTAGCAAGAGATAAAGTTGGGACAGGATCTGGATTTCAAACAAGTGTTAGTGCATGTGTTAAGGCTCTTTTAATTGTCATGTTAAAATTACTTTTGTTTCTTCTACAATATTTAATGTAAGTTGAATTGATTGTACACTTTCTGGTTGTGTTAGTATGTTGACACCAGGCATGTCTGTTATAGGAGTCTATCAACCAGCTTTTGTTTTATTGTCCTGAGTATTACAAGACTTTAGTGTGCTGAAAAAAGCTTGCAAGTACTGGAAATGAGTTAGGCTTTAAACAGAAACAAGAGGGCAATAGGCTTGATTATTGCTGGCATAACAGCTTTAGTTACATTAATTGCTAGCACCACTGCTTCTGCAATCGCTTTGACATAAGAAATTAAGACAGCTACTTTTGTTAATCATTTAGCAAAAAAATGTTACTAATGTATTGAGTATACAAGAAGATTTAGATAGGCGTTTGAAACAACTGATTGATGGCCTTTATCATATTTAAATTATTGGAAGGAGGATCAGAGTTTAAGAGTAAGGAGCCATCTAGAGTGTCATGCCAAATACCAATGGATTTGTGTTACTTCTAAAATTTACAATGATAGTCATTACAATTAGGAAAAAGTTTAAAGATACTTGCAGCATATTTGGCATAATTCTAAAACCTTTCTGGAGATTTTAACTTTGCATAGTGAGATTATGAATTTAAAGAATGCTGCTGCTCTGCTAAGTATTGATTCAGCAGATAATACTGATAAAATTATCCATGGCCTGAGGTCAGTATTTCCATTTTGGTCAAGCTACAAGAATGGCATATAGAGCTTGATCATGCTAGCCCTTTTTGTCCTGGGAATACTTTTATCCTGCCCATTGTGTTAAAGCTTGTCTTTAACAACATCAACATGTTGGCAGCCAAAGTGCATGACTTGAAACTTAAAATGGACCCCCAGACAGAGTTATTAATTTAACAGGCTGTCAAGCAAAGGACAGGTAAGATTCTGCACAGAACCTTATCAACCCAAAACAGAAATGCATTGCTTTTGATAATGCATATTCCATGACAGGTAAGGGAAACATTCTTGGCAGAACAACCTAAGACAGGCTCAATCTTGCTTATGAAATAAAACAGGGGAAGAGGCAGAAAGCTTTTGGGGCTGCTTGACAAGAATCTGACATGGGCCAAGGACAAGGAAATGAGCTGCTTGGCAGGAATATGACATTGGCCAAGTGCAAGGAAATGGGCTTCAGGCAGGAATCTGACATTAGGCTAAAACAGAAATAATTTCAGGCTGGCATCTAAATCTTAGACTAGAACAAAGAAGTAAGCTTCAGGCATGAAAATGACTTTGAGCTAGGACAGGGAAGTTGGCTCAGATATTTTGGTCATCTTGATAAGCCCTTAGAAACAGTGATCATGGGAGGGATCACTGAACTTTGTTTACTGCCTTGCTTGTTCTTTGACTACTTGTGTTTACTGTCTTGCTTGTTCCTTGACTATTTGCATCTATTGTACTACTAGTTCCTCAACCTAGAACTGACTTTAATACTTACATGTAATTAAAATGGTATAAATGCAGATTGAGAAAAAATAAAAAAATAAAAACATCCCATGTGCAGTTACCAAATGTAGTTGCTGATGTGGATATCAAGAAGTGCATACTGACAGGAGCCTGATATAGCTATTTCCTTAGAGGTCTGCTGGAGTCTGACATATTCAGAGGTGGATACTCACAGCTAACCACTGAACTGATCAAGGGGTTCCCAATGGAAGAGCTAGAGAGAAGACTAAAGAAGCTGAAAGGATTTGCGGCCCCCTGAGGAGAGCAACAATGCCAACCAACCAGAGCTCCCAGGATCTAAACCACCAGTCTGGGAGCACATAGGGAGGGACCCATGGCTCCAGCTGTATATGTAGGGGAGAATGGCCTTGTCAGGCATAGGTGGGAGAGGAGATCCTTGGTCCCATGAAGGCTGAATGCCAAGTGTGAGGGAATTCAAGGGTGGGGAGGTGGGAGGGGGGCACATCCTCATAGAAGCAGGAGGAAGAGCAGATGGGATAGGGGGTTCCTGGGGGAGGGGGGGGAACAGGGTTAAGAGGATAACATCTGAAATGTAAATAAAATATCCAATAAAAAATTAATTAATTAAAAAAGTCACAACAATTAGTTTAAAAAGCAGTAACTTAAAATAAAATGAGTATAACAATGCACTATAATAAAAGATAGGTAAATGTTCTTTCTTTCTCTCACTGTTAAAATACTGTATCCTACCATGTCCACACTTCTTTTCCTTGAGAAGCTGGGAGACAACAGGTGGGTAATGACACAGAGTTAGAGTACTATTGACCTGAGGATATATCAAGAGGATCATCAAGCCATGCCAATGCCAGTTGAGGATAACCAAAACTGTGAATATCATGAAACTGCAACGTGAACTTTCAGAAAAGTACTAACCAAAGGAGTTAAGAGAAAATGATACTTTGTAGTTGGTTCAGAACTTTGCAAAGAGTTGCATGTTGACTCAAAAATTTAATAAGATGCTTCATAGCAATGGTGCTACAATTAGGTCACAGTGCAGTAAGCTTGAACACACCTCTATTGTAGCTAAAACACACAGAGAAATATTGTGTTATGACTGCCTTCATTTTATTCCTCTTTACACTATAGTTAGGGAATTAGATTATTTTTAACTGTTTTGAAGGACTGATAAACTTTATTTCAGGATTATAAAAGGGATATTACAAAATACATACCTTATTGGGTTTAAGTAGCTTGGCAGTAAGTACACTGGACTACACTGTCTCTCCCCTGAAATTCTACAGTGATATACTGGCTATGGTCCTCGAATTTAATCAGGCTACATACTGCTTACAATCAAGCCTTCCTAAAACAAACCATGCCCTTCTACTGTTTATAGACACTTGACAGGGCTGACAGGAAAAAAATCTTTCAGGGGAAATGACTCTATTCTGAATATACACAGACTCTTTTCTTAAACAATAATGTAAGAATTATTTGCATATGATTTGCATAGTATAGGGAATACTAAGAAATCTACAGATACTGAACATATGCAGGAGGATTATATAAATTGTATGTAAGACATCCCTGTCATGAAAGAAACTTTAATAATATCATGAGTTTTGATGTCTACAGGGGTTACAAAGGGATGACTATGCTTAGCTTTCAAATATTTTAAAACTGCTCTGCTCTCACTATTTACCCTCAGTTGAACAGTCAAATTCTTAGGAAGAGACTATATCTATTTCCTTCAAAACAGTATTGATAGCACATTTTCTTTTATTATATGTGTGTTTTCATGATGGGAGGTATGTGAGGTTCCATGAATGTGGAGGTCAGGGGACAACTCTACAGAATCAGTTCTCTCCTCGCAGCTTTATATGGATCCAGATTTGTATGGAAATTACCTTTGTCTATTGAGCTATATCACTGGTCCTAATAGCAAAATTTCTGATGCATGGCAGATAACAAAATGTTTGCAAGGGAGCAAATACACTTTTTTAAAACTTACAACTTGCATTCATTAGAAGTAATACAGAGGAGATTTTTGCCTTGGCAGAAAGGATAAAATCCATGAGTTAATGGTGCCTTTTCCATTTAATTTTTAAGACTTTATTTTAGATACAAATGTATGTTAGAGGGGTGTACATATAAGTATAGATGCCTGTGGAGGCCAGAAGAGGACACATCTGGATACCCTGGAGCTAGTGTTACAGGTGGTACAGGTGATAGTGCTGGGTAGCAAACTCAGTTCCCTTAATCATCAACAGTTTCTGCAGCCATCTATTTGATTTTATGTGTCTATGATTCCTTCATGTGAGTCTCACTGGGAAGTCTGAGCTGCAGTCTGAGTTTCCTCAGTTAGTCCTTCTATATATCACCAAGATGAAATACCTGAGATAATTCACTTATTTAGGAGACAAAAAGATGTTACGGTAGTTTGCATAAAAATGGCCCCCATTTTAGGCTCATAGGAGTGTTACTATTGGGAGATGTGAGGTTGGAGTAGATGTGGCTTTGTTGGAAGAAAGGTGTCACTGAGAGTGGGCTCTGAGGTTTCAGAAGCTCAAACCAGGCCCAGTGATTCACATGCTCTTCCTGATGCCTCCCAATCCAAATGTAGAACTCCCATATCTGCCTGTGTGCCACCATGATTCTCACCATGATAACAGACTAAACCTCTGAACTGTAAGCCAGCCTTAATTAAATGTTTTCCTTCATAAGAGTTGCCATGGTCACAGTGTATCATCACAGCAATAAAATCCTAAGGAAGAAAACTGTGGAGGTTCTAATCCAAGATCAGGTGGACCCGGTATTTTGAGCCTCTAGTCAGGGATCCAGATGGCAATGGTGGGAGCATATAGCAGAGAAAGTGCACTCATCTCAATATCTATGAAGCAGGGGAGTTAGAGATCTCAAGTCTCTTTTAAGAGTATTTTAAGAGTATGCCTCCATTGGTCTAATGACCCCTAAGACTCCTGGTCCCAAAGGTTCACAGCCTCTCATCTGGAGGACACAGAAAATGTATGCTCTACTACTAGACTGGCAGATCACAAATGCTCTCAACTTCCTTCATTCACACCACATCTCTCAAGTGGGTCCCCACAGTTAAAGTCCCATCTCCTAAAAAGGATCACGCTCCCGATCTTCTACATTCTTATAAACCCAGAGTCCCACCCACTAGAAAGAGTTTTGTCAATTACTAGCCACAGAACCAATGCTCTATAAACATTTGATACGCTTCTTTCTTACATATAAAAAAAAAAAAAATAGACAGCCTTGAACTAAGATCTAGGATAAAAATAAGTCATTTTGATTTTGTTTCTGGCTTGTTTGGTCCAACACCATTCTGTTTAAAGCAGCATTTTTTTTTGTTCTGTTTTTCTCCCCCCTTCCTTGTAGGTATTCCCTCTTTATTTGGGATCCAAACTAGTTCTATCATGGGTGATGGTGTGCTCTGCAGCTGTGTAGGGGGTGAGACAATCCTGTGATTTGAGTCACTTCCCAGGAATACAGTTGACATCTGATTAGGCAGGATAATTTCTCCTGCCTTCTTAAGCCAGGGTTATTGCCTCTGTATAAGAAGTGGAATTTGGTGACTCCCTCTCCACTTTCAACCATCAGCTCCGTTAATCTTACTGAAGACTTCAGATTTATATGCAGTCTGTGCAGGTAGCCAGATGCCATATGCTGTTAATTTCTGATCCCATGAAGGCAGATCATACAGCTGGAAATAATCGAAGAGGAAAGCATATTCTTTTGTTCAATGAGACAAAGCCTGTTGTGTGTTCTGCTTCTGATGCCTAAAAGATGTTTTCTCCCCCTTCTTCTTCTTACTACATAGTGTGTAGAGCTGAGAGTTTTGAACTCTTCGCTTCAGAAATTACTTTTCCAGACAAAAGAGCAAAACAATATTTGTTTAAATTGTCCTCTTAAATATGGCTGGGAGTGTTTACAACATCTCTGTGACATTTTAATCCAAGAGGGAGTACTTTGAGAGACATTTAGAGTGCTTTTCACTACATCAGATGCTTTATAGCACTGGAACCTTTAAAAAAAAAATCCTTTCAAAGGTTGAAGCTCTTGCTGGAAAGACACAAAATGGCCCATGTATTCTCAAGGGTAAAAATGACTTGTTGCAGCACAGACTTTCCCTCTAACTCTGGAAGCCTGTATCACTTTAAACTAACATAGAGTGCTCACATAATGCTTCATAAATTTGCATAGTCATGTCAGATCCCTTAATAAAGGCCCTGGGGGAGGGAAGAGGAGGAGAAAGAGGAGCAGTGGGGGAGGAGGTGATATTAAAACATACAGGACAGTACTATATAAGTATGTTAAAGTAGTATTAGGGTAGACAGAGAAATTTTTGTTTCTTTTTGATGTTTGGCGTGCTTGTCTAAAGCATTTAACTGCTTGAAATCTCTGAGTATGCCATGAGCCATAACAATTCCACAAGAAAAGTATTCAAGTGATTGGCCTGGTTTGTACAGACAGTTCCTTATACAGGAGGCGAGCTTTTAATGTGAGGCTTTTTAGAAGATTTTTATGAATTCCATCAGACAAAAGGAATGAATGTTCAATTGTTACCTTTAAATTTCAAAAGGTACTTTTTAGTCTTTCATGTTTATATTTTTGTTTTCTATCTTTTAGCAAATTAAATTGTTTTATACTATTATAAACATGGAATTAGTACCAAATACAAAGACTCACTTAGTGAGTCTTTCTTATATGTAAGAAAATACATATAATATTTGAGTTACAGATCTTTGAAAAATCTTCTGATATGTTCCTTTTTATGATTTAAAAAAACAGTTCGCTTTTTTGGATGGGAGGGGGAAATCTGGGGATCAAACAGAACTGTCAAAGCACCATACCACTGAGCTACATCTCAAGCCGAGGCTGTTTTCCTTATTATTATTAATGTACTAAAAATCTGCTGGTTCCTGGAATATACTTCTGTGTTTCAGAATCCACACTGCCTTAACTTCTAACTGGAGAGACTAACAGCGGGCAGGATATAAGCCCACACTTCCCTTCCTTTGGTGAAAGAGAAAGGGGAAATGGGTGCAGGACAGTAAACACTGAAGTGAAGGTGCTGCGCAAACGGTGAAGACTGAGCCTCCCTGCCCTTCCCCACACTGTTTCCAGTGTCAGACATCCACCAGCTTCGAGTCTACATGGTCACTTTTAATTTTGTTAAATACCTTCATCCAGATTGTCTCTAAAATATTCTACAATTGGGATGGAGAGCTGGTTAAGAGCACTGACTGCTCTTCCAGAGTTCCTGAGTTCAATTCCCAGCAACCAAATGGTGGCTCACAACCATCTTTAATAGGATCTAATGCCTTCTTCTGGTGTGTCTAAAGACAGTGAAAGTGTACTCACATACATTAAAAAAAATTAAAAGACTTTACACTTTACTTCAGGGAGCCTATGAATCAAACAACAATGCATTATTTGTAAGTTTAACTCAAAACTACTAGAGAAAAGGAGAATGTGCAATTTGATAATAAACACTGTATCAGGTAAGCGTAAAGTAATCTCATCAATAAGGTTTAACTCTGCCCTTGGGAGCACTCAACAGAGAAGACAAAATGGAAGATGAGAGCTGCAAACACTAAGAGGCAAAAATTAAGTCTCTTAAAAACATAAATTCAGAAAAAAAATAAGTAAGATGATGAGCAATCCATGAGCAAGCTGCCAACTTTAATAACTGTCAGCATGGCTCACGTAAGGACAGTCAACCACTAGAGGACCTACATCAAGAGCTCTTTTACTGACTGTGAATTGCTAGATTCCAGTAGGATTATCTAGATTTAAAAGAAAAAAGTTAAGGGACCAGAGGGAGAGAAACAACAACCTTAACCCAGTTGCCAAGGACACCCTGGTAGCCTGCAGCATCATGCATCCTATATCATCATTGCATCATCAGACTCAGGAATCTGCCTATCACAGCTCCTAAAGCATTAGCCTCCTCTAAAACCTCCAAGGTGAAACCATAAAGCACTCTCAGTTGTGTGTGCCTACAGATGTGGCTTACTGGACATCTGTATCAATAACCAGTTTCTGTTTCAAAGTGTTAGTGCTGTTGAATAGTACAGGTTACTGTGTAGTCTGACTTCACTGCCCAACAGATAAGCAGTGTGGCTCTATATTGGCACTCATTTTCCAGAAGTGGACTGAAAAGAAAAGCACCATTCATTAAGATCCTGACAGAGATTCGTCACTAAAATACACAACCAGTCTGCTTTAATTAGGACACAGACATACTAATAAGTGTACGTAAATACATACAGTAAATTGACTGATGCACTATGTGAACTCTCAGTAAATGCATTTTGTTAAAATTTGCAAAGAAGTACTAGTATTATACCTGCTAAGATTTCATAAGGCAGGGAGATGGTGCTACTCTTTATAAAATGCAAACATATAGCCAGGCAATTCTTGAAACTGTGTGGGGTTGCCAATTGTTCCAACCTATAGTGAAAGTAAGGGCTCTGTGACAGTTTGAATGAGGAATGGCCACCACAGGCCCATAGGCGCATATATTGCATGCCTAGTCACCAGGGAGTAGAGCTGTATGAGAATTAGGACTCTGATAGGCTTCGTAGAGAGGGTTCCACCTTACGCTCGTACATTGTCTTTACCATGTGCTAGGATATCACATTCAACAGGACAAAAAAAATGTAAAATACTTGAATGAGCTTGTATTATAACATTAATATTATTGAGAGTGTCTGCTTCCCAGGCTGAAGTGACTCATTATTCCTGCTCTAGTCCTTTGTAATTGGTGGTAATTATTATGCTTTTCTTTTTAATACAAAAAAAAATGTATAAAAATAAAAACTTGAAAAGGCAAAAAAATAAATAAATAAAAAGAGAATTAGGAGTAGGTATGACTTTGTGAGAACAGGTATGTGTTGGAGGAGGTATGTTATTAGGGATAGGCTCTGAGACTCCAAAAGGGAAGTTCATTGACTGAACACTCAGGGCTACCTAGATACCTCATTAGCGGGGAGAACTCCAGGTTTTTATGCTATGTGACTGACTACCATGGTCCTCTCGGTGGGTGTCCTGGTTACGTGTTCCAAAACAGATAGAGTTAGGCAGGGAGTCTGCCCCACTCCTACAGTTCTCAATTCTGAGATTTACAAGGTTTAGACTCACTCAACCTTACCAGTTCTTCTGTCTGAAGACATAGTCCACTAGCCCCACATCTCCCTGTCTCTCTGTCTCTCTGTCTGTCTGTCTCCCTCTCTCTGCTTGTCTATCTCTATATCTCTGCTATTTTCTTTCTCTTTGTCCCTCTGTCACTCCTCTCTATGTGTTCTCCTCAAGTCCTCCTGCCCTGTGTGCCTCCTTCTTGTGCATCAAATGTAAGCTCTCAGCTATTGCTCCAGTAGCTTCAAACTCAAAAGAGATGGCTGCCTCTGGAGTGCTGGATATGCCACCACAACATACAGGATTGCTCATTCTAATAGAGTTTAGTATATAAGAATAGGCAGGGTGCTGGTGGTACACACCTTTAATCCCAGCACTCAAGAGACAGAGGCAGGCAGATCTCTGAGGTCAGCCTGATTTACATACAGAGTAAGTTCCAAGATAACCAAGTCCACACAGAGATACCCTGTCTCGAAAAACAAAAACAAACCAACAAACAAACAAAAACTTATAAGAACAATAAACTAGCTATAAATGGAAACAGAAAAACATTCTTCTGATTTTCAAATGTCATTCCATGGAACAATAGAATTGCATGAGAACTACATTAAGTGTTCAATGAAAGGAAGAATATTAAGTTTAAAAAATACTTTTCAATAGTTATATGAAATCTCACAGTAGAATATGGAGACCTAGTATATAGACTACCATAGAATAAGACCAGTCAGATGGCTCTGTAGATAAAAGGTGCTTGCCACTAAGCCTGACCATCTAAGTTCAATTTCTGTAACACAACAGTGGAAAAGCAACTCCCACAGGTTATCCTCTGACTTCCACGTGTCCAATACAGCTTGTATACACCTACACACAAACATACAAAATAAATACATGCAAAATTTTTCAATGTCATAGAACAGCTTCATAATGTTCATTTTGGGGGGAGGAGGGGAAAACAATGTCTTTCTGTTTAACCCTAGCGTCCTGAAATTCACTGGGTAGACCAGGCAGACCATGAACTCTGCCTGCCTCTAAAGTAAGATTAAAGGTGTGCACCACCATGGCCCATCTATGTTTATTCTTTACATGCAAGGGGTGAGAGTAATTTCTTTCTGTTGTGGTATTCTTAGTTATATTTAATAAGGCAGAACCAAATAGATTCAAATATTAATCTGAGGAACTCTGTCACCAGAAAACTTTGAAAACTTGATGATTCAATAAATAGTTCTGCTTTTCTCCTAACACTTCCTTTGTACTACCTATGACCATCCTGGTCTTCTATGAGTGAATCTTCTTCCCTTTCAAAAATTTAGTTAAAACATCCTTTCTTTCTAGAAGTTTCTTGCTAAGTTGTCTCATGGAAGGGGCTGTAATTAAAAAATGAAAACATGAAAAATAAAGTGGAGGTTACAAACAATGAGCACCCCAGCATGTTTGTACATTTTTAGGCAGTACTATAGTCTGAGTTTTATCCTCTTTAAATTGTGATTCTCAACTCCCACGATTTTATTTCTTGGATGGAATCAAAGTCTTTCTAACCATTTGTGAAAAAGGAATCCTAGGAAGAAAGAGCAGATGGCTGGAAGCACAGTACTTCCTATCCAGCTGGGAAGGTTACTGTTTTCAAATGTTATTTCCATTGTGTTTAATGTGGCTCAAGGGCCTTTTGCTAGCACCTTTTTTATTTGCCATGTGTTCTGCCCAACTCTTAGTGGGAAAAAGGACTCTGGTCAAGACTTTGATTCTAGGAATTAACCAGCCATCATGGCTAGCAAGATTAAAAGCCTTCTCAGACAGATTGCACTAGGTTTTTTTAAATACCCTGTTTAGAAATGACTTTATGAACTGAAATTAGGTCTGTTATTTCATGGCTAATAGAGAGAATGGACTGAGTGCTGTAATTTTATGTGGTGTATGCCTCTGGCAACAGATGTATTTTTAGTTCTTATATTGCTTTTTAACTTATGAAAACTAAAATACTGTTGTGACTGGTGTCTTAGAAAATCCAAGAGCACGGCTAGGGGGATTTCCCTACTTACCAAATATACTCCCAGTTACTTGTTCTAAATTCTTCAGCATGAAACTAGGTTTTATTGATGTATATTTGCTTGTTTGTTTGTTTATTTGTTTTTAATGATTAAATGTCCTAAATTATATTTTATAAATTTGCTCAAAAATATAATGTTATCTTAGACATTAACCCTTTCCATCTGATAAATGCTTTCATTCATTATTCAATAATCCTGTGTGTATACACATTAGAATTCCAGGAATATGTCAGGGTATAGACGAAAGCAGGCACTCATCATGTCTTTCTTGTCAAAAGATCCATTGACTCAGCATTAATTGAAAGTATGTATTATCTCAGGTTTTGTGTTTTGGATCCAAAGACTTAAAACACAAATAAGAATCTTGTATGACAGCCTATGCCAGCAGTTCTCAACCTGTGAGTCATGGCCCCTGTTGGGAGGTAGGGGTCATGGTCGAACTACCCTTTCACAGGGTCACCTAAGACCATTAGAAAACTCAAATACTTACATTATAATTCATAAGAGTAGCAAAATTAGTTATGAAGTAGCAATGTAAATAATTTTATAGATGGGTGTCACCACAACATGAGGAACTTTACAGGGTCACAGCATTATGAAGGTTCAGAACTACTGCACAATTGTTACAGTAAGACACCCATGGGATGCTCATGTGTGACCGAAGCAACTCCAATAGATGTAGCTGTTTTAAGAGTAGACATGGTTGGCACAAAAGCATACAGGTCAACAGAACTGACTAGCAGATGCAGATATAAATGTATGCATCTATAAGCATTCAATTTTTGAGCAAAAAAAAATATATATATACTAGAGAAAAGAAACTTCTTCAACAAATGGTGTTAGAAAAACTAGGGATCTATATGCAAAAGAATGAAAGCACATACCTATTTCCCACCTGTACAAAATCACCATCATCAGGATCTTACTGTAAGACTGTAACTCTGGAACTTTAGAGGAAAAACATTTCAAGATAGAAACGCAGGTAAGGACTGCCAACTAGACCTATAGTTGTTCAGAAATGTCAACAAATAACAAATGGGGACCTCATAAAATTAAATGGATTCTGCATAGCAAAGAAAACAGCTAATTGAACAAAGAAGCAACCTACACACACAGGAGAAAGTCTTTGCTATTTATTTATTAGACTGGTAACTAGAATCGACAAAAAATTCAAAAATCTAATAACAAAACAAACAACTCTATAAAAACAATGGGCTAATGAGATGAATACACAGTTCTCAGGAGATGAAACACAAATGCCCAGTAAGATGAATGAAGGAAAATATCTGGCCTTACTAGCCATCCCTGAAATGTAAATTAAAGCTACACTGAGAGTTTGCCTCACCCCAGTCAGAATGACGGGCTTAAAAAACCAAATAACCAACACGGTTGGGGAGATGATGGCTCAGAGAGGACCCAAGGTCCATCCATCCTGAGCACCAAGTAAAGGCTGTAAAAGCTGAACCAGCCTGGGGTCCACAACCCGGGTTTTCCTGTGGTCAGTCTTATGCCTCTTCCTCCATTTGCCCTGATTCTGTTTCCTTTACTCTTTACTTCATCCTTATCTGATAATCAAACAAAATTTATAATCTCAGTCACTGAAGTTTGTTTTCAGGTTTCTTTCAGCTTTCATTCATTTTCTACAGTAGCAAAACAAAACCAAAAAAGTTAAGCATAAGAAAAGCACTCAGTCACTGAAATAACTAAAACAGCAATGATCCTGGCAAGAAAGCCAAGCGACTAAAGCCTCCTGGGACTAACTGAAGAAGCAGAAAAATGTTGCAACTACTTTTTAAAATTTCTTCACTGTATCTCATAGAATTCATGTATCTCAGAACTTTACTTCTGCATATATTTATTCAAGAAATATAGCATGTGTCCACAAAAGGTCTTGATGGATGTTCACAGAAGATGTACTCAAAATGGCCAAAACCCAGCTCATGCCAAGTATGGGTCAATAGAAGAACAAAGTACTTAAAATGTTAAATTCATACAAGCAAATCTACTTTTCACTATTAAGAAATTAACTACTAAAACCTCTAGCAACAAAGATACCCTTCAAACATCTTACTGGTGGATGAAAGGAGCCTTATATAAAAGCATACATAACCATTGGGTTCCATTTATATGAAGTTCTATAACAGGCAGAACTAATCTATGCTGGGGGAAAATCAGAACATTAGTTGCCTCTGGGAAGAGAACTGTAGAGGAAACTTTCCAGAGTGATGGGTTAAGTTCGATGTCTTAATATAGGCTTAGTTAAGCAGGTGTATACATTTCTCAAAAGTTTGCTTCAGATTTGTACATATTGTGGTTTTCAATTTAATCTTAAAAGAAAAAATGATCAAACAAATACTAAGCTCTAATGCTGTGCATACGGAAGTGCTTAGAGGTAAGGTATACAGATGTCTCAAATTTACTTTGAAATTCATACAAAAAGATGCAATGGGTTGATAGATGGATAGATCTAAAATAAAGCAAGTATTATAAGATGTTAATTATAGAATGTAGGTGGTAAATAAATGTGCATATTGATCATACAATTTTTCCATATGTTAGGAATTTTTCAAAATGAAATGTTAGGAAGAAAATAGTAAACTTTGATCTCCAACTCAAATTACTTTTGCTCAATCTCCAGGGAAAGTCTCACTTATGGCAAACAAAATCAGCTTCCCTCTTCTCTGACCACCAGACAGGCACACTCTATGCTACTTAGCTTGGAGTCTAAAATGGTAAAATACCAAGTATGCCCAGAGGGCACACTGGTCTCTAAGGATGAGCCAAACAGGAAACTCACTGGGGCAAACCCATCAAGGAATGGTTACACTACTTCTGACTGTCAGGGCACCTTCCCTGACTTTCTTGAGCCAAAAAAAATGAAAAGCACTTTTAACTAACACTAAATCTCCTTTAGGGAAGTCTGCTACCAACACCCAAACAGTCCTTAACATTCTTAGGCAGCTTTTCTGCTCTAAGTACATCCAGAAGTACCTTCTAACGAAAACACACACAGCTTTGAATTGCAACATGGGACAGATTTATGAAATATGGAAGACATTAAGGTATTCCTTTCTCTCTGAAAATAAAGATTGCAGACTCATAAACAATGCCTGGAGGCATTTCAGCAGCTTGATCCACACAGAACATGTTTTACCTTTTGAGACAATCAAAAACTGTTGGGTACAGGAAGCCAGAAACAGCAAGAATCTGGCTTAATAAGAAGGATGAATAAATGTTTTTTATTGAAATCACTTAGCATTTGTAAAAGGTTTATTTACATGTGACAAGGCCGACCAGATACCACTTGTGCACAGAGCAGTTCTTCTGACACATCTGATATCAACTGACTTCTCCTGACAGTGGCATCAAGCAGGGCCCAGGGCCCATCTGTCATCATTTCCATCAACTACATCTGCTGGGGTTAATAATTCCTTTTTCCAATTTTCTCCAGACAGAGAAAACCACTTAACTGGTTTTCAACATTCTAGCCTAACCCAAAGTTTTTCTTTTGAGTTCCATCAGAAATGAAGCCTAAAATCTGCAGAAGTGGATTTCCTTAGGTAGCCTCTGTCTTTGAAGCCAGACAAGTAAAAGAATCATGGTTGAAAAGCCTCCCAGAGAATACAACTTAATAAACATACCATCTTTGAATAGATAATGCCAAGGGAGAGAAGGAAAATTCTCTCTTAAAGTGCTATCTTAACAGTTATCTCAGAATGTTCTATGAGCTCATGATCCTATTGAGCCAAAACTGCCTATGTAGAGGCCCCAGAATTTTTTACCAGGATACAAGCAGTATCTTGAAAAGTCCAAGTTTCAAAGATAATGAATTAGTGTTGTGTTCTGAGACTCTAGGGTATCCATGAGTCAGATTCTACAGTCTTATTTATACCATCTATAAAATTAGCCAAACTCTCTGCTGATAGTCAAAGGGTTGGCCTCTTCATACAATAGCAAGGAATGCTGTTATGGTCTCATTCCTTCTGGTGACAAATGATGCCCTGTGCAGTGCATATAAAGAGGACAGACCCAAAATGATTTACAATTATTTACAAAATTATTTACAACAAAATAATGCACAAGTAGGAAATGAATATCCTATGTGCACCAAAGTCAAAATCCAAGTTTCCTCCCCAAATTTCACTTCTGTGCTTTTCTTACTAGGCAACTGTTTATAAGTAGCCTGTTAATCACTTGGCAGCTGTTATTATTTTAATCTTAAATATCCCTCCAAACAACTGTGTATTTAAAACTTCATCTACACCTCAGTATATGCCCATACTTTACTGAGAAATGGTCGAACCTTTAGGGAATGGGGCTCAGTGTGAGACCTTAGAGCCTTAAAGAATATATTTGGACACTAGTCCTTTCCTCCTCTCTGGCTCCACAGCTCTCTCAAGTAAAGGATTCTGCTTTGCTATGAACTGCACTAAGTGTGCAGCCTTGCCTCAGGACCAAAAGCAATGAAGCAGATCAATCATGGCTAGAATCTCCAAAGCTGTACGCCAAAAGAAACCTTCACTCTTGAAAATTTGGTCCTTGGGTATTTGTTGTAGAAACAGAAAGCTAACACACAATGTTTTTGTTGGATTCTCAGGGATGTAAGTTGTTAACTTTGGGACACCTTCCGCCATCTATCACTTTGTTCAATACCTCTAACTATAAAGCTTCATTTGTCACCTTTAATGTAACACTGTTCTATGGCTTTAAGTTAAAGACGATAGACTGAACATATACCCTGAAATGAATTCCTTTCTCAATCACTAAAGCAAAACTAAAAAGCCATTTTTAGAGAAAGAATCAACAAAATTTTAGAAGCTTAATCAGTGACTAGAAAAAGCAAGTAACAGAGAAAGTCAAGAGGCAACTGGACAAGCATTCCACTGGGAACAGTAAGAATTCTGAGAGCTGATGGTCTGCTGAGGAAACCCTGGCATGCTTCCAACTGCTCCTCTCTTACCACTGCAAAAGGCTTCAGAGAAGATAGATAGATAGATAGATAGATAGATAGATAGATAGATAGATAGATAGATAGATAGATAGATAATGAGTTTGACCACAGGCCGTCTGGCATAACTGAGGCAAGAAGCACAATTCTGAAAGTGAGAATTCAAAACAATAGGTTACACACTGAATGCTGAGATTCTTCATTTTTTCTCTCACTTAGAATCCTTAAGATGCTAGTGGCAAGCAAGAAAAAGCCCACGAGTTCTTTCCTGGAATAATTTGACTAGTTCCTAAAAGTCACCAAAAATCACTGACAAAAGAAATTTTACCCAAGAGACGGCCAACTATGCAAACCCTTTGAGGTAAAGGAGAGGATGGGATAGTAACTTCTGTGGGTGTGAAGAATTACGAGGTAAGGCAAATATACTGTCTTGACTCCACTAGAAAACCCACTTCCATTGCCAAGTATGTACAGAAACTAGGTCCAAACTTTTCACTGCTGTTGACAGGCTTAAGTTTCAGCAGACACAGAACCTGAACCTAAAATTGGAGTCCAAGAAATTTATTTAGTAAAAGACTCCATGAAAGGCTAGTAAGGACATGAGGAAATAAGGCAGAAGATATCAGTATAGAATATGTTAGCAAAAATGTAATTCTACAAAGAATTCAAAAATAATAGACTATGTACCTCAGAATATTCTGTACCTTGCTCTGATCTGATGGGCAAAGCCACTTGGGTATTTTTTTTTTTTTACACCAACCTGAATTGTTAACCCATTTTCGAGACACTGGGGAAATGGCTCAGCAGTTAAGAACAAGTACTCTCCTTGCAAAAGATCCATGTTAGGTACTCAACACCCATACCAGACAGTTCACAACCACCTATAACTCTGCCTCAATTGTCTTTGGCCTCCCATACGCAGACAAACACACAAAAACATAATTAAAAATAAGTCATTTTAGAAGAAAAGATTCTTAGAAAATTATGGACAATCTGCCCAATGCATATCTGAAACATTAAGTGCAGTATTGCTTAGCATCTCCTTCCAGCTGTGTGTCTCAGCCATGTATACAGGTGGAATTCTTCACAGCAGGAGGACAGAGGAGGGTTATTTAAGCTTAGGTTTAAACTAGGCAACAAAATTCTAAAGCTGGCCTGCCCAAATAAGTTGCTTTTTCTCAGCATAGTTACCTTCAACTTTTAAAAGGCAGGGCAGCAAAACCATTGATCTACTTCTCTCTCTCTCTCTCTCTCTCTCTCTCTCACACACACACACACACACACACACACACACACACACACACACACAC
>JANHMN010000008.1:21778237-21780737 GCA_030674055.1 Rhabdomys pumilio
AAGGAAGGAAGGAAGGAAGGAAGGAAGGAAGGAAGGAAGGAAGGAAGGAAGGAAGGAAGGAAGGAAGGAAGGGAGGGAGGAGACTAAATGATTTCAAACTGTTCCAGTCCTGCAACAAAACAATGGGACACTATATTCCTCAGCTACCTATATAAAGAGCTGGCTCAAAGACACTAACTGCACCAAGAATAAGGAAAGCATTCAACCCGGCTTCTTTACTTCATAAATAAATGTAAAAAAATGCACACAACCTTCGATACTGAAGTTGTAAATATTCCAGGTGTATGTCCATGCACGGACACATGTGCATGCATGTGCATACACATTTAATGTGTATGTGTGCAAATACACATGACACAAATGATGGTCAAAGGACAACTTCAGGTGTATGTTCTTAGGAGCCCTCCACATTTTGTTTGAAACTAGGCCTTTTACTGACCTAGATATTGGCACTTAAACCAGGCTGGCTAGCCCCTGGCTTCCAGAGATCTGGCTGTCTCTGCTTCCCATCTCACCATCAATGGGATCACAGTGACATAAAACAAGGCCCTCAACTTACATGGGTTGTGGAGATACAGGCTCAGGTCCTCTAAGTGCTTTACCAATTGAGCCATCCCACTAGCCTTGAAATATCTCATTAATATAGATATAGATAGAAAGAAATGGAGATCAAGATAGATGCATAGACATAGATATATAGAGCTGTAGATATACAGCTGGATATATAGATATGGAGATAAAACTATCAATATAGAGATATACAGACAGATATGTGTGTGGAAAGAGATATAAAGACAGACATATATAGAGACAGATAGAATAGATCTATACAGAGAGATGAAGATAAAGATACAGATATACTATTTAGTAATTTGCTATACTAATCAAAGATACTGTAAAAAATATCAAAAATAAATATTAAATGATATGTCTATTAACTTAATAAATGGGTATTTCTCATCAGATGTGGCCTCCCCAAGAGGAAGAAGCATTAAATGCTATAAAATTTAGCCTGTGAACAGATTATGAGCATCAGCCAATTAAATAGCCACTAGAAAATACCTGTACTTTTTAAGTATTTAGCTAGAGTATTAAAGAAGTGAATACTTTACAAGACAAACGTTAATTTTTCTGCTACATTGTTTCCTTAACAAATACTATCATCCAACACAGCATAATGACTTGTTTTCAACATATCTTCAAATAGGTTTGTTGGCTGAAAGAATAAAGCTGAAATCAAGATGATTTGTGTTAACGTGTGAAGATGTGACATTGTGAAGACATTTAAATTGTCTTCAAACTAAAAGGAATTAAACTAGGATACTCTCCCATGCACAAAACAGGCTATGAGGTCAAAGTGTTAAATAAGGAGACTAAAACATGGCTACTGACAAGTTCCAAATTTCATTTTATTTCTCTTTTATAAACGTCACTACACAAAGAAATGCACAGTATCTTCCCCTCTTTTTAACTAAAACTGTTTCACAGTACTTGAAGCTTCTATTGAGTAAACTACCCACATGGCACTTTTTAAAAATGATCCTTAGAAAGAAGTAGATTTGCTATGATTCAGTGGCTGACTGCATTTAAGATATATTTTTCTCTACATACAGAATATTCTATGGGAGAGGAAGCTAAGTGGGATCTTAGGATCCACGGAGTCACTACTAGTGTGCTGGGATAGACCCAGGTCCTATCTAACCAAAGCCACATAGTAGGAGCAAGAAAAGCTGATTATTTACTCACTCAACCCCAAACCATATTTATAATTTGTATGTCAAAAATATGCTTTTCAGTAAAATAGAAGCTGTATAAAATTCAACAGAAGTTCCAAAATGTCATATAAAAAGCTAGCTTTTCCTCTTTCCATTCTCAGCATATTCCTTGCCTCCATTTCAAAACACCAGAAAACAGAGGAGGAAGACAGGAGAGGTAGAAAAGAAGCAACCTGAGGTACAAAACGATACAAGAAACACAACGGCACCAACATCTTCCCTGGGCTCTTGAGTGAATCCTAATGCTTAAGACTGAGAAAAGAGATTTTTGTAAAAATAAGTTTTGAATAATAAAAGCTCTTGGTTTTTACAATGGGGATCCATTGTATATTCAATGATGCTTTTTTTTTTTTTTTTTTTTTTTGCCTATGGAATTGCCGAAGCCACACCTCCTACTTAAAATACAACATCATCTTACAGAGTCCTCAAACTGCATGACTCTATGTGCGTGTGTGTGTGTGTGTGTGTGTGTGTGTGTGTGCGTGCACAGCCATGAGTACAATATTCTCAGAGACAGAGGTGTCAGGTCCCCTAGAGATGAAGCTATGGGCAGCTGTGAATTGCCCAGGGTGGGTGCTAGGAACTGAACTCAGGCTCCACTGCATTCTTAACCGCTGAGCCATCTCTCCAGCCCCTGGTTTGGAGTTTTTGATAAAGATATTCAACCTTACTCCTCTACATTTCCTGATCATTCTGTTTTCCTAGAAAAAAGAAACAAACAAACA
>JANHMN010000008.1:21785737-21792744 GCA_030674055.1 Rhabdomys pumilio
CTATAGGCAGCTAATGGTTGCCAGGGGAAGGAGAGATATTCTCTTCTGAGATATAACCACAAGTAAGGTGTTCATGAGCTTGTTAAGAAGTCTAATGCATATCAAAGTAGAAGGTAGACTAGTGAGGAAAGGAAGGACATCAATGAGAACGGGAGGTACAAGAGGAAATACAGGGAACTGAATACAACCAACACATTCTATGCATGTATGGAAATGTCATAATGAAACTCATTGTTATGTATAATTAATAGATCCCAATAAAACCAATTTCAAAATTTATTTTTAAAAAAATCCTGGGACTGGAAAGATGGCTCAGCAGTTAAGAGCACTGACTGCTCTTCCAGAGGTCCTGAGTTCAACTCCCAGCAACCACATGGTGGCTCACAGCCATCTGTAATGGGATCCGATGCCCTATCTAGTGTGTCTGAAGAGTATACACATATACATAAAGTAAATAAATCTTTAAAATTTTTTCTTTAACTCTATTAAAAAAAAATACTTAAGTACCTTCTTTTGTATAGGCCACTAGGTCCTTTTCTTTTTTTTTTTTTTAATTTTATTGAAAAGAATTTCATATAATATAATCTGATGTCCTCCTCCAACTCCTCATCACCCAACTCTAGGCCCTTTCTCTTTCTTTCTTTAAAAAAACAAATACACACACACACACACACACACACACACACACACACCAAACTGCCACAAAAACACAAAAAAATGGAAAAATAATGAAAAAAAATAAGCAAAGGACCAAATGAGGCAAATATATGCCCAAAGAAATATGAGATAAAAAGTCTCCAAAAATATCACTGAGTTCATTTTGTGTTGCCCAACTAAAAATGGGACCTACACTAAAGTATGGTTAATATGCCTAATGAGTCTCTACTGGAGAAAAGTAATGTTTCCTTTGCAAGTAAGCAGCAATTGAAAAGTACACAACAGAACTGATACACATACGAATGCACAAGGACTACAGCAGTAAGCACGGGTCTGGGAACAGTTTCCTTTGAGCTATACAACATGTCTTGCTCTTACAATCTCTCTGCCTCCTCTTCTGCACAGATCCTTGAGAGGAGGGGTTTAAGAAAAATATTCCACTTAGGACTATGGGTTCCAAGGTCTCTCACTCTGTACATTGTCCAGTTGTGGGTCTCTGTATTAGTTCCTTTCTAACTCAAGAGCTTCTCTAATATAGCTAAACAAAGCAGATATCATTAGATGTTAGTTTGTTGCTGTATTTCTTTAGCAGAGTAATAGTATTTGGTTTTCCTCCTAGGTCTGTGATCCGTCTATCTCAGGTTCTTGGCCACCTAAGTAGGATCAAGTCTTTGTTCCATCTCAGGGAGTGGACATTACATCAAATCAGAGGGTGGTTGTTTACTCTCACATTCATACCACTATTACACCAGGATATCTTGCAGAAAGGCCATTGCTGTAGGTATAGGGTTTATAGCAGAGTTGGTTGATTACCTTTTTCCTCTAGTAGCATATAACATACCTCTTAGTATATGAACAATAGTTAGTACAGGTAAAGCCTCTAAGAACAAGCTTGACTTCTCCATGCTCTATGAGATACATAAGTATTGTCTTCAGTAATAGGGCTTTACCACCAGTTTTTGGAAAGCAACCAATAGTCTGGGCAATAGCCTAAGATGGTTGGGGGTTTCCATGGAGCCCCTTTAGCCAATGACTCAATGATGACTCAATGATGTAACCCATTCCTGGAACTGGAGATGTGGTGGCATGAAATGTTCAGTTGAGGCACTGTCTCCCCATTATTTGATGACTCTATTTAGATTCCTTTCATGTGTGTATATTTTTTTCTTTTTTAATAATACAATAAAATAAAACAAAAGCTAGCACACAGAAATTGAACAAAATAAATAGAAAAGAGCCCAAGAAAAGTCATCAGAATCAGAGAACCACTCATTCACACACTCAGGAATCCCATAAAAATACTAAATAGAAGCAGAGGATAGCTTCTTTTCTTAACATCAGGTATACAACCATAATTTGACAAAGACAAGACAGAATGTAAAAGAAAGCAAATTCTTCTCTCAGTTAAAGGGCCTCACAACTGAAATCAACCTAACGAAAAAATGTTTACTCACAAATTCCATTCAGGCCTACAAAGCCTAAGGCAAGCTAATCAAAATAAGAAATACAGAAATGCACACCCAGCCCCCATACACACAAATCAATTCCATAACAAGAGTTCCAGAAATCAGTTTCAAAATGAAACTAGTAGAAAATTAGCAGAGAAGTACTTTAGGCATTTTTTTTTAAATCACTTCAAGTTACAACATATGACTACAAAATGCACACACATTACTTTAGCCCAGGAAGTAGGCAAAAAGAGCATCAAGAAAAATGAGCAGGATAAAAATTCAAAGGAGGCCTAACTGAGCCGGGGACAGAAACAAGCTAGACAAAGGAGGGAGTAGAGAATGCCAGTAGGGAAGGGCACAGATGAGAAAAAAGGATAATAACACATGTAAGAAGATACCTTTAAGGAACCAATTATTTGTATTTTAATTTAAAAAAAAAAACCATACAGAGCTGATCATGATGGCACACTCCTTTCATCCAAGCACTTGGAAGGCTTGCATCTCTGAGTTTGAGGCCAGACTGGTCTATGTACCAAGTACCAGGACTGCCAGGACTATATTAGTGAGGACTTTGTCTCAAAACACAAAGCAAACAACAACCTTATGAATGCATGCACGCAAGCATGCACAAGACAGCACTAAGGCCATTTCCAATATAAAAAGCTTTAATATTTAAAGTACAGAATTCATAAAAAGATTTCTTTGCTATTTCTTTGTGAAATAAAAATAAACTAGCTAACAGTTAAAAAAGACTGAGTCATGGTTAACACATCCATTCCAACTTGATCTGGATTCTATTACAGACCTTCACAAGTTGCTTGCATTTGAGCAAGTCTCTTCCCTTCCCTGGACATTCATTTCTTCAAATACTTAAGGAATAAGACCAGCTAATCTCAAAGTAAATGAAGTGATAATAATCATAACAAAACTCTCTTTTAGCAAAGGCAAGTAAATTCATCCAGCCAAGGCCTGGAGAAAGCAACCTTTAGAAAGCCAGCTTCCAGGTCCAACACTAAGAACTGGTGGCACACACCTGCAGTCACAGCATGCAAGAGCTGAGACCAGAAGAGCTGCAGCCTACACTTGTCACATTTTAAAGCATTACACCAATAAAATTGAAAAGGAGATTTTAAAAACTGTCTTATAAAAAATAATTGGCAGATCTTTTCTGCTGTATCAAATAGACGTCTGAACTACGCCTATTAATACTAGCTGAGCCCTAAAGTAAGGCTTCCAGATGTGATCTGCTTTGCCTTGTTCCCCACATATAATAGAAATATATTAGAAAACATTTGTTTACAAAACCATAAAACATTTTCCATAAATAATTAAAATCTATGTTGTAGGCTACATCACCAAATTCGCTAAAGCATCATCAATGTGACTTAAATTTCAAGAGGAAGTGTCACTGAAAGTCATTACTGTTCTCATTTGCAGTGACAAAAGGCACTCCCCATGGTGTTACAGACTTGGAGATGGAGATATTTGAAGAAAATAAATATTCATAATGCAGTTCACAAATTAGGGGCTCTACACACATCCCTTTCTGCAATCATAACCAACAGTCCACATCAAACCTTTCTGTCACTAACACCCATCAATATCAAAAATACTTGTGCATGACAAGTCACCTTCCTAACAGTAATCAACCAAAAGTACAGGCAACACAATTCACGGTTTTTACTAGAAGGAAAGCGTTAGAAGACTTTGGACTTTAAATATTACACAAAGCCAAGCTGAATTCTGTCCAGTCTCTGACACAAACCATCACCACCAGTCACTGTTCACTCAACAGCCACAGAGTGAACAGAACAGCTCGTCACTCTGTTAAGTTAGTAACATTTTCATTTATGAAGGACCTACCTAAAATAAGATAAGTAATTAACACACTTGCTAAGGAGAAATCTGTCCATAATCAAATATATGCAGAGCCAGCAGGCCAACCTGTCACAAACCAAGGACCTACTTGCTTCATGGCAGTCTCTCCAATTTTGTCTGAATGCTTCCGGATGCTCTCCAAAAAGTCTTTGAGGTCAGACATAGAAACATCCTTTATTTCTTCACGAAGCTTGGGGATGTTGTCCACCATCACCTTACAGAATCGATAGTGGCTCACTTGAGGCAGATAGGTGTGTTCCAGATGCTCCAGTGTCTTCAGTGCAGGATAATGCCTACAAAAGAAAGCAAACACCCCAGTCTTTCTTAGATGGACAAATACATTACTTGAGAAAAAAAATCTAACCTCGATTAGCTTTCATTGTACATTAAGACAAATCCAGAGTAGTGTTTAAATAAAATTTTCTTAACTATTAAAAATTAAGGTTTTAAAAACTAATAAAATAAAATCAAAAGACACCCAAAAAACAAATAATCATGAATCACAAATACCAATAAAATTAATCACATAGAAATTTTAAAATAATCTCAATGTCAAAAGACCATTCTACAAAATAAAATACTCCAAAAAGACTTCTAATGACAGTAAAGAGAACTTGAAAAAAATCATGTGCATGTGTTGGTGTGTGTTGTGTTCACATGCACATATGTATGATAAGTATCCAGATTAACCCAAAACAGGATTGCAGGGACATCAATGAAACTGTTCCACAGAAGTACAGCTACAAGCCTAGCCCAGGGTACTTCCATTACCTTACCTGCAGTTCCCCTGGGAAGCTTGTCTTGTGAAAAAAAAAACAGCATTGATATTAAGACAAGACATATTTGGACCAAAGGACGGAAAATATATAAAATGGTAAAGTAAGTAAATATGTGCTAAAATATTTTTTTTAATTTTAAGAAATAAAATTTCTTTAACTTCTTTAAAAAAATAATGTTTTAAAGTAGTAATTTAATGGTATATGGGCTCACAAAATATATGGAAATCATAAATATGTAACAGTAAACAAGATGAAAGAAAAATGAGCTACTGAAACAAAGCTAGCAGTATATGTATATCAAATTTGAATAAGCAAAGACTTTAAAGGAAGCTGTAATAAACTGAGATGCACATAAGTGTTCATATAGCAAATTCCAAGAAAGTGAATCAAAAAAATATTTTTAAAGAGGTTGGAAAGATGGATCAGTGGTTAAGGACTGGAAGCTCTTGCAGAGTACTGAGGCTCACGTTCCAGCAACCACATAGCTACTCACAACCATCTATAACTCCAGTTCCAGAGAATATAGCACCCTCTCTTGGCCACCTCAGGTACTGTACACACATGGTGTATATACATACACACAGGCAACACATTCAAACACATAAAGTAAATGAATCTAAAAGATGTTTTAATATTTTCAAAATCAATAAAAAATAAAAGCATATACTCCAATATATTTAAAACAAAAAAAAGGAGAAAGGGGGAACAGAAACCAAGGAGACTGGGAAAACTATGAAACAGAAAAAATCCAACCCTCATTACATTAAGTATGAAAGGACTATAAATTCCAACTAAAAAGCAAACATTCCAAAGAGGGATTTTAAAAAGCACAATCATACTTAATCTATAAGAAATATGCTTTAGATTGAAAGATACAAATAGGCTAAAAGTGAAAGAAGGATGATAAACTACAGAATAACCTCAAGTAACTAAAATAAGTATTTTGAATTTCTTTTTTTTTGATGTCTTAGTGCAAAAAATCAGGTTTATAACAAAAGCTTTCATATATATATCATTGTATCTTGCTCAAATTTACTCCCCAGGACCCCTTCCTTCCTCCTTCCCTCTCAGTAATCACCTCAGACTCCTTTGGCTGTCATGGCATTTGTACAAGGAAGGATGTAAATGTGTACAGGTAAGTCTTGTTTATGCACATAAGAAAAAACAAGACTTGCTTGCATTCAATTTCCTCATCACCCTTTTGTTTTTTTCCTCCTCAGTGTTTTCATACCTTCCTCCTTCTTTGGTCATCCATCTCCTATTACCATGTCATATATACAAATTAGTATATAAAATATTTATATAATCTAGATTTATTCTTACATTTTAATGTAGAATACAAAATAAGAGGGTTTATAGAATTTATATATGTCATTATACCTTAATCATACATATATTTAAATTTCAAGCTAGCTTGTATATGAGAGAAAGCATGTAATATTTGTCTAACTTATTTAATCTACCATAATGATCCTTCCATGTTCCATTTTCCAACAAATCTCCTAATTTCATTTTTCTTTATAGGTGAATTGTGCATATTAACCATATTTTCTTTATCCATTCATCTGGTAATTGGCATTAAGGTTGGGTTTCATACTCGGCTATCATGATTAAGTACATAAATGAACATGATGTGGTGTTGCTGTGGCATTGTTTACTCTGTGGTGTGCTGATTTAGTATCCTTCAGGTATATACCCAGGAGAGATATAGCTTGATAATATGATAGTTCTATTATATAGTTAGCTTTTTGAGGAATTTTTAAACTGTTTTCCACAGTGCTAACATCTTCACGAGGGTCTTTACTTTATATACATCCTTTTCCCACATCACCAGGATTTTCTGTCTTTTTCTTTCTTTCTTTCTTCCTTTCTTTCTTTGTTTCTTTCTTCCTTGGATAATTGCTATTCTGATTAGAGTAAGACAGAGATAAGATTTCTTTTTATTTTGTTTTTGTTGTTTTAAAACATTTTTTGCTTATGTGGAGAGAGCACAGTTACAGGCATGTGTGGGGGATAGCAGCAATCCTGTCTGATAGGTACCTTTACCCAATGATCATCTCACTGGCCCTCAGGGATGGAATCTCAGAATAGGTTTAATTTGTATTTCTCTTGTGGCTAAAGATGTTAATCATCCTTTTCACATATTTGTAGGCACTTCGTTTTCCTTTTTGAAGATATGTCTATCTGGTGCATTTTCCTATTTACTGACTAGATGATTTATTTATTTGGTGTTTAATTTTTT
>JANHMN010000008.1:21792754-21858517 GCA_030674055.1 Rhabdomys pumilio
AAAAAAAATTATAAAAACATTTATTTTCCACTAGAGCATCTCTAGTTTCTGATTCTTAGTGATAGGACAAAAGAATAAAAGGAAGGAAAAACAAAAGGAATGATGAAAACAAAAACAGGACAAATAGTAAATGTTTATGCGGAGCTCATGACATCATTTGACCTATATTTAATGATTAATGAATGACAATTGCAGTGGTTACAGCTGATTTTACTCTTGTTTCATTCATTCAAAGATATAGAAATAAATCTTAACTTTTATGGGCATTTCTGTTCCTAGCAAATTCTTAAAAACAAATAATGTCACATTTAGTTCTTTGCTATTATTAGCAACCAAGGGAATAAGCAACAATGTCATAGACCATACCATGAGGAACACCCAAAACTCAAGAAAGAAAATTAATTTATAGTACCTAACATTTCTGAACAACTTACTTTTTAAAAAATTTCTCACTCTAATTTTACAAAGAAACTCACCAGGAACTTTTATAAACAATGATTTATAATAATGTAAGTAATAATTATTGTTATTATAATAAACAATAATACATAACTAAATAATTCCTATAATCAGTCTGTCCTTCTCACCAAACCTCACTATATCATTGTTCTATCCTCCTCCAGATATATTTATTCCATTTGGCTTTTTCAAACTATTACTTATATAAATAGTATAATAATGTTTTTAGTTTTACATTCTTAACAATGGATAAATAAGACATTAATTCTCTCTTGCTTTTTTATTTCTTGTCCTGCCTTTTCCAACTGTACACATGAATTTTATACTGGCAGGATGATAATATATATATATTCTGTTCTATAATTGTTCTTCATGGACTGTCAATGCTTTATTTTTAAAAACCACTCAATAATGTTTGCATAACTGTAACTTTACAAATATCCTTCACTTATAAGCCAGGTATGACTACTAAGATTACCCTTCTTTGTTGTTATTGTTGTTTTTGTTTTTCCAAGACAGGGTTTCTCTATGTAGTCCTGGCCTTCCTGGAACTTGCTCTATAGACCAGGCTGGCCTTAATTCAGAGATCTTCCTGCCTCTGCCTCCCCGAGAGCTGGAATTAAAGCCATCCTTCTCCACCACCACCTGGTTCTTCTTTTTTACTAGAATCTCTCCTTTGCAAGAAGCCCCCTTCTTGAGTTTTTCCTTTCCTATGCTCCAATCTAAACTGATACACTAAAGACCTCCTGTATCTGTGATGCTCTTTCTTAGTTAACTGAGAGATGCTTAGGGAACCAGACATTCAGGGAACAAAATGTTGGAGAGGAAGGGAAGATGAGAAGGACTGACCTGATATTCCTCAGGCACTTCTTTTGCCCTCTAGGCATTTGCCAAATCTGTGCAGAGGAAACTCAAGTTCCCAGTAAAGGGATCAAGCAAAAGAACATGACTAAGAGGTTTTAAAAAAAAAATCAGTTTTTGACAGTTTTATGGGCATTATGTAGTTTAAATTAGAGACATAAGAGATTAGAATTCTGAAGAGGAGAAACAGGATGGAAATAAGTAGAGTTTTCCCTCAACAAATTTAAAGTGTTAAACTACAAACTAAGAAGATCTTTAAATTTTTTAAAAAGCACTAAAGAAGCAAAGTAATTTTAAGGACTCTTTGTTTACCTCTGACCTACAATAAGTCCTGCCTGTAAGATATGCTGGGTCACGTCGGCTGGAGAGATGGTTCAGTGGTTAAGAGCACTGACTGCTCTTCCAGAGGTCCTGAGTTCAATTCCCAGCAACCACATGGTAGCTCACAACCATCTGTAATGGGATCTGATACCCTCTTCTGGTGTGTCTGAAGACAGCTACAGTATACATAAAATAAAGAAATAATTCTTAAAAAAAAAATGCTGGGTCAACAGTGGTACAAAACTTGTGGGAGTGGCCAACCAATGTCTATTTTAAGGTCCATTCCATGAGAGACAGCATGTGTTATTTAGAGTTTCCATTGCTGTGGGAACACACAATGACCAAAGCAAGTCTTATATTGGCAAACATTTAATTGGGGCTAGCTGACAGTTTCAGAGGTTTAGTTCATTATCATCATGGTGGGTCTACAGCCAAAAGAACTGAAAGCAAGGACTCATAGAGATAATAATACATCTATCTTCATGGCTGCATTAAACACAAGAGGTTATCATTTTTGGCTTATGCTACAACCTGTATCAACCTTGAGGATACAAGGACAGTGAGATTACCAGATGACTCCATTTAAAATGGTCATCTAAGGTATTTGATTTCACGAAGTCAAAGAGAAAAATAGCACCTGCCACGGGCTGGCTGGGGAACAGGAGGATGAGGAGCTAACTGTTGTGAGTATAGCTCCTGTTTGAGAAAATAAAAAAGATTCTGGAGATGGTTATAATAGCTAACACTATAAGGTGCAGCCTTTAAATGGTTAAAATAGGTTGGAGTAGTGGTACAAATCTTTTTCCCAAGCACTCAGAACTCAGACACTCGGATATCTAAAGTTCAAAGACAGCCTGTTCTGCATAGCAAGCTATAGGCCAGATAGATGTACAATGTGAGATCCTGTCTCAAAAGTAGGTAGGTAGGTAAGTAGGTAGGTAGGTAGATTGATCGATTGATCAATCGATCGATAAATAGAATAGTGAACCAATATCATATTAAATATATTAAGTTTTCCATAGTTTTAAGTAAGCTAAGATAAAATACAGACATTTTTCATGCAAAGTAAGGCATCTATGTTTTTAAACCAAGCATATTTGATTTTACCCATGATCTCTCATTATTGACTCCCAAGTCCCTAAGGCTTTGAAAACCATTTGTTGTCAAAACCAGCTTGACTTCACTTGGCAAGAAAATCTGACCTATACACACACGCACACACACACACAAGATAAAACACTGAAGGGAGTTCCTCAAACATAAGAAGTAATCTCTGGAGGAGGACAAACACAGAAAGAAAGAAAAACTAACTCAAAGATAAAAACCTGTGAGTGTTTTACAAAATAAACACATAAATTACAATTCACGATGTTGCTCAAGCAACCGGAAAAAGGCAAAAACAAAAATGTTAGTGTATACGGTCCTAAAGTTGTCAAAGAAATGATCAAAGTATTAATTAATATTAACAAGTTAAAGAGATAGACTGAAACTCTCGGAGAAGTCAAGACTGAAAGGAAGAATCGATAAACCAACATCTTAAAGACAAACAAAACGACAAAAAAGCCAGCAGCACTTGCTGTTAGTGTTTCTAGAACTAAGTTAGGAATAATCACACAAGCAGTAAATACATAGACAACCCAAACCCCAGGCCAACTCAGGTTAATTTTTCTTGCCAAATAAACTGAAGCAAATTTTGAGAACAAATGATATTCAATGCTTTGAGAAATTGGAAATCAATAGGAAAAATTATGGGTCAAGTCCCGCATGCTTGGCTACAACGTAGAACACTACGATACGACTATTAAATAATATTCAGTGGTAACGAAGAAGAGTATACAGTTATCTGATAGTTGATCTTAGGTGAGGACCCAACAAATAATAGTTTCTTGAGAGGGATGGGGCAGTTTCCAGGAGCTTTAGCTCCTAAGTACTGTCAGTGCACAGCAGGCCTAAGGGGCAATCCCAGCATCAAAAGGGAGCAACAGAGATAAAATGGGTCATGAAGTGTGGCTTCACAGTACTATACTATATCACCACTACCATCATTTTTTAAAAAGTATTTTACTTGATAAGCTTTTACTGGATGATCCCAATGCTCTAATCCCCAGTTGCAGAAAGAGCTGCTCATGAGCAAAAGGGCCACTAGAGGGCAGCAGAGCACAGAAGATCCTCTGAAGCTGCTCTAACCAGTTCAGCTTTCAAGCAAATAAAACACAAATTCATGCATTAAAATTGTTTCTAAGACACAAGCTTTATAGTTTTTAAGTTTTATTTTGAAGTAAATCTAAATTTATATAAGTGATTTGAATTTTGAGAACATACTTGCATAGTCTTAATGCAAAATTCAATTTATAGCATTTACCATGCATGCTTTATTATTCTTTCTTACTACATATGAATTTGCCTTCTTTTTTTTTTTTTTTTTTGGTTTTTCGAGACAGGGTTTCTCTGTATAGCCTTGGCTGTCCTGGAACTCACTCTATAGACCAGGCTGGCCTCGAACTCAGAAATCCGCCTGCCTCTGCCTCCCAAGTGCTGGGATTAAAGGCGTGCGCCACCACCGCCCAGCTGAATTTGCCTTCTTATTTTCCTAAATCATTTGTAAGCACTTTCACTCTCACATGTTTAAAAGGAAGTATGGAGCCAGAGAGATAGCTCATCAGGTAAAACAAGAGTTCCACCCCTGCAACACAACCCCACCCCTGCAATAGGCAGGTACAGTGGTGCCAATCTATAATCCCAGCACTATTACTGGGAGATGGGAGGCAAAGACAAGAAAATGAGCTAGAAGCTCATGGACCAGCTAGCTTAGGTACACAAATAAGTGGCAAAAACCAAAACAAAGAGAGACCATGCAAAAATGAGGTGAAAGGCGAGAGTCGATTCACAAAAATTGTCCTCTGACCTACATATCATATGCTTACCTACTCACACACATGCGCACAGGATATAAGTAAGTTTTTAAACCAGTAGTGTATACTTCTTTAATTACAGCATCGCTACCAAATTTAAAGTGATACAATTATAGTCTAAATGCAGTCCACATTTCAATTTTGTTGACTGTCCAATCATGTTTAGAGCATTTTCACTTCCTACTGTAAAGCATCTGGTCCAAAATCATATACTTCATCAGGTCTCCCCAACATCTTCTATCAAAAACCTGCAGTTCTCTAACATGTTTGACAAAAAAACAAACAAACAAACAAACAAAAAAAAAAACCCACTCCTTTTCAGACTTATTTACTTACAGGGTTAAGGGAACCCTCTGGTCCCAAGGAAAGAACTCAGGTGAACAGGCTTAACAGCAAGCACCCTTGCCTGATGAGTCATTTCACTAGCCTAACAGGAGCACTCTACACTATTACAATTTACTGAAGATCTTACAGAACCTTTAATAGTGTTATTATACTATGTGTTATATTATATGCTCTTTTATAAATTAAAACCAGAATTATATCAGCTTGAATAAGCATTCATTCAAAAATACCCAAAACTTAGGAATACAGACAAGAGCTTATAGCACTTAAGCCCACAGGAATAAAAAGACACATGGAAAAGTAAAAGAAAGGAACAATTTCACACTATTCATGAATCCTTTCCCCCGGGTATTCATGGTTCAGCTGGGCAGGTTCTCTTTTTGTAGGGGGGAAAAAAAACAGTAAACTAAGAACTCGACTTCACAAGAGACCTCAGCATGCAGACCAGTGCCTATACTGCCACCAGGCTCTATGATCCAAAGCCCTAGGTTTGCCCTACAGACTCAAGCTCTAGACATGTTCTAGCACCAGGCCAGAACACAAAGTCAAATATCTAAGTCCAAGCCAGTAGTCTCTGTTGCCAAGGGAGCTCTCTCAGAACCATGGACCAGCCCTGCTACTTCTAGATCAACATTCCAGGTTGCCACCACAGACTCAGGTATCAGGTGCACTCTAGCAGATAGTCAGCAGACCTGCCTCAGTAGACCCTAAAATGAGGCTGCCCCCTGTAGATCAATAGAGAACAAGCAATAAGATCAATTGCTTCAGGCCCAAAAAAGAGGATATCAGTGCCAGGCTCAACTCTCACAAATCATCATCATGCCTAGACTTAAGCCCATGTCTGTTTCTTATGAACCCAGGCAGTAGGCATTCTACTAGCCCAGGATCCATGCCAGCAGCCCATCCAAGGTCTCCAGCAGCAAGCTCACCAGGTAGCCCACCATGGAGCCACCCAGAATTTCTTGACAGACTGACTAGTGACTGGCTTTCCCTCCCTCAGCCCAGGTGTAAAGACTGAGAACTGCTTGCTTGCTTCTTCTTCAAGTGCATCAATCAAAGCAAGCCTACAAGCACATTGCCTACACAGCAGAGTCAAGGGAAAAATTAAGCACCAATGACCAACCATAAAGAAAGAAGAATATGAACTTCCACACAAAGACTTTTATAAACACCAAAGAGCTATAGAAGGACACATACAGCAAGTGACCATCCCATAATGCACTAACACACAATACATACTTAATAATAATTCAACATGGATTAGAACTTGTGAGAGCAAATCTTACATCTTCACACCACAAATATGTTAACTTGGATAAAGTATTGACACTGAGTTTGGCTCCAGCAATACTTTTACAATTCAGCTACATCACATGTTCTGTATGCTGGAAACATGCAATATTTGACAAAACCTCAACACTGTTAAAAAAAATCTGAAATAGAAATTTCAAACGATTAATCCATTGAAAATTAACAAACTGAAGATACATTGATATATTTTGAGAACTATGTATTTCAAGATGCCAGAAGCAATTACACTGGTTTAAAAAGCATCCAAACTATTATTGAAGTCTATGAAGAATATCCAACTTCACATGAACATTCTTGGGAAAATAGAAAGTATTTTTAGATATGACTGAGAGAAGTAGCATCCAAAGATACACATACTTTTATAGAAAACAGCAAAACTTTACAAGGTGTTGTAATTTTTTATTGACATTTTGTGAAAAAACTATAATGGCATTTTCTCAAAAAACTTAAATCACATTGAAGCTAGAATGTAATCAGTGATACAGTACATACCTTGGGTTCAAGGCTGAGTACCACAAAAATAATAATAACAATTAGTCAATTAATTAAGCACACATTGTCAGCAACTATACTCCTGAGCATTTACTGCAGAGAAATGACAACTGTATGGGAAAAGACACACTAACCATTTGTACATGGGTGTTCTTAGCAGCTCTATTCACAATAGGCAGTGAAAGGTTCTTTCTCCTCCTGACACCAAATACATGCTGCCTTTGCCAACAGCAATCCTCTGACACTTGCTAGTGCTCTACAATTGAACTAAATTCTGACATCATCTCCTCACATAACACTTTACAAGTTAAGAGTCAGTACTAGTGACTAAGCCCACTTCATACACAAGTCACAAGAGGATGTCCAGATAGCCTATTTCTTCCTACATAGCCTATTTCTATCCTATGTCCACACCTTCAGATTTAGTAATTAGCACTTTACTTACTCATTTATTATTAAAGAGGTAACTAAAAGACAACATAAAGGGACAGGGAAGGTAGAGCAGGAAAGAAGAGAAACATAAAGTTTCTATGTCCTCTCCAGACAGCTTCCAGCAGCTCGATGTGGTCAGCAACCTAGAAGCTATGTCCATTCTGACGCAGATCACATTACCAGAGTATTGCTCATTAGCCATGTTTACTGAACTAACCTCTCTGCCCTTGTTGGGGAGTATAACATAAGCTAGAACTCTTGCGTCAAGGCTTGGTCACTCTGGTACCAGACTCACCCAGAGCTACCTAAATTTCCTTAACATTCCTGTCTCATTAGCAGAAACTAAGATGTCACTGAAAGGGAACTGTTCCAACCAATCCTAGGAAATTCCAAGGATTCAGGGACAAAACCAAATATAAATTATTATACTACATCCAAAACCCAGAAAAAGTCTACCTCTACTTCAGCACATGAATGTTTCACCAAGTAGAAAATACCGGTAAGTAATAAGAACAATGAATGGGATCAAATAAAAGTCTAGAGCTGAAAAATCACAATAACCCAAATTTAAAACTCACTAAAGATCTCATCAGACGATTTAATTAGAAACACAATCAGCTAACCTACCAACAAGTCAACTGAGATTATACAATCTTAGTAGTAAAAAGAAGCAAAACAGTAAATAAAAATGAAAGAACAAAGAGGCATAGACCATAATAACACACCAAAATACAAAAATCAGGAATTTCACAAGGAAAAGAGAGAGAAAATAGCAGAAACAATATTTGAAGAAGTAATGGCCAATAACTTTGTAACTCAAATTAAAGATATGAACATACACATGTAAGAATTTGAACAAAGTCCAGGCAGAATAAATGCAAAGACATCTACATGAAGGTGCATTACAATCAAACTGTCAAAAACAATTATAAATATAAAACCCTGAAAGAAACAAAAGAAACAAGTAAATTCTAGTAAACCAAGGATCTAAGGCAAATAAGTCAATTTCACATCAGAATCCATATTGGTTAGAAGACAGACAACACTTTTGAGATGTTAAAAACAAACAAACAAACCAAGCAATAACATATTATTATCTAGTAAAACTAGTCTTCAAAATGAAGGAGAAATTAAGATATTTCCAGATGACAGAAACTGAGGAAACCCATCACTGCCAAGCCTGCCTTTATATAAAGTCTATTCCTCAGGCTACAATGGAAAATATAATGAACAGTAACTCAGATCCACACAGAGAAATAAGAACATCTAATAAAGGGTAGATTTTTTTTACAAGTATTAAAGAATTTCTGTTCATAATGACTTTTTATATGATTTAAAAGATAAAGACACTATACAAAGATGGAATTTAAAACTGGACATGGTGGCTCATACATGGGAGGGCTGAGACTGGAGGACTAACTCAACATCAGGGCTAACCTAGACTATGGAGTCTCTCAGTCTCTCTCTCTCTCTCTCTCTCACACACACACACACACACACACACACACACACACACACACACACAGAGGGAGGTTGGGGAGAGATACAGAGGCAAAGAGAAACGGAGATGGAGAATGGAGCTGTGTAGAAACAAAGATTTCTGTACTGAAACTAAGCTGTTAACTGAACCACATTGCCACAAATTAAGATGTTAATTGTAACTCCTAAAACAACCACTAAGTTTAAAATATATACTAAAAAGAACTAGATAATTAGCTCAGTGATTAAGAGCACTTTCTGCTTTTGCAAAGGACCCAGATTCAGTTCACAGCATCTACGTGGAGGCTCACAACCATATGTAACTCTAGCTCCACGGAATCTGATGCCCTCTTCTCTCTTCTGACAACTGCAGGGACCAGTCAAAAATGTGAATAGAGAAATATACAGCCAAAACAATCATACAAATAAAATAAACAAATCACATATAGTATATGACTGAAAGACTATATATATTCTTTTAAAAGAGGAATAAATACAAAAGTGGCAATAACAAGAAATTAAGGAATTAAAAAAAAAACTAAAGAACAAAACTAAATCCATCTTTATCAGAATTAAAATTGCCAGGTGTAGCATGTCTTTTAAACCCAGCACTTGGGAGGCAGAGGCAGGAGGAGCTCTAAGAGTTCAAGACCACCAGCCTGGTCTACATAGTTTCAGGATAGCCAGGGCTACATGACTATATAGAAAAACTTTGTTTTGTAAGACAGGGTCTCACTGGGTATTCCTGGCTGGCCTGGAATTTTCTGTGTAGACCATACTGATCTTAACTCACAGAGATCCATATGCATACAGCACCATATCCAGTAACAGTAGAATTGTCTATTTTAAAGATTCAGCAGTCAGTTCTCAAGTTCTAGTTTATATATTATTCTTTCTAGAATATTGAAATTTTTTTTCTGAAAACAGAATCAATTCAAACTCTGGTTTCCTAGAAGGCATCTCCTATTCCTTCTAATAAACATGCCACATCTTTGGCTTATATGCTGCCATAATCAAGTAAAGTTTTTCCCAAAAAAAAAGTCATGCTTTAGTGAAAAGTTAAAATCACCAATGATCTTCAAAACTTGCCGACTATATTTTTTGTTTGGTTGAATTTTTTGTTTTTGTTTTTGTTTTTGTTTTTAATGTTACAGTTGGTAACTGAAAAAACTGCTCAGCAGTTGAGAGCATTTTCTTGCTGTTCTTGCAGAGGACCCAGGTTTAGTTCCCAGAACCCACATTAGGTGCTCACAGCCACCTCTAACTTCAGTCCCAAGGAATCTGACTCCCACTTCTGACCCCCACAGGCTCTTGGATGTGTGTGGTATATATATATATATATATGAATACAAGCATACACATAAATAAAAATACATACTTTGTTAATTTGTGGAGCTAGCTATGTTGAGTAGAAGCACATGCTGCCAAACTGACAAACTTAGTACAATTCCTAAGACTTATACAGTAGAAGAAAAAAAAAATTACTGAAAGTTGTCTCAGACCTTCACATGTGCGATTGCATGTGTCCAAGTACAGAGGGGGAAGGGGGAGAAAGTTTGGTCTGTTGCTATGGATTGTAACACCAAATTCCGTACCAGAATGTCTAGACCTAAGAGTGAATTCTCACATTTTTCTACAGCCTTGCTCCTTAATTTAAAACTGCTGAGGCTTGGTCTGTTGCTATGTACTGTAATGCTACGGACTGGCCCTGGTTGCCTCAGGGACAAGATCCTCACATATACCAAGAAATGCTATGTAACCTTGCTGTGTCCTTGCCCCCTCCCTCCCATCCTGTTAGCCCTGGCTGGGCAATAAAGACGCCACAGCCTATAGCTGGACAGGATGGGTCAGGTCTTGGTTCCTGGGCTTGGGGTCTGAGGCAGGAGACCACAAAAGGAGAAGAAAAGAAAGTGGAAAGAAAAAACAAAAACATGGCCATGAAGGCTGACCAACTGAAGTAAGAGTGCCCCAGGCAGAACAGGGCAAATTATAACTCGGGTTATTGATAGAGAAGCATATACTAATAGCTTAGAGGGCAGATATCTGCTCAAGTCTAGTGCTTTAAATGCTTGTCATAAATATAAATGTTTTGTGTCTTTCATCTGGGAACTAAATGATCAAAGGCAGGGTAGAAACCCCCGATTGAGATTAACTATTTTCAACAACAGAGACAAAATGATTTTTTAAATAGTAAAAATGAAAAACATAACATAATAACCAAATTAAGCCAAAGGACACAAGTGAGGATGCCTCAATCCCACTTAGGAGGAAGAAGAAAGCAATGTGGGTGGGGGGTAGTTGGAGGAAGGGGTGTTGGAGGGAGGGAGGAATCAGGGTGGGAGAGGGGACAAGGAGAGGAAAAGGGGAACATGATCAGGTATTGGCAGAGAGGGGAACAGAAGTGAAGCCCTAACGGCCAGCAGAAAGAATGGAAACAGGCAATATTCAAAGTAGGAGGTTGGAGGACCCTCTAGAATGTACCAGAGACCTGGGAGGTTGAGAGATACTCAGGACTCAAAGGGAAGGACCTTAGATGAAATGCCCAACAGTTGGGAGAGGAAACTTGTGGAGTTCACCTCCAGTAGAAAGACAGGGCATCAAGTGAGGGATGGTGTTGTCATCCCACAGTCAAAACTCTGACCCAGAATTGTTCCCGTCTGAAAGAACTACAGGGACAAAAATGGAGAAGAGACTGAGGAAAAGGAGGTTCAGTAACCAGTCCAAATTGGGATCCAGCTCAAGGGGAGGCTCCAAGGCCTGACACTATTACTGACAGGAGCCTAGCATGGCTGCCCTCCTAGAGTCCCAACAAGCAGCTGAAAGAGTCAGATGCAGATACTTACACACAACTAATGGACAGAAGCTGGTGACCCCTGTGGTTGAATTAGGGAAAGGCTGGAAGAAGCTGAGGAGGAGGGCAACCCCATAGGAAGACCAGCAGTCTCAACTAACCTGGACCCCCAAGATCTCTCAGACACCAGGCCACCATACACTAGCTGATATGAGACCCCCGATACATATACAGTAGATGACTGCCTGGTCTGTCCTCAGTGCAAGAAGACACACCTACCCTCAACAGACTTGAGGCCCCAGGGAGTGAGGAGGTCTGGTGGGGTACAGGGTGGGATGGGAACATCCTCTTGGAGACCAAGGAGGAGGAATGGGATGAGGAAGTTGGAGGGCAAAAGAGAGACCCGGAGGGGGATAATGACTAGACTGTAAAAAAAAAAAAAAATTAAAGAATAATAATAATAACTATTGGCCAGGCAGTGGTGGCGCACGCCTTTAATCCCAGCACTTGGGAGGCAGAGGCAGGCAGATTTCTGAGTTCAAGGCCAGCCTGGTCTACAGAGTGAGTTCCAGAACAGTCAGGACTACACAGAGAAACCCTGTCTCAAAAAACCAAAATAAATAAATAAATAAATAAAATAACTATTATTATTATTATATCATTCAATATTATTATTTAAAAGCAGAATACCAAGTGTGTGGTGCTATACATTTGTTTAAATAACAAGATCAACACAAAGTAAGTGTGTGTGTGTGTGTGTGTGTGTGTGTGTGTGTGTGTGTGTTTATGCACAAGAGCCCACAAGAAGATCAAGAGTTCAAGGTTATCCTCACTATACAGCAATTCTCCTCTCCTCCTAGACTTTTATCTTTTGTGTGTGTGTATACCATCAGAGAACTCCTAAATTAATAGTGGAGTCTCACCTTCCATGTGTGTCTTCAGTTTACTCCAACAGAAATTGCTAAGAGTAGTTAAGGTTTAACAGTTCAGAGATACTTTACTTGATAGTCTTCAAAAAACATCCGAAATCCATAGAATGTGACATTTAATGTTATTTCATTATTAAGATCTTTTGACAATGAGACATGTCTGCTTCTGACAGTTGCCCCATTCCCCTTCAAAGAAGAACCAATCATCTTTACCTCCAGGTGAGGTTGCTTATTGTGGCAAGGTAGCCACTAGACAGAAATTGCAAATATCATCTGCAGACAATATATTGTCCAAAAAGGACAAACAGAGGTGGGATAGTTGACTAATGATCTCTGACAATACAGGATAAGCTAGTCCTTCATATTTCCTGCTTCACAAAAGGTCTACAGATGGTTTTGGGCCAGAAAGCTGAAGACAGATGCTCCAACGGTCTAAGAAATTAGGGGCTATGTAAGTAGTCAGCTGTCTCTACAACTGTTTATAAGTTTTGGAAGGTATAGTTGGTGCTTCCTATATACTCAGGCAATATTTAATTCGTTCCCAGATTTCTGAAGGGGTTGGAGACTAGTTATAGTCTCATAATCATCTCAAGTTGTTTAGCATTGAGAGAGAGGTTATAGAGTGGAAGACATGGTTTTCAGATGGTGTTACAGGCTAAAATCTAAACATAATTCAGGGATAGAATTATACTCTTTAAGATAGGAATGATGGGAGAGTACTTTATCTAATTGACAACTATGATGGTCTGGATGTTAATTGTATATCATACTTCAAAATTTACATGATTGTTATGGTTTTGTTCCATTTACATCTGAGAGAAGAGGTTTGTTTTTTTTTTAAATTGGACATAAAAAGTGAGATGTAGCGGGTGATTCTGATGCTTTGATTGGGAATCTGACTGTGAACACTGAAGGTCCTGTTCCCCGATTAGTTTTTGATCGATCAATAAAGATGACAATGGCTAATGGCTGGGCAGAAGAGGTGGAGCTTCCAGGTTTTCACAGGCAGGCTAGGAGACAGGGGAGAAGGAAAGAGACATTCTCCATGCTTCAAAAAGAGAGAAAGCCATCAGCCATTTGAGATCTCGGGTGGAGTGCCATTGGCCACTTGCCTGATTGAGCTTGGGGTAGCAGGTAGGAGATTAGAAACACAACTAAGCTGAGGGCAAATTTAGGGTGCTGAGCAAGGAGAGGGTAGCTGGGCAACTAAGTTGAGGGCAGATTTAGAGGTGTTGAGCTAGAAGTAAAGGTAACTGAGCTGTGTGTGTGTGTGTGTGTGTGTGTGTGTGTGTATGTGTGTGTGTATGTCTTTCATCCACGGATCCAAAGGAATCAGGGCGATGGCTGGTAGAGTGGGCCACCTGGCGCTTAAAGCAGGGTAGTAGAAACTATATACTACAAACCTTAACTAGCAATAATTCTCTAGCCTCTGCCTTCTGAGTACCAAAACTTCAGTCATGTACTACCACATCCTCTTTCGTAAGTAATTTTGGATGCAAGACAAAAGTAGTCCACTTTAAAATGAAACTACTACTCTGTAAAAAGTGCCCAGCCTGTACCTGGCCTGTGCAACACAGTAGAGCTAGCCCTGAGGGCAAAGGCACAGGTGAGCAAGCCCTAAGGGTGTGAGAGCAGAAGAGCTGGCTCAACCCCTCAACAGATGCAGCACTTGGGAGAGTGGGTCCTATGTCTCTGTGCAGCACAGTGGAGCTGACTCTGGTGCTTCAGTATGGGTGAACTGGCCCTCCTCACTGTCAGCTGTGGCACTGGATGAGACAGTTGGGGTACTGCTGGAGGTACAGAAGAACTGGTGAGCTGACCAACTCAGGTATCACCCAGGCCCAGTTTCAGGGCTTTGAGTTGGCCTACCCCAAAATCTGCCTCATCTATGTACTGCTGGAGTATATGAAAGGGCTGGTCCTGAACCTCAAAGGTTCCAGATTTCCATGACACAGGGAAACAACAGGATGGTTGAGAGGAGTCCCTGTAAGGAACCAGTGTTGATGATGTCACTGAGGCTAGAGGCCTTGAGAACGAGGAGTGATTTATGGCAATGAACATTTGTAAGTGGGGATATGTGGACGAAGGTGTATATTGTGGAACATACTGTGACACACTGTAGATTCCACAATGAGATATTTTCTAGGCTTTGTTTTGTTTCGTTTTTAATTTTGGGGCTCTTAGGGAAGTGAGGAGATTGCAGGGGCAGAAGGCGAATATGAAGGGACAGGGAGATGAGTGGAACAATGGTGTAGGATGTGAAACTCACAAAGAATCAATAAAAAGTTTTAAATAAGTAAATAAAACTGCTCATTAAAAACAAGAGTGTAGAAATTAAGAGTGTAGAATTACTATTAGTAGGGTCAAATGGCTAAGAGGTAGGCCTGAAACGTTTTACATATTCTAGGCTAGACTAAAATTTTCAATCCTCTTGCTTCAGCTTCCCAAATTCTGGGATTATAGGCATATGCCACCATACCCAACAAGCTATATATATATATGCTAAAAATGAAAACAATATAAGTAAAATATTTTGAATTAAAATAAGTTTATTAAAAATAAATTTAAAATCAAGCACTACATAAATGCCAATTAGCATACTAATACCATGAGAATAAACACAAGTGGGAAGGAGCCAATGCCCAAAGGATCCCTTCTCTTCAATACCTAGTGGATATATAATCTCTGATGAAGTCATTGTCTTAATCCTTTGAGTATACTGTAAATCTGAATGCAAACCATCAAATCCAGTTTCACCAACAATAAACATTGAAGGCAGTGAATACAGAAAAAAATAACATGAAGTATAATTCAGCAACAAACCCTGTAATTTTTGGCCTATAATCTTGACTTCCCTGAAATTTAGAACCCAAATAATATTCCCAAATGCATACCTCAGCATTTCAGGCCAGACTGCAGAATTAGAGTTAATGCCAAAGGCCTGGCACAGAATGGGAGTGTAACCAGATTCTACATGGCCATGGAGGTAGGAGTCTTTCTCTGGAAATGGACACAATTCATTGTTCTTTAAGAGAACCTTCTCACTGTATCTGAGAGCATTGAACATTCTTACTAGGTATAAACTAGCAGTTCTTTTATGGAGAATTACAAGTCAAGTTTCATATTTAACAACAGCAGAGAGAAAAATCTTGATGCAAATCCAAGTTCTGCAATTTCTTAGCTGAAGAACCACGGTCAAATTACCTAACCAGTATTATAAAATAATGACAACACCAAAGTCAAAAGACATAGGTTGGCTCTGGCTGTTCTAACTGAATGTTATTTCAGATTTATTCTGAAGATTAAATCATATACCAGCTATTATAGTATCACAAATGAGTGGTGACAGCAGCACCCTAAACAGTTTGCTTGTCATTCTTCCAGTTTTTCCTCGTTTCACTTTCATCCACTTCTGCTGAACTTAACCTGCTCTATCAAAAGCTTGTGGTATACACTTTATGGCATGAGGAGTCACAACAAAATGTGAAACGTAAGTCATATAATGTGTACTTATGTGCTGCATGCTATGCTCACAAAAATAGCTATACTATTCTAACCTACAACCAAAGAAATTGATGTAATGGGGTTAAATAACTTGTCCAAAGTCACATGGTTATCAGAATCAGTATTAATTTTGCCTTGCCAAGTGTGTTTCTCCGTCACTACCTCAGCTGGAAGGACTCCCCGTCCTAGTCAAAAGCAGATGAGTAAATGTGAGGGCTCACTTGACAAGCGAGCAGACAGACACTGGGTGGCTACGATGACTCACTCACTGTGTGTAGTACGCACTCGGAACAAAGAATTCATAGCCTATGGAGAGGAACATGAAGGAATACACAGAACAAGGAAATTGCAGTAACAGAAACATAACCAGCATGGATCACAGGCTTGCACCACCACACCTGATTAACAGAACTTCTAGTGGGAAATAAACCAGTAAAACACTTAGAAAAGAACTGTTATCTCATCAAGAATTTGAAGTACCAGGATTTTTCAATAAAGGTGAAAGGAGAAAAGGAGATGAAATCTGAAGCAAGAACAGGGACCAGCAAGCACAAGAGCATTAAGTATAAAATCCATGTACTTTTCTAGAGAACTCATTAGCCTAGTATGGGAACATCAATGCTTCTCAACTCTGGCAGAAAGGCAAAGATCTATGGCACAAAATTTTCTATTATTAAGAATGATTCTGAGTTATAGACACAATAAAGAAACACTGAGATAAAATGTACACAAAACACTGAGTTTAGAAATGGATTAAAGGGAGAGAACTCTAGGTTAGGGTATGGCTAGGTTTCTTGGTCCACCAGCAGTTTTGGAAGTAAAAGGGAAAAACCATCTTCCTACCCAGTAAGTCTCAGTATACTGCCAGCACATATGCCCTCTCCCTGGCACTCTGCCTCAAAGGTAATCACAGTTTGGAGGAAAAGCTCTCCTGGGTATCTCCTCTCAACTCTACTGACTCAGTCTTCAACCTCACCAATTTCACTCAGCCTCAGGGGATCACTCATGAACACAAAGACGATTTACCAAGAGGGTAGCAGGTACACCACAAAGTACTTCCCAGTGAGTCAAAGCTAATGCTGCACAAATATGTCTCAAGCTGGTGCACTTTTCAGAGGTGGACACTGGAGGTATTTGATCCTAACTGCAGAACTGAAGAGGCTGACAGAAAAGGATCCTGAGCCCCAGGTCAGCCTGGCCTACATATTAAGTTCAAATACAGACCTCAGAAAAACTTAAAAACAAACAAACAAACAATAAATATATGAAGTACTTCTAGGGAGAGAAAATCCAGAGGGCATTAAGCTCCTGAGGGGACTTCTGAATGAAGGGCACTCTAGAAACAGAATTGAAAAGAGAGCTTATCCTGGAAAATACCATACTGGATCCCAATGCCTGGGACCAGTGAGCAACTGAGACAACTCCATCATTTTCTCTGGCTTATCCTTGCCAATAGTAACAAAGCAGCTGTGGCATACACCTGGTTCTCAACAAGAACAGTTACTGAAGAGACAGAGAAAAAGCATGTGTGTAAAGCATCCTTCCATACTCCATCTGCAAACATCCCCAAACCCATCCCCTAAAAAGAAAGGTCTTTTCTCCAGTTCTTCACAAAATAGAAAGAACTATTTTCTTAGTTTGGTGTGAGAAAGAAGAATAATGAAAATACAGGAGAGGGCTCGCAAGAAGGCTCAACAGGTAAAGGTGTTTGCCACAAAAGCCTCACAAGCTCAGTTAGATCCCTGTAACTTGCATAAAGTTGGAAGGAGAAAAACCAACACCATAAAACAAATCTTCTGATCTCCCAAAGCATACCACCACAGCAGGTGCTCATTTCGTGCCATGCATGCACTGTAATAACTAAATAAAGGTTTTTTTTTAAAAAAAAAAAAAAATAAGAATCTATGAAGGAAATTATCTAGAATTTGGACTTTATATAAAAAGAAAGGTGCAAGTTGGAAATGGGCTGAAGAAAAAGGACTAGGTAAAAACAAATTAAGAATCTCAGGTAGCCAGGCTGGCCTGGAACCCCACTCTACAGTCAAGGACTGCTTTTAACTTCTATTCTCCTGCCTCTGTTTCTCAAATGCTGGGGTTATCAGCTCTACCAGCATGCAAGCCATCATAAGGAAAAAAAACAAAAACGTCATGCTTTCATAAATAAACACCTTACCTGTGCTCTCTATTTTCTGACTCAGTCTTTACAACTGAAAATAGACCTGAGTGTGGTGGCTCAAACCTGTAATCTCAGCACTCCACAGGCTAGCCAGGAGCATTGCCTTGAGTTAGAGAACCGCTTGGGCTACATAGTGAATTCTAATCCTTTATGAACTACAGAGAGACCCTATCTTTAAACAAACCAAAACAGAACCTGAAATTAACATAGGGTTATACCATACATGAAGCCCCAGAACCAAATAAATCAGCATAATATCAGATTATGCAATCTCAGCACTCTGGAGGTAGAAACAGAAAGATCAAAAATTCAGAGTTATCCTCATATACACATGAAATTCAAGGCTAGTCTGTCTCAAACAAACACACAAAAACATAAGCCAAATCAAAACAAAATAAAAATGTACATGATAAATATTTTAGTTTTTACTTGCTGAAATATTGGGGTTCAGGAATTGCCACAGAAACCATATGACTACTGATCTCAGTTTAGCAAGAATAGTTTATTGAGCCCACATCCTAATACTGAATGTTCAGGACCACAAAAATGAGTTAAGTGCTTAAATGTGGGACCAGTCTGTCCCCAAGGCAGGCTTTTTCTAGAAAAAAAATAAATAAAACAAGTTCAAAAGTTTAAAAGGCAAAGAGGGGAGCAGTACAACATTTTGGCTCACTAGATGGTATTATCAGCTATCCTTTGAGCTAACTGGTCCTAGGTGAAATAAGAGAGAAGCTGTGCAGGTAGTAAACTGAGGAGTTCCAGTACATTGAGGTAACAGAGTACAAAACCATATTTGGCTTATTAGCAACATTCTTCATTGTTACCTATAATTACTTCCGAAAAATGAAGTCTGAGAACCTGAACTTAATTTCACCTTATGAGCAAAATGGAAACTGAATACAAAATGGCTGCAGTTATGTTTAAAAGATCAGGCCTCAACAGAAATAATGGAATGCACTATGGTTGGTAGAAACCCAAGGCATCAAATATTTTAAAATGGCAATGAGAAAAAGTAAGCTATGTGATCACTTTACATACACTTCTTTTCTCCAAGAGTCTTTGGAACCTATTTAGTTGTTTCTTAATTACATGATATTGAGCAATTTGGGTTTCAAGACTGCATTTTTGATTAACATAGTGGTTTGAATGAGAATGGGTTCCCCATGGGCTCATATATTTGAATGCTTGGTCCCTAGTTAGTAGAAAAATTTTGGAAAAGATTAGGAAATGTGGCCTTGTTGGAGGAGGCTGTGAAAAACAAAGCTACATTTTAAGTTTTAATTACCGTGCTTGAGAGATTCATGAAACAAAACTGCTTCTAACATGTAAGCACCTTGCCAAGAACAGACAATTCTTGAAATGCTAGCTACTGTTTATAGAAGATAACAAGTCACATGTTTTCCCTCCTCTAAACAAGTTTGCTTGACCCAACTATACTAAATGTGCTTGATCACATGTGGGCAGGATGTATATAAGCAGGAGATATGTCAGAATGTATGCTTACCTCTGATTGGATATAGGCAAGAAGTATGCAAGCAGGATATATGTCAGCATGTATGCTTGTCCCTGATTAAAACTCTTGTTCTAGGTTTCCGAAATCTTAAAGTCTGCCTCCAGTGACATATCTTGTTAATCCCTCTGGTTGAGAATAAGACCACAACTTAAAGCTAATTTTAAAGCAAGCTTTAATCAAATACTGGCCAGGTTGATAAACTCTTTGGCCAGGTCCATCTCTAGGTTTCCAGAAAATGACACCAAGTCAGGCACTGCAGGGGCTTAAAAAGGCAAAACCCTTAGTGAACTAAGATTTCAGAAGCCCAGGACAGTCCCCCACCTGTGTATGTGCATGTGTGTGACAGCCCCCCACGTGTGTGTGTGTGTGTGTGTGTGTGTGTGTGTATGTGTGTGTGTCTGCCACCATCTTGCAAATGTTGACTCTCAGCTCTTCTCCACAGACATGCCTGCTTGCCTGATGCATGTTCCAATAATGGTCATGGACTCACACTCTGAACTGTAAACAAATTGCCATCATCATGGTGTCTCTTCACAATAGAAAAGTTGTAAAGCTGGTACTAGAGTGAGGTATTGCTGTGACAGGCCTGGCCATGCTGTTTGTTAGAGTAATGTTGACTTGGAAGCTTTGCATTGGGGAAGAGGATGAATGTTTAAGTGGGGCTGTAAGAACACTGTAAGAGCCTGGAAGACAGTAGTGCTGAGAGCAATGTGAACTATGGAGATCCAGCTCAAGAGGTTTCAGAGGGAAATAATATTAGACAACTGGGCTAGAGACAATTCTTCTGATGTTTTGGCAAAGAATGTGACTGCTTTGGGCTCTGGTCCTAAGAATCTGCCTGAGGCTAAACTGATAAGTTTTGGACCAATACCATATGCAGAGATTTCAAGAGAGCCTAGAATTGACTGTCATGTGGTTATTAGTGATCACTCTTAATGCAGATCTACAATGAAAAAGTACAAGCAAGGCAAAAAGAAATACAAAATGGACAATTTGAGGAGGAAAAAAAGAACACCTAGAATGTAATGTCTGAACCTAGATTTATGATGAAAGAGATAAGGAGAAATGGAATGAAGAATGTGATACTCTCAAGCAAGACCCCACTTAGGTAATCATTCAACCTGTAAAAAGAAAACCCCAAGGGAATCTACTCCAAAAACAAAGTAAAGCTTATTCAACAAAGGAAAGCATCAAGACATCAAAGGTTATAAAAATGTAATTCAAGGAGGTAGCCAAATTCCATCCCAAATATACAGCAGTACTTGGCAACATAAACCAGTGTTTTAGAGTCTAGAAGATACAGGAGTAAAGGGGTTCTATAATCTTCCTCTTTACTTATGAAAAAAATCAGTAAAGTCCAGATGGCATGTGACAAGAGAATCCCTGCATGCAGGCCCAGAGAATCTATCATATAAAACTGAGAATGTGAAGTCTGAATTGCACTAAAGACCCCAAGACGTTGGAAATGCCAGAGTCATGGTCATGGATTAACTCTCTGAAACTGTAAGCAAGTCGCCAATTAAATGCTTTCTTTTATAAGTTATCTTGGTCATGGTGTCTCTTCAATGCAATACAAAAGAAACTAAGATAACCAATATTAAAATATTCAAGTTCTGGGTCAGTGAAATGGCTCAGTATGTAACAGCACTTGTAAACAAATACCTAGACTTGATCCCTGGAGTCCAGATGATAGGAGAGAACTGACTCCCACAAATTGTCCTCTGATCTCCACATATGTGCCATGACATACATACATACATACATACATACATACATACATACACACACACATACACATACATATATATATTCTCTCTCATACACACACTAAATAAATAAATAATAAATGAAATAAATGTAAAATTTAAAAATCTAGTCTTAATTTATTGTCAACACTAGAGTTCAGCTTTTCTGTTTAAATGGAGAGATAGCTTGGCACTGAGTACCTGCTGCTCTTCTAGAGGACCTGGGTTCAGTCTCCAGCAGTCCCATCAGGCAGCTCACAACCACCTGTAATTCCAGCTCCAGACTATCTGATACTTCTCAGCCCCAAAATGCACCAGCACATACTTCACACACATACTCAAACACACATACAAAAAAAAACTTTTAAAAAACAATAAAAATTACTCCAATTTTACTTTGGGCAAAGTGAACATGAATTTTTGATAAAGCTTAAGACTTGTAAAATTGGGCATAATTTTTATTTGCTGTAAAGTTAAACAAAATTAATCCTCATTTTTTTATGCTTGCTATTATCTAGATAATCATAAAATGGTTATATTTACTTTTATTCTCCTTAACAGTGCTTATATTTTTGATTCATGACATTTCTTAAATATCCACTGTGTCTAGTGTTACTGTTAGTCTCAAAGACTATAAAAACGGAATTAGGAAAGCATAGTTTATTAGGAACATCCTTAGCAGGACAATGAAAAGTGATGTGTATGTAAGTTTCTCTAATGTCAGATGTTCTCTTTTTCAAAGAGCAAAACTATTCATAAAATACAAAAAATATAGGAAGTAACATTAGTTGTATCATCTTCTTTTCTGTGGTCAAGTTTGTTTCTACTGGAGTAGACACAGGACTAAAAAAAGTAACACTGAAGATGGATGAAAAGTTATACCATGAGATATTCAGCTCATGTAGACATAAATTAAAAAAATACCGGTTTTGTAAATATTTTTATTCATGTTGGTTTCTCTAGAAAACATATAGGTTCCGTTGTGGTGACTCTGTCCTCTGTGATTTGACAATTGATCCAGTTCATAGCTCAGTAGAATAATCATTCAGTTTTTAAAGCAAATGCGTATTGAGATTATTAAAAGTAAATATGGAGGGCTTGAAGAACTTAACTGCTGAACAACCATCACTCAGCAGTTAGAAGCACTTGCTACTCTTGCAGAAGACCCGTGTTTGGTTCCCAGAACCCACATAGAAAGTCACAACTATCTGTATCTCCAGGCCCAGGGGATCTGACTCCCCATACTTGGCTTCTGTGAGCACCAGGCACACAGAAGACAAAACATTTATACACATAATTCTTTAAAGCTAATAGAGTGGCTGGAGAAACGGCTCAGTGGTTCACTTACTGCTCTTCCAAAGGACCTGGGTTCAGTTCCTAACATCCACATCCACCTAAAACTCCAGCTCCGGGGTGTCCAATACTCTCTTCTGCCTGTGAGTACTGCACACATGTGATGCACATACATACACTCAAATACATATACATAATAAGAAAATAGCTCTTTTAATTTTTTAAAAAGTCAATATAAAAATAACATTACTTGGAATTAAGCATTCTTTTCTTTTTTATCACAAAATGCACTAAGATTTACCTTAGTATTTTCCTGGTATTAAATGCTACATTATGGAAATTATTTAAAAGGATAGGAGTAAAGAAACTAATATTATGACTCTTCGACCACACACTCATTATCTATCTAACCAAAAGAAGAGGAATAAATGGAATCTGGCTTAACACAAAAAATCTCTACAACTGGGTAACAAAAGCTGACAAATACACACATACACAAACTGCCTAGTCTTATGCCAACTTGACACACATACTACAGTTACCTGAAAGGAGAAAACTTCAGTTGAGAAAATGCCTCCATAAACTCTGTAAAGTCTATAAAAGGTTTAGTCTAAATTAGTGTTAGATGGAGGAGAGCCCAGTCCAATGTGGGTGGTTCAATCCCTGGAATGGTGATTCTGGGTTCTATAAGAAAGGCTGAGCAAGCAGGGAAGCAGTCCAGGAAGCAGTACCCCTCTATGGCCTCATTATCAGTTCCTACCTCCAGGTTCCTGCCCTATTTCTCTGCCCTGCCACAAGGAGGTGGTATGCTTCTTTGAGGCACAGAATCTAATCTACTCAGGTATTCAACATTAAGAATTTTACAGCCGCCGCCCCCCCTCAAGCCTCCGACTTTTACTGATACCTTTTACTTGTTTGTTTTGAGACAGGGTCTCAAAAGTAGTGAAGGATGACCTTAAAGTTCTGATTCTCCTACCTCCATCTCCAGAGTGCTGGACCCCCAGGAATACATCACCATGTATGGTTTGTGATACTGGAAACTGAACTCCAGGCATTATGCATGTTAGGCAAAAACTCTTATCAAGTGAGCTACACCTTCAGCCAGCTCTTCATTGACACTTGTAAAAGTTATTATGCCAGACACCAGTTCCACACATGGTTGTCCTTAAACAGTCAAGAAAATCTCAGAATATTTCCAGTAGCCTGTCTCAAATAAAAACATTCTAGGACTCTACCTCAAATATCCAGACAAATTTCTCTACTCCTATCAATAAATATTCATAACCTAAAAATAATATGAGCAGCAGGGAAACTGAGCTTCCAGGACTCAGTTTACTGTCAGGTAAAAAAAAAAAAAATTCCTTACCAAGCTTATATAGTGAGGGTACAACATTAAAACACACACATACACACACACACACACACACACGATGACCCATGAGTTTTTTTTCAGAATTAACTTTAATAATAAGCCCCTGGTTTACTTTAATAAGCCTATAACAAGGGCAGATCTAGGCCACAATGTCCAAAGCATGACTTTGATAATGCAGATAATGACAGTCAACATCTAGTAAAACACTAAAGGCTTAGTTTTCCCTCCCTAGTAATCTGCCAGAATTAGAGGCCATTAGATGTCTCTTTTTTCCTAATGATAATGCATATTTTTATTTTTCAATTTTCCTCAGCTTTATTAAAGTATAACTAACTGATACATTTACAGTGAACATGTCTTGATGCAGATAAACATGAAATGACTAAGTCAAGGTAACCAGATATCACCTCACATACTCATCACTTTTTATTGCAATTTTCAAGTATAGGTTTTTCTTATTACTTAAAAAGACTTGTGTTTATTTAGCTTTCTAATTCTATGCTACAATACTTTCACAGTGATCTCTGATCCTCAATAAAGAAAGCATGCTGAATCCTGTCATGGAGGCAGGTAACATATGTGGATGCACCACAGAATGTGTTGGCCTGTTCTTCGATTTTAGATGTTCTCACAAACACTAAGTCTCACAGTGCAAAGGCCTCAAGGACAGAATGGATGCATACTACATGCACATCTTGGTGTTTTCTCAACCTTCTTGGTATGAAAGTAAACAATTTTATTGCAAGGAGTTTTCCATTCAATTCTAATACAGCCTAGTTTTGTTAGAAGTCGTTTGTAGAGAAGCCTGTGATAATACATCAATCACTGGACCATTCTAAAGAGCTGTATTATTGCTTCTAGTAACCATGTTACATAATACACCTCTAAAACATACTCAGCCTAACTGAAACTGTGTATCCGGCAACCAGCATCTCCTTCTCCCCTCCACCACAGCCTCTGACAACCACCTTCCTAGCCTCTCTTGAGTTCAACTTTTTTACACTGTATTATGAGTTAGAACATACAGTATTTGTCCTTATGTTCTAGGCTGATTTCATTTAATAAAATGTCTTCCAGATTAAATCATGTTGTCAAAGATGACAGGATTTTCTTCATTAAGTATGAGTGGCCTTCTACAGTGTGTACACATGCATGCTTGGAAACATGTTGTCTTCACCTACTGCTGAATCATACTGGTTCTACTTTTAACTTTTTGACGACTCTTCACACTGTTTTCCATAATGGCTGTACCAAGGCACAATTCTACCAGCAGTCTATAGAGATTTGCATTCGACTTTACCACATTTATACTGTCTTTCTTTTTTCTTTCTTCCTTTCTTTTTTTAAAGACGTGGTCTTATGTAGTATAGGCTGCTCTTGCGCAGCTATGGACCCAAGGCTGCTCTTGAACTCCTGGTTCTTCTGCTTCCACCTCCCAAATACTGGGATTAAGGTATGCATCACTAAGCTCTGCTTCTTTTATTTTTCTCATAATAATTATCTGAACAGGTATGAGGTAATGATATGATATCTCATTGCAGTTTCTCTTTCATCTCCCTGATGATTACTGATATCAAGTAATTTTTTTCATGTAACTACTGAAAAGAAGCTATCTGATTCAGTACTAGCCATACATACAGACACTTGTACTTTAAAACTGAGCTATTGTCTTGAGAAGTCTTTACCCATCCTTAGTAGTATACAACTGCCCTTTCCTTAATACACACACACTTATTTACACTATTTGCATTAAATCTTTTTCTCCATCAACTCCAACTTTCAGAAAAAAACAATTCCACTCATCTACTATTTTTTTTAAAAAGCATACTAGATAGGGCGGTGGTAGAGCACCTAAATACAAGAGACCCTGAGTTACATATAAAACCAATGAGCAGCCTGACCCTGCTGGGCCAGGAGAATGAAAGCAAGTAAGTGGTAGAGCAGTGGAAGAGAAAGAAGTGAGCAAGCAGGTGGTGAAGCGATGGGAAAGGAAGAGAGGCCAAGCACTATGAAGAGAGGAATTGCTATTCTTGCTCCTTAGGAAACGATGGGTTACGCTGTCCACCAATAGAGCCTATAACAAATACAAGTGCCAGTGGGCCCATGCCTTCTTCCTTTGAGAAAACTGACTACTGTGTGAGTTGCTGTGACTCCCAGAGCTGCATCCTAGCCCAGGCAGTTGAGCAGTACCTGCAGAGTTGGAGACCCACACCTGACTCAACATGTCCTGCTCTGTTTACTTCTCATCACTACCCTATTTGCTACTCTCTCTAGTTTATTGTGGTTGTTCAACCATGAGACTGGGCAACTCTATGTTAAATTACAGTTTTTCCAAGCTGTATTTAACTTTGGCCAGGGATTTATTTCCTTTGGAATCTTTGGATTGGACAAACATTTAGCCATCCTACCTTTCAAAGGAAGATGTCATTGCTGACACACAGGCAGCAGCACAGGTGCCACTACCATGAGCAAGTAGGTGATGGAGAAATGGTAAAGAAAAGCTGAACAGTATGTGTACTAGAAGAGGAAGAACTGGAGACACGAGAGTAGTAAGGATCAGCCTGATGTAAGTAGCCTTTGCTGCCACCTGAGGCCATGTGACTGTCAGACCCATGCTGCCTCCAAAAGCTATGTCTGGGTCCATGACCCTGCAGTATCAGGGTCTGTGTCAATGTCCATGGGCCATGTTATCATCAAAGAACATGTGGATGTCCCAGATATAGGCTGTTGCCTGGGGCCATGTTGACATCCAAGGACTGAGAAGAATTGGTCCCACCCCTTGCCTGAGCAGGTGGGACAGATAACCCTAAAAGCAGGAGAGCTGGCTCTGCCCCTCAGTGGTTGTACACACTCAGGTATTCCTGTACTTTACCTGGGCAGTACAGTAGAGGTGGGACAGGAAAAAATATATAGCCTAAACTTAGTGATATTCATTTCTTAGCAATAAGCCTGGCTACATCCTTATACACACATACACACATACATACTTTTATACACACACACACACACAGAGTGCATGCATACATTCATCCAGACTAGAAACCATGGAGACTGGACACATGCTGCACTAAAGATTACTTTCACAAACTGCACACTGGTTGTGGTGGTTTGAATGAGAATGTTCCCCAACCATAGGCTCATGTATTTGCATGCTTAGTTCCCAGTTAATGAAGTGTTTAGGAGGATTAAAGGTGTGACCTTATTGGAGAAGGTGTGTCCTTGTTGGAGGAGTGAATCACTGGGGGTGAGCTTTGAGGTTTCAAAAGAAGACCCAGTGTCTGTCTGTCTCCCTCCCCCTCCACTTACATCCCCCCCCCACCTACTGAGCAGGATGTAAAGCTCTCAGTTTACTTCTCTAGCACCATGCCTGCCAGCACACTGTCACACTTCCTGTCTGATGATAATGAACTAACCCTCTACAACTGTAGGCAAGCCCCCAATTAAATGCCTTCTTTTATAAAAGTTGCCTTGGCCATGGTGTCTCTTCACAACAATAGAACAGAAGCTGAGAGCTGAGTCTACTATATGTTTTCACCAAAGCTAACCATAAAACCTTACTCAGAACACATTGCTTAATCTACTATATGGAAATACGGTAACAACACACAGAGCCTTCTTGGTCAGGGACTTGTGGGAAAAACAATTTTCTAGTCTTAAACTTAGAGCATGTTAGGTGATACACAGCTTTAATTCCAGCCTTTAAGAAGGTGAAGACAGAATGATCGGCAGTTATCCTGAGCTACACATTGAGTTCATATAACCAACCTGAACTATAAAACCTGTCAAGAAAATCAGAAGGGCTAGAAAGATGGTATAGTGGTTAAAACCACTGGCTTCTCTTCCACAGAAACGGTGTTCAATTCCCAGCAGCCACTAGCAACAGTCTGTAACTCCAGCTCCAGGGGATCCACATCCTCTTCTGGCCTCCACAGGCACTGAACAAACAGGTAGTACATAGACATACACAGACACATAAAATTAAAAAATTAAATAAAAGATAAAATTTTCAGGCCCAGTGAGATGGCTCAATGGGTCATTCACTTCCTACACACTAGAGTTCAATCCTTGGGATCCCCTTGGTAGAAAGAGAGAACTGATTCACACAAGTTGTCCTCTGATTTTCATATGCCTACATACACTGTGGCACAACCCCAATGATAAAGTGTAATTTTAAAAATATTTTTTAAAGAAGATGAGCAAGGTGGCCTTGAGGGTTTAAGAGCACTTGTTGAATGCCTGATAACCTGAGACCAATATCTGGAATTGGAAGGAGAACTAATTCCATAAAGCTGCCCCTGACCTCCATCCAAGCTCTATAGTGTAAATGCATTCTCATATACATCACACGCACACAAAAACCCTGATTCCACAAGGCTCCATGGCAGGCAGGTACCCCCACACATACCCTACACACACAATAATAATTTCAATCATAACTAAAATGTAAGATGTTATTATTAAAGAGGTTACTATTATAAAAATATGTAATCTATAATGAGTGATGTCTTTTCCTTCAATGACTACCAAGGACAGACTTTATTGGAATCTACTAAAAGGCTTTCATATATTTCTTTCATATTAAAATTGACAACAAGACCTCCTTTGGCTGACCAGATGATACAAATTGTTAAACACTACCAACCTGCTAAAACTCATTAATGATAAATTCTTTTGGTTCCTTCTCAAGGGAGTTAGAGGCAGGATTATATCAGAAATTCAAGGGCAGCCTCAATTATATGGCAATTTTAAGGTCAGCCTAGGCTACCAAAGACCTTGTCTCCAAGATAAAAGTGAAACATCCTTCTGATATCTATTTTTGTGTAAATAAGTGAAAATCTTGGAGAATGGGGCAATCTGATTTCCTAATTGGCATCTGCTAGACCCTCCCTTGCTCTAGTTGCCTTCAGCAAAAGGGCTATCAGTCAAGCAGACAGCCAAATCACGCTTACACCACTGGATATTTGGAACACTCTGCAGCTGCCTTGGGGGAGCTACACAATGATCCCTGCTTGCTCTGATCTCCAGAAATAAAAACATGTCCACATCAAAACAAAACATTGGACACTGTTCATAACAACTACAAAATGGAAATGGTCAAAATATGCACCAATTTAATGAACAAATAAAATTTAATGGATTAAAAAGTATATTCATAAAATGGAGTATTATTCAGCAATAAAAAAATGAAGTGCAGATACACACCCATATGGATGAACCTTGAGAATATTACCACAGTAACAAAAAAACAATAATAATTCTTGTATAAGTCTGTTTACACAAAATGTCCAGATATCTAAAGTAGCCAAACCCACTAAAAAAAAATGCAAGAAGGAAGCTGGGTGTGGTGGTGCAAACCTGTAATCCCAGCTTTTAGGAGATGGAGGCGAAAGATTATGGAATTCAAAGTCATCCTAGGCTACACATAACAAGTTCAAAGACCCCTTGAACAACAACAAAAAAAAAAAAAAAAAAAAAAAGTAAGAGAAAAAAAAAAAGTAAGAATGGCATGGAAACAAAGTGAAAAGCGACTCTTACAGAATGTGTGTTTCTTTGGGAAAAGATAAAACAGTTCTAAATTAGACTATGGTGACTGTTGCACAACTCTGTGAATATACTGCAAGTCATTCAGTTACACATTTTAAACAACATGTAAATTATGTTATATGAATCATATCTCAAGAAAGCTACTTTTTTAAGACAAGATTTCAAATACCCCAGGCTGGCCTTGAACTTGCTGTGTAAGCAAGGATGACTGAGCTCCCTATCACCATTCAAGTGCTGGGATTACAAGCATGAACCTCCACGCCCAGCTATAAAACTACTTTTTAAATGGCAATGTATGTCATTTTTCAAGTTAAAAATTTAAAAACAAAGCATTTTAATTTAAAGAAAAAAATTAAATACAATTAGAGTGAATGCTAATTGCTCTGACCCATCAATCAAAATAAGGAAATGACTACTATTAGTTAAATGTGATGTATAAGAGATGGAGAGATGGCTCAGAGGTTGAGAGAACTACCTACTCTTCCAGAGGACCTAGGTTCAATTCCCAGGAGCCACACAGCAGCTCACAAGTGTCTGTAACACCTGTTCCATGGGATCAGCCACCATCATACAGACATACATGCAGGCAAACACTAATGTACATAAAATAATTTTTAAAAGGAGTAGAAACACAGACATGGAGTTTGGAAAATAAAAACATGGGCTATTGTTCTTATTCATAACTGATTTAGAATCAGAATGTTAGTACTTAGGATGTGAGGGTAATCTGCTTGTGATATCTGTAACTCCACGATCACCACGGCTGACTGGGCTGACAGGGCTAGCTAGGCAGGTGCTTCCTTCTTCACTGCTCAAGATGTGACCTTCCCATCACTGAGGATGACCTCCATGAACAGAAAAGACTCCTTAGCCAAGTGTTTAAATGTGGTTGTGTGTCTATGCCACAGCCTCAAAAGAAGTTCTCAGCCATGTATGGTTGGTGCATGCCTTTAATCGCAGCTGGAGAGGTAGAGGCAGGCAGATCTCTGTGAGTTTGAGGCCAGCCTGCTCTATTTGCTAAGGTCTAGGACAGACAGAGGGAGCTACACAATAGAGAAGCCCTGTCTCAAAAGAATAAATAAATAAATAAAAATAAATAAATAAACAACCCAAATCCTTGGGCCAGAAACAGCAGGTCTCTGACTCAGCAGATAAAGGCACTTGTTGCAGAGCCTAGAGAACTGAGATCGATCCTCTAAACTCACATGGCAGAAGAAAAGAGCATACTCTGAAAGTTTCCTCTGACCTCCAGAGTGTGTGATGGCATCAGCATGTGTGTGTACACAAACACATACATACGTAGGTACGTACATGCACACAACCATGAATGTTAAAAAATTTTAATCCAAATTTTCTAATAATATAGCCAGCAAAAGCAACTAAAATAGGGTCATGTGATAGTTCCTGAACCTTTTATTATTGTTACTAAAAATGCCCCCATAAAGCAAAAGACTTCTTAATTCACACACTCTCATAGAACCAGAAGAAAAAGAATTCAGTTATAATAGAGAAAAACTGGGGGAAAATGGGTAATATGTTTAAATTATAATATATACATTACTAAAGCCAAGATACCACCATGATTCAATTATAATGTATTACTAAAGCCAAGAAAATTAGAAGCACAATTCAGTTTATATAAATACATACACACTACTAGTGCTGAACACGAAGCTCAGTTGGTTGAATGCTCACCTAACAGGCAGCAGGAGCCCGTTCAAACACTAACATGATTATGATAAAACTAAGCTCGATGATGCTAAACTATAATCCCAGCTCTTAGGAAGTGTGGGTATGATGAAGAAGTTCAAGGGTATTCGCAGGCAGACAGCAAGTAAGAAGACAGCCTGGGAACTACATCTCCCATGCTAAATACAGAAGACAAAATGTACTACTATTTCACTGAGAGTTAACATACTGAATCACAGTAACCTAAATTTTTGATACTAAATTAAAGTTATTTATTACATAAAATAACAGCAACAAACTACAAGCAACTCAAGACAACATGGATGGTGTCCTGATTAAGAATCCTTCCTAAAACTCTGGTGATTCCAAACCCTCAATTCAGCAGACAAATTTCTTAACATAACATTTTCAGTCACTCTAATATCACTTTGGTTACTGAAAGCCAAATAGTAATAGCCACTAATGACATATTTGGGAGAATATTAGTGAGTGACACTGGGCTTTTATAAAGGACTATGAAATGTAAATCACTGGCGTTCACACAAGAAAACAGTAAATGAGAGAAGCATGACCAAGATCGTGGCCCTGACAGTGATACAGAGGAGAAGGAAGCAATTCTGTGAAAGAACTGGCACAATAAAAAAAAAAAAAAAATGGGAGCTAAAAATCACCTTGAGGGGGTCAGGGAATGGGGTTCGACTCAGTGATAAAGCATTGTGTGGCATTCCAAAGCCCTGGGTTCAATCCCTAACAGAAAGGGGGGGATGGGGGGAGGGGTAGACAAACTACTAAGGACAGTTATTTCCAGGAATGACACTGAGAAAACTTGCTTGGCACAAATAATGGAGCCTGGAGAAGAAAACTGTGCAAGAGATGCTAAAAGTAAAAGTCCCCAGCCTTCGGTCACTCTTGACTGGGACAACTCACCCCACGGAAAAACTTAAGCACTGATTAGTGATGCGCTATGGAGGGAGGGGCACTGGTCCAACATTGTACAATGAGGGGTAAAGATGATGTTCAACTCATGTACTGAACGGAGACCAGAAAGTAGCACAGGAAAGGACCGGGAGGAACTAGTTTTAGAACACCAGGAAACTGGAGGGGGGGGAGGCTCAAAATTGGGCTTGGTGAATAATTTTCAACAGGAAGTACAGCAGATGGTAATCCCCAACTAAGGCAGAACAAAAGTAGCGAAGAATCTGTGGGCTGTGCACAGTTCAGCTGAAGAGGGCTTGCCTGGCACACTGCAAGACACTGTGTTCCAACCACAACATCACAAATAAAATAAAATAAAATTTAAAAAGATGGAAAGCTTTGCAGGGTGTCCAGTGCAGAGTGCCTGAGCTGGGAACTAGAAACCCATTTCCCCTCCTCTGCGACCTTGGACAAGTCACTCCTCTTCCCAGTGCCTCATCTGATACTGGGGAACAGTAACTGCACCCCAGCGGTAGGATTGCTCAATGGCTTCCATAGGTATATTTGCACATTAATTCATACAATGCCTCGCGCTCTGTGTAACAAGTGCAAGGTAATTAAGCCGAGAAAAGCCGGGTACGTTCTGACATCTCCACAGGCAATGCAGGTAGAAGCTCTCGGAGAAGGTGTCAGGGGACGGAGCAAAGAGCATGTCCAGGTGGTGGCAAGGTCCCGAGGCTACACCTGGACTGGGTCGTCCTCACGAACTGGGCTCTCAGGCAAGGGAAGGTGGGAGGACACTTCCTCCGGGACCGAGAAAACCGGGACGCTCTCAGAGGACCTGTGATGGGCAGTTCCACCGCGCGCAGAGCGGGCGCTTGCTCCTGACTGAGCTGCTAACCAAAGGGAGCGGCGGCCCAGCAGAGCCGCGCCTCACCCTCTCTCCACAGAGAAGCTCCCCAGCAGGGCCTCGCCCTGGACGCGGGACACCCGCGACTCTCCCCACAGCTAGCCGCCGCGCTCCGCCTGCTCCAGGCGACCCCGCCCCGCCCGAGTACCTGAGCGTGGGCCCGATGCAGGCCGTGTCTGTGCTCTCGATCTCCCTCAGGATCCGCTCGTGCTCCGCCGCCGTCTCCAGGCTCTCCTCCGCCATCTTCGCCCGCTCCATCGCAGGGCGCTGCCGCGCGGCCCTCTCTCAGCGAGTACCCCCACGATCCCTCAGCCCAGGCTCTGTGGCCGCTGGGCCAGCACCCCGCAGCGCGACCCCGCCCTCGGATGCCACGCCCCCTAGCGTCAGCCCGGCCGCGAGCGTCGCGCACAGGCCACTGGGATTCGTAGTTCTCTGGGTCAGACTAAGCTGGGTTCTGTCCATTCTCACACATTGAATCTGTGTAAATTGCCACTGCCTTGGGATAGATACAGAGCACTTTACGACACGTGTATACAGTGACACCAAATCAGGCAGTGGTACTAACTCCGCACATTTTTTCAATTGAGTATTTTGCTTGTATATATGACTATGCACTGCATGCATGCATGGTGCCCAAGAAAATCAGAAGAGGGTGTCAGATCACCTGGGACTGGAGTTACAGATGGTTGTAAGGTCACTTGTAAGTGCAAGAAAGAACCGCAAGTGTTCTTATCATTTGATTCTTCTCTCCAGCCCCAAATATAAAGCCTAGGCTGGCCTTGAACTCGTGATCATCTTGCTTCCACTTTTTTTTTTTTTTTGAGATTATAATATAATTACAAGATTTCTCCCTTCCCTTTCCTCTCTTCCAAGCCTTCTATATACCCCTCACCCACTCCTCTTCAAATTCATGGCCTCTCTATTCACTGCTATTGCATGCATAAATTTATACATATAAACATATAAATTCTTAAATATATTGTTTGTATAATGTAACTTGTATGTATGCTTTCAGCACTGAGACTCCTTCCACCTCTTAATCAGTTCCTATGAGCAAGACCCACCATAACCAGCTTCCTTTTTTTTTTTTTTCTTGAAACAGTGGCTCATTCTGTAGTCCTAGATAAAACTGAAACTCACTATGTAGATCAGGTTGGCCCTGAACTCACAGAGACCTGCCTCTGCCCTCCACAGTTCTGTATTTAAAGACATCCACCACCACACCTGGCCTTCTTTTATTATTAAAATGAAGCTACATCCTTTTCCCCCATTCCTTTTTCTTCCTTCCAGTCTGCCTATGCACCCCTCACCTCCCACCCCCACAACACACTCCCCCAAATCCTGTGTTCGAGGATGTGGGGGGGTGCACACATTAATATACAGATACAACATGCTGAGTTGTTTAGTGTTGTATGTATGTGATTTCAAGGCTGGCCACTTGGCATTGGATAACTAACTTAGGGAGCTCCCATAGAGAAAGTCTCCCTCCCTCTCTTTCCCTTTCTCTCTCTCTTTCTCTCTCCCCCTTTTTCCCTCTCTCTCCCTCTCTCTCCCTCTCTCTCCCTCTCTGTCTCTGTCTCTCTCTCTCTCTCTCTCTCTCTCTCTCTCTCTCTCTCTCTCTCTCACACACACACACACACACACACACACACACACATCTCTCTCTCAGAATCCTTTAGTTGCCTGTAGTTCTTTATCTAGGAGTGGGGCATCATGAGTTTTCCCTTTTCTACATTAGCTTGTCTATTGGTGTTTCCCTTGTTCAGCTTTTGTTTAGGCAGCCATACAGTTATGTTATCATAGGTGAATCTTCCCTCTAGTTTCTAGGAGACCCAATCTCACAGCACATTTCCTGCTTCTCTGGCTTTTGAAATCTTTTTGACCCTCTCTTCAGAAATGTTCCCTGACCTTTGGGTGGAGGAGTTGTGTTGTAGATGTATCCACTGGGGCTCAGTGCCCCCACGGTCTTCTCTGTATTCTGACCACTTGCAGTTTTCTGGAATGGTCACTGTCTGCTGCAAAGAGAAGCTTCTTTGGTGAGGTTTGATAAGCTGTGGTTATAAGGTTATTTATAATGCGACTAGCAGTTATGCTGGCTTAATAAAGTAACCGTAGTAGGTTCTTCTCTAAGATCCATAACCTCACTAGCCCCAGCTAGTTGACTAGGCTTCCAATATCAGGCATGATTTTTCCCCCATCTTAAGTGAGCTTTAAATCCAATTAGACATCTTCTGGTTACCACCAAAGTAAGAGTGCCACTATTGTGCCTTTGGAGATCTCTGACTATACTGGTGATTGCTGTAGTTCTTAGGGCGTTGGTTGTTTCCCTCTATTGGTACTCTGCATAGCTCCTTTCCGTTCTATGAAAGTTAGTCCTCAGGGAGGAGGTTTTCAGGGCAGATCCAGCTCTGGATCCACTGTGTAAACTGCATGGTGTCTTCTGCAATAGAGATTTAGCCTCAACCTCTGGCAACCAAGGGCAATGGCAATAACCTGTATTGTTTCAGGATTCTCTTGGGCTACCCTAATCAACAATTCAAAAGGTAGCTTCTCATATCTAGTACTGGGTTACAGCAACATATAACAGGGTTGCTATCAATCAAAAAAGGCTCTGTGAGAAGAAGCAAAGGGAAAGCTGACAGTAAATGACTTGGGCCACAGATATTGGACTGTATTAACTGTTCATTAAAAAAGAAAGACTCTTGAGGCTGGAGAAATGCTCAGCAGTTAAGAGCACTTGCTGCTCTTGCAGAGGACCTGGCACTCACATAGTGACTCACAACCATCTGTAACTCCAGTTCCAAGGAATCTAGTGTCTTCTTCTGGCCTCTGTAGGCACCAAGCACACAAGAGATTCGTGCACATAGATGCAGGCAAAACACTCATATTCAGAAAATTAAGAATAAATCTTTATATAAAAAGGAAAAGATACTTACCAAATTTATCTCCAAATCATAGGTTAAGTGGAAAAAGCAAGGCACAAAACAATAGACTGTGTTCCCAATCCTTTGGATTTTTTATTTTGTGTTTTACACTAGGTAGACCAGGCTCACCTCAAACTCACAGAGCTCTATTGAACTCTGCTGGAATTAAAGGCATACACAATGCCTGATCCTACTCATTTTTTTCTTTGTTAGATTTATTTGTGTAAACATTTATCTAGAATGCATGTCCATTGTCTTAGTTAGGGTTTTACTGCTGTGGACAGACACCATGACCAAGGCAAGTCTTATTAAGGACAACATTTAATTGGGGCTTACAGGTTCAGAGGTTCAGTTCATTATCATTAAGGTGGGAACATGGCAGCATCTAGGCAGGCATGGTGCAGGCAGAGCTGGGAGTTCTACATCTTTATCTGAAGTCTGTTGGTGGAAGATTGACTTCCAGGCAGTTAGGACAAGGGTATTAAGTCACACACCCACAGCGACACACTATTCCAACAAGGCCACACCTCCAAATAGTACCACTCCCTGGGCTGAGCACATACAAAACCATCACATCCCTGTACCATGAATATGACTAGTATTGTTGGAGGTTAGAAGAGAGCACTAGATTCCCTGAAACTGGAATTATAGATGGTTTTGAGTTGCCATGTGGGTGCTGGGAACCAAACCCACGTCCTCTGCAAGAACAGCAAGTGCTCTTAACTGCAAAGCCATTTCTCCACCCTACCTCATTTTTTAAGAATAAATATTCATGTGCAGCTGGGCATGATAGCACATGCCTCTCATCCCAGTCCTTGGGAGGTAGGAGCAGGGTAGAGGAAGCCTGTACTATATGAGAGCCCGTTGCAAAAGAGCAAATAAAAATTCACATATGTGATTACATATACATAAAATATTATAGCTGTAAAACAGTTCCAGAAAAGTAACCCAAAAAGTGTGAACAGAAGCACCTGTCAAGAGGACTAGAACAATACAGGCTAGGGCGAGAGTAAAGCAACTTCATTTTTCTCGGGCACACTTGGCTTCCTTCAGAACGTGGTGGTTACTAACTAGAAATATATTTTAACAGTGAACAAACAGCAGTGAGCCAAACACATTCCAAGTACTGGTTTGCAGGAAGAAAACAAGTTGCTAAACCTGTCAGATTCCACACCACACTCCCTCGCTGTCCTCAGCCTACCCCATTACTCACTGGAAAAAACGTCTCACACACTGAGATTAAGGAGGACTTGGAGCCTTTCGTATTCCTAAAGATCTTTTGAAATATATGACACAGGGCCCCTTTGGGTCCCCATTTTAGCACGTTACTCAGCAGAAAAGCTTTTCCTGCAGAAAGCAAGTTGGTCTGGTAGCCAGATGTGTATGGTAGTGGTAAAACTACCTCTATTAGTTCAACAGGTTGTGTTTGAGTGGTTTTGTTTGTTTGTTTTGTCAGTTTTTTATTTTTGTTTGTTTGTTTGTTTGTTTGTTTGTTTGATGTAGCAAAGAGGTCAGAGGCTCAGCATCTTATTAACAGGGGTGTGTGACTCCAAGCAACTAACACATAAAGATCTGGGTGGGCTACCTTCAGTGAGTTCATGAGTACAATGTCAGACAGCAGCATTTCACAGCAGTCCCGCCAATCCTCTGGCTCTTAACTTCTTTCCACCTTTTCTTCCATTGTGTTCCCTGAGCCTTGGGATGGTGAGGATTGACATGGATGTTATATTTAGGCCTGAGCAGTGGATAGTCACTTAGATAAAGGTAGAGGCACGAAGACCTCAGGGTCATCCTTCACTACTTACGGAGTTATAGGCCAGCCTAAGCTACTTGAGATTCTATTTGTAAATAATAAATGGAAAGATGATGGATAGATGGATGGATAGATAGATAGATAGATAGATAGATAGATAGATAGATAGATAAGATTTAATTTTTTAAAACTTGGAATTTAAGGTCACCCTTATGTGTATATGGAATATGAGGTTAGCATATCTCAAAAACAGAGACCTATAGGAACATACTTTGTACAAATTAATGCCTTCTAAACAGAAAGAATTGCAGATATACATGAAGCTAATAAAAAAAGCACTGGACAGAGGGTCAGAGTCCCTGTGAGTCATTTTCAACAGTAGCAGGGAGCAGATGCCTGTAGCAGAAGATGCAGATGTGAGACCTTTCAACTATGCTTCACTTTCTTCAGAATCGAGAGTGTGGCTTAGTGAGATTGTGCTTACAGAGCATTGGTCAGGCAGTGCACACCTAAAGCCTGACTTCATCCCTGGCAATGCTAAACAATTGCTTTTTTGAGACATAGTTTCACCATGTAGCTCTTAATGTCACAGAACTCCCTATGTAGACCAGGCTGGCCTTGAACTCACCAGGATTCACCTGCCTTTGCCTCCAGAGTGCTGAGATTTAAGAGTGTCTACTACTACACCCAACTTAAACAAATTAATTTTTAAGAGGATGTATCTCAATGGTAGGGCACTACCTAGCATGCAAGAGACCCTGAGTTCCATTTCCGGCACTGCAAAAGAGAAGGAAAAAAAGGAATTAGTTTTAAAGTTTTAAAATAAAGATAGGGCTAGAGTGTACCTACATTGGTAGAGTGCTCACCTACCTAGCATGCATGAACACCTGGATTCAGTTCTTACTGCTATATAACATACATAAACTGGGTGCCTTAGTCAATGTGCTTAGTCTTCTGCTGTGGAGATGCCATGATCACAACAGCTCTTAGAAAAGGAAATCATTTAATCCCACCATTATTGTGGTGGGATGCATGGTGGCCTGAAGGTAGACTTGTTGCTGGAGAAGTAGCTGAGAATTCTACATCCTGATCTACAGGCAGCAGGAAGAAAGACTCTGGGTTTAGAATGGAAATTTTCAAACTTCAGAGGCCACCCCTAGTGCCACTCCCTGATGACTAAGTGTTCAAATATATAAGCCTATGCAGGCCATTCTCATCCAAATCACCACACTGGGGGCGGGGGGGGGGGGGGTGCGTGCTACCACATGCCTTAATCTCAGGATTCAGGAGGTAGAAGAGGAGGATTATGAGTTCAAAGTCAGCCTCTACTACATATGAAGTCAAAAGCCAGCCTGGCTTAAGTAAATAAATAGGTGGGTGATAGTTACATTCATAGGCATATAGACAAATGATACTTTAAATTAATTTTAGATAGGAACTCACTCTATAGCTCAAGCTTGTATCAAATTCATAGTGAACTCCCTGCTTCTGCCTCCCAAGTAGTGGGCTGCTAAGTGTGTGCTTCTGCATTGACTTTCTTAAATAGACTAGCATTTGTTTATTCTTTGAAAACATGACACACATATAAACAGTGTATCTTGATCACACGCACTCCCATGTACCTCATTGTCCCCCAGGCGTCCCCAACTCATCCCCTCATCCTTTCACGTCTTCTGCTCTTTTTCCGTTCAGAACCTACAGTCCAGCTAATGCTGCCTACGGGAATGCTGCCCCACATTGTTGGCTTGACCTTGTATGGATGGGTTACTGTAGCTTCATTGAGTTCAGTTTAGTGGCCCCATCCTGACCAGAAGACAGCCCTACACAGCACTCCTTCCCATCCTCCGGATCTTACATTTATTAGTGTGGTCAAGAGAAATGTAACTTCTCTTGAAGAAGAGAGAGTTTGTACTTTATTCTAAAGTTTCCACCGACCCAACAGGCAATAATACCACACACACCTGGAAATTTAAAACAAATAATTTACCTTTTTTAACGTAATTCATTTATTTTTAAGATATATCTTATTTTTATATGTCAGTGTGCCTATGTGTATGCCTATGCGTATATTTGTGTATGTGTGTAGGTCCCTTGTGTGGGGGTGACTGCAGAGGCTGAAAGAGAGCATCAGATCCCCCTCCAGCTGGAGCTGGAGTTGCAGGTGGTTGTGAGCCCTCATCAATAATTAATCAAGAAAATGAACCACAGGCTTGTGTACAAGCAATCTGAGGAAGGCAATCTCTTAATTAAGGTTCCCTCTTCTCAGGTGACTCTAGTTTGTGTCAAGTTCAAACAACAAAACAAAACAAAAAACTGCACAGAACCCTTCTGCCTCGACCAGGTTATCCCTTACTGATGCTCAGTGTTTATGGCCAGACCTTTCACCTTATTATTCATCAAGACTCAAAAAAATGCCATAAACATTGATTCACAGGAATACAGAACCATTAAGTCCTTCATTCGGATACTGTTCTATCTAGCTTTGCCTTTGTCTAATCTCTGTGGAACCCACACTTTAATTCTGTCCTTCCTCCAATTTCTTTGGCATCTGCTAAATGTTTCCTTCTGTCACCATGGCCCTCCACTAACCAGGAGTTTGGGTAGGACTCTCGTGTCAAGTAGGATTAAAACCTATATATGCATTAATGATGTTCGAGATGAACAGATCTTAGCTTTAAGAGGAACACTGGAGTTAGAAGGTGATGTTGGTTAACGATGGAGATGAAAAATAAAAAAGTTTGCAGCTCAGTATAAGACTAAAAATGGGGAGCCAGAAACAGAGCCAGCATCAGCAGGCCAGCTAGTTCTCCCAAAGCCTCCTTTCCTGAGGAACATATCCAAGGGGCCTCTGCCTTTCTATATATTCTTAGTTTTGGTGTATTTAATCTCAGCAGACTAAATGATAAGAATGGACTCTAGCAAAAAGCTTTGCCTCTTCTAGAAAAGAGATCATCCAGTTTTCACCATGAACAAGGAGCATAAGATGAAGAGACCAAGAAAAGACTGGAGCTCGGTAGCTGTGACAGGAGTTAGCTCCTTGGACAACTGCAAGCTGATCATGAAAACTTGAAAATAAAGAGAGGTTAGTCTAATTAATGGCTAGCAGGCTCCATCAAAGAGCTAAGACCAACGAGCAACACCTGCCAGGTCAGAGAGTAAAATACCCACCAAGGCAAACTGTCAGCAGACAGCGGAGATCAGCATCTAACAAATCAAGTCAGAGGAGGGCAGAGGGGACTTCAAAGTGTGACCATTTCCCATATTGATTGAGCAGCATGTGACCGACCATCTACCTGGTTAGGCTCAGAGCCTTGGGCTATTGACTAGGTTTATGATGAGCCCAGAGAACCAACCAACCAGTCTCTACCAAAATCACCCGAATCTTTGTTTGATTTCTGTCATAAGTCCTATAAGAAGACATTAGAAAATAGCTCAGTGGGTTTTCTCCTCTTAGAACTTCTCCCACTGCCAGGTTCCACTTTCCCCTTAATGCTCCTTAATAAGAGTTTGCACTCATGTTGCTTAATTCCATGTCTTTAATCTTTATTAGCATGAAAGAATGAGCTCAGGGGTCACTGTCTCAGTCTCACTTCTGGTGACTGAATAAAAATGAGGACATGACTGCTCCTAGGTATGGTTGAGGAGAAGGGTTTTATTGTAGATATGAAGGAGAGAACACCCAGAAGCATCTGGAAAAATACAGGCTGGACATGGTCAGCCAACTAAACTGGGCCATGAAAGGAAGGGAGGGGGGATCTAGAGAGGAAGATAAGAGAGAGCGACGAGGAGAAAGGGTAAACGGACAAGGAACCAAGGACCAGGAGGAGAACCAAGAGAGCACATAGCCAAAATAGTTGATCAGATAGGGATCAGAAACTGGGGAAAGGGAAGCAAAGCTGGGAAGCTGGAGAGGTTTGGAGTGGGGGAGGTGGTGAGAAGTGCTGAGAGGAGCCAGGACTCTGTAACGGGTACTTGTGATGCCGAGAGAACACTAGTGACCAGTGTCCATTTTGCTATGTTAAGTAGGCACCTCAGTTGGCCATTTGTCCCAGGATTCTTTAAGACCTAACAATGACCAATGAGTGTCTAACTTCCTAAGTCTCACACATCTGAACTGAGAAAAGTGGCATCATTCCCAAATATCAATAGCTTGTCAAGCACCAATAGCTCTAGTAGTTTTAAGGATTAGAAATAATGGGTGAAAGACATAACTCTGTAGTACGGTGCATTTAGCACACCAAAGTACTGTGTTCAATATTCAGGAAGAAGGGGGAAAAATCACTCCCATGAATCAACTTTGCCAAGATGATCTTAAACTTTCCAAGTGCCCATCCAGAGGCATGCTTCCAGACTTCATCCCCTGGAGCTAAAGTCACAGCTAGTTATGAGGCATCCAATGTAGATCCTCCGCAAGAGCCGTGTATGTCTTAACCACTGACCATCTACCCAGCTTCAGCCTCTATTCTTGACATTGCTCTGCTACTGTTCATTCTATCCTCGTGCTGTGAGGCTCCTCTCCAGAGTCACCCTCTCTCCTCTGGGTGTCTTTTCCTATGATCTAATTTTCCCTCTTGGCGTAACCTCTTGTGTATACCCAGAAACTCCTGTGTGACACTTTCACTGTCTCACCCCTTAGGTCAGCTCTTTCCTTCACTGCAGAGGAGCTGAGAGCACAAAGACGGGTCAGGCACTCCAAATTTGGTCTACTAGGTTCTTATCTTGTTTCTCAGTCGGTTGCTGTGGCAAAATGTACTGACAAAAGCAACTTAAGGGAGAAAGGGCTTATTCCAGCTCATGGTTCCAGGTTCCAGTCCATCATGACAAAGAACTTAGGATGTGGAGTGGTAAGTCAAGGCACTGGAAGTTTATAGTGACTGGTCACGTGACACCTGCAATTAAAGAGAAGACTAGAGCATGTGCTTGCTTGGGCTCAGCTTCCCTCTCCATTTTGTACAATCCAGAATAATGGTCCCACTCACAATCAATGGGACTTCCTGTATCAGTTTACCTAATCAAGACAATCCCTCACAGATATTTCCAGAGGCTAGTCCTAATCTAGAGACTCTTTCACAGATATTCCCAAGGCTTACCTTCTAGGTGTTCAGTTAACAATATTAACCACCATGGTTCTAGTCCTGTGATTGGGTAATAAATAGCTAAGTATAGCTTTCTCTCTCATTTTATGAGGTTGATAATGGTGTCTAAGTCATAGGGATATACTGATTATTAGAACCAAAGTACTTAAGAAAAGTGTTGATCTTAATATCACCATTTACCTGCTTGGCTCTAACACTTTAACAAAGAGATTTAAGTAACATGATAACTTGGAATAACTGACCTTAACTCCAAGCCTACAAGCCCCAAGCCATCCCTTCTTTATCTTGCTCTCAATTCCATTCTTGACCCTGGAGCTAGAATTGCAAGCAGCTGTAAGGCGTCCAACTTGGATACTGAACTTGGGTCCTCTGAAAAAACAATATATGCTCTTAACCACTGAGTCATCTTTCCAGCCTCTTTTTCTTTTAAAAAAAAAAAGAAAGAAAGAAAGAAAGGAAGGAAGGAAGGAAGGAAGGAAGGAAGGAAGGAAGGAAGGAAGAAAGGAAGGAAGAAAGACCTGATCAAAAACTGGCTGACCTCAAACTCACTATACAGCCAAGGATGGCCTTGACAACAGAATCTATTGTCTCTACCTCCAGTGCTGGGATTATGCACAGGTTGATATGGCAATATCAGGGTATCTTAGAGAGTGATGGAGCCTATGACAGGATTTCAGAAACTCAACAACTACCAAAACCATCCTGAGCCAGTGCTTTCAGATTCTTGTCTCAAGAATTCAAATTATGAAATTCAGGGACCATAGAGGATGAGTTTTAGAGAGGAATTTTATAGGTTAGAGTTTTATAGGCAATCACTTAAATGGGCAGGGTGTAGGAAGAGAGAAGAAAGAAAGCAGACCCAGAGCTACAGTTTAGTGGGAGGGTGTCTTAGGGTTTTACTGCTGAGAAAAGACACCATGAGCATGGCAACTCTTATAAAGGGAAAACATTTAATTAGGGCTGGCTTGCAGTTTCAGAGGTTCAGACCATTATTATCATGGCAGGAAATATGGCTGTGTGCAGGCAGACATGGTGCTGGAGAAGGAACTGAAATCCTGATCTTGATCCAAAGGCAGTAGAAGGAGACTGGCTTGAGCTTCTGAGACCTCAAAGCTTGCTGCCACAGTGAGACACTTCCCCCAATAAGGCCACACCTCCTATTAGTGCCACTCCCCAAGAATCAAGCATTCAAACACATGAGTCTATGGGGGGTCATTCCTATTCAAACCACCACAGAGGGGCCTCAGAGAATAAAGTCCAATCAATTTACTGGTCTAGGGACTTTTTAAAGTACCTATTGAAAAAACTGGATGTGGTGGCTAGTTTTATGTCAAGTTCACACAAATTAAAGTCATCCAAGAAAAGGAAACCTCATCTGAGACTATGCCTCCATAAGACTGTAGAAGACTGTAGGTCGTAGGTAAGCCTGTAGGGCATTTTTTTTTTTTTTTTTTTTTTAGTGATTGGTGTGGGAGGGCCTAGCCCGTTGTGGTTGGTGCCACCCCTGGGCTAGTGGTCCTAGGTACTATAAGAAAGCAGGCTGAGCAATCTGTGAGGAGCAAGCTAGTAAGCTACACTCCTTCATGGCCTCTATATCAGCCACTGCTTCCAGGTTCTTGCCTTATTTGGGTCCCTATCTTGATATCCTTCAATGATAAAGTAATGTGGACACATAAGCCAAATAGATCCTTTCCTCCCTAAGTTGCTTTGGTGGTGTTTCATCACAGCATAGTAACCCTAAGACATTGAGGTTAACTGCAGGGATGGAGAGGGGTGTTGCTGGTGAATTCGGTTGGCTCCAATCAGGTTTCCAATGCCAGTCACTCAGTCACATACAGCCTCTAGGCAGAGGTGCTCATGTAGGAGATAACAAAGAAATGGGTGCTCTCTCCTGGCATCCTGGCCTCCAGGAAAGACAATATGAGAACTGCTGCTTTGGGATCCCAGCCCTACCTGAGCAATTTCCATCTCCTGTTCTGTTGAGCATGATACCACATCTAGGTCTAGTAGATTGAACTTCTGTAGAAAGACACACACCTCCCAGCAAGGTCTAAATGTCCTGTGTCATCAACACCCTTCCTTCTGGCTCTTCTCTCATGTGGGGAAGGGGCTGTGCAGGCTGGAGGCACTGGAAAGAACATACAGTGAAGTCTGAGGGAAACTCTGGGACTTCTTGCTGTGTTTGCTGCTCTAGCATGGTTGGGGACTATGAAGAAATCTCCCTAGAGTCTCACTTCACTGGGTCTCCTGGGTGGTGATGTCACCTGCTGCTATGCCTAGTCCCCGAGTCTCCACCCACACTGACATCACCCCTGTTGTCTTGGGTTCTGTGGTTGCCTAAGACAATTTCCATGATTAGAATATACAGAGTCCATTCCTCCCTTCGAATCTTTTCCTGTGTATGGGCAACTTTTCTCTGTCTCGCCCTGACTTCCTTAAAATTAAAAGCTCCACTCAGTACTTTGCTCCACTAACAAAGCGCCTGGAATCTCTGACACACTAGTCTAAATTGGGAAACACAAGGGATTTAAAAAAAAAAAAAAAGTTCCCTAGTGATCTTTGTCAGACTGTAAGAGGGAAAAGTGAGCAAGAAGAAATTAGGACATCTCAACTTTTCCAGTATTTGACCTTCGCAAGGCTGTCCCTGTTTCATGCTGGAAATTCAAAGTGCTTTCTGATATTACCAGATATTTCTCTGCTCTAATTACTAGTCTGTAGAGATGTGTCTTTTGGTATGTTTTTCACCTAAGGGCTGGAGGCCTTATATATCTTTAGGATGGGGCTACTCGAGGTAAATCAGAGTTAGAACTTCCGGCCAATCCCAGGAGTGCAGGCAAAGGTCTAAGAACAAGTTGATCTTTAGCAAACACTGGTGTAGTGAATCACACTAATGTAATAAAGCCTCCATAAAAAACCAACAGGACAGGTTATTAGGGGAGCAGCCAGATGCCAAACACATGGAAATTCCTAAGTAACTGCTATGTCTGCAGCTACAGAGGGGATTAGCAGTGCTCCTCCCCAGCTTCTTCTGTCCCTGGCTTAAGGGAACCAGAGTCATATACTTATAACTCACGTAACTTCACGAAGCAGCTAAACTCCTACTGCACGGTAACTCTAAGATCCAGCGGTACGATAAGATCAGCTGCCTGCCAATCAGGCACAAAGCAACTCTAGTTGTAACTCGTGGTCATATCTTGAACAATCACTAACCAATGAGCTCAGTGATTCCTCCCTTTAAAAGTTGGCTGTCCTCCACTACAAACGGCAAGGGTGACTACAGAGCCTTTCATTTCAAATCTGTCTTAATGCTTTTCTATTAAACCTGAAAAGAATTTAGTATTTAAAAACAGTAAATGGGGCTGGAGAGATGGCTCAGCGGTTAAGAGCACTGACTGCTCTTCCAGAGGTCCTGAATTCAATTCCCAGCAACCACATGATGGCTCACAACCATCTGTAATGGGATCTGGTGCCCTCTTCTGGTGTGTGTCTGAAGACAGCAACAGTGTACTTGTATATATAATAAAAAATAAGTAATATTTAAAAAATAAATAAATAAAAACAGTAAGTGACCAAAACTTATATAGAAACATACCGTGCTTTGGAGCTGCAGAGATGACTCAATCATTAAATACATTTGCTGCTCTCTTGCAGAGGACCCAGGCACAATTCTCAGAACTTGCATGAGGCTTACAACCATCTGTAACTCCAGTTTCAGGGAATCTGGGACTCTCTTCTGGTCTTCACAGGCACCAGCCATGCACATGGTACACATACATGCATGCAGGTAAAACACTCATGACCACCCCATGATATGATTAAGGGGAAAGTGTTTATTGTATTATTGTATGTACAAGAGAGAGAACATCCAGAGGCATCCAGAAGAGTCTAGAGCAGAGAGAGAGAGAGAGAGAGAGAGAGAGAGAGAGAGAGAGAGAGAGAAGGAGATGGAGCATGGCCAGTCAATTGGACCTGTCTAGGAGAGAAGCAGGAGCAGAAGCAGAGGTGGTGGGGGGAGGGAAGGAGGGAGAGAACATAGAGGGAGAGTGCAGGAAAGCAGAGAAAGGGAGCTTAGGAAGATAGGGAGAGGAAGACAGAGACAGAGAGGTTGAGAGACAGAAAGCCAAAATTATAAGGGGTGAATAAGGAGAAAGAGTAACTGAGGGAAAGATGCCCATAAGCTGGAAGGAGTTTAGTGCAGGGGAGAGGTAAGAAAGACAGAGAAGATCCACAATTATGAAACGTTAACAGATACTTGTGACACCGAGGGACCCTGAAGGCCAACACCTACTTTGGTATGCTAATAATAGGCACTGCAAATAGCCATTTGTCCCTTCCAGAATTTGGGGAAATGAAATTTCCTGTGAACCTGTGTTGCAGCCCGTACTCTGCCTGGCTTGGGTGCCAAAATGTCCCGGCCTGCGCTGCTGCTCTGGTCCATGGGTCAGGGTTTAGCAAGAGAGAGAGTGGGGGGGAAGAAGGGGAAGAGACATGAGGAATGGAGACAAGACAGAGGGTCTGTAGTCAAGTCTTGTTTTCTGTCTCCACCATACACACACCACTACACCTACTACTACTACACCACACTACAACAAGGAAATCTTGGGTATTTATAAGCACAAGCAGGAGACCACAGGTGAAGACATTTTACCACGTGCACCATGCAGCTGGGGTCACTAAACAGCAAAACAAGCTATGTGGGATAAAATCAGAGTGTGCTCAGCTGTTGTAGGCTGCTGAAAACCAAGTCTCTCATCAGGGTATATGGCTCCAGATGGCTGCAAAGATGATAGCTGCTTTCTAGCCGCTTTCTGCTAAAAGTCGGCTCCCAACAAACCTGCAACACACACACATAAAATAAGGCTGTCATATCATAAGCGTAATTTCTGCTCCTGACTGTGTTGGTGGTCATTAGGCAGGGGGTGGGCTTGTAACCTGGGGGTGCAGGTTTGTTGGGGGAATAATCTGGAGACACTGATCTTGTTGAGGGTGTAACCTGGAAAAGCTGGTCTTGTTGGGGATTAGCCTAGAGACTGGAGTTAGGCTCAGGTTTTGTTGGGGGGCAACTAATGTTAGGTACCAGCCTGTTAGTTTACCTGAGTTCAAATTTAGGTCAGGTTTTCTTAAATGGAGTCTGAATTTAAAAGACTTGGCCCCTCTATGGAAGTGGGCAGCTGAAAAGGACTCAAGGACAAATAAATGTAAGTTTATTTTGTATTTCCAGAAAGAGCTTTCCTTGGTGGGACATACCATAGCCTGCCCCTGCATCTACTTGGGTCCCTCTGTCTACAGCTGTCATCCCATGGGGTATCTTCTGTCTAAGGAGGTGAATGTGGCACTAAAGCTAGTGTGTTATCAGGCACAGAAGGTTGGGACAATAATGATATTGAAGCAAAGAATCAAACCTGTGCCCTTGAGTTCTGATGGCAAAAGTGCTCAAAGAACGTGTCCAGGAATAAAACCTGCCTAGTGTTGGAATGGTCTCCCCAGCATTCCAGAGAACCCCCTTCCAAACACGTGTTTCTTTGGAAAACCAGGGGAGACTTTACTGATAAGAAGAGTCTACTCAAATATCCAAGTCAGGCTTGAATAAAACTCCTTCCTCCAATCCCAATCTTTTCATCCTTTAGAGGAGAGGCAGTGGGGAGCAGAACCTTCATGGTCCAGCAACTCAGCCCCTTTCAGGTGCCTTCCTGTTTTCCATGTTGTTGCTGAGGAAGGGTGGTCTGTGCTCCGTGACTTTCAAACATCAAGTATCTGATTAGAGAACTGGCAAGTAGGGCTTTGGTGCCCATTGCTGGACAGCACCTGTGTCTCCCTTTCATTGTGCAATGGTTTAGCTTCTTAGACTTGCTAGCCAGTGCTTAGTGTGGACTGTGGAGACAGGTGCTGCCTCCAGGTGACAATAAACATTTCATTAAGAGAGCATGTCCTCCTTAACCTCTGCTAAACTGCAGTCTAGTGCCTTTGGTAACTGTCATGTAGCTGGTTCTGGGTAGGTCCTGTGAGGTCCCTTTAATGTGTAAAACTGATGACCTCTGGTGGGAGGTGACAGCAGCTTACCTTCAAGTGCATGGAAAGGGCTGACCACAGCCCTCACACCTCAGTCACTGAGGTCACACTCACTTGTGTCTATGCCTGTGTCTCACAGTGACCAGTAATTTTTGAAATGTTTAGAACAAAGAGCATGCAGAAACAAAAGCAGTCCTCTCTCCTCTTTTATCTTTTGCTTTCTGCTTTTTAGGTTCATGAGACAGGGTCTCCTGAAGCACGGCCTAGCCTCTCCATCACTGTGTAGCCAAGGATGACTTCAACTGCTGATCCTCCTGCCTCCACTCTCATAAATTTTATAATTACCGTGGGCTCATCTTTATGAGACTCTGCTGACTTTCACTTTGTCTCATGTCTGTCAGCTGACCCTGGAGGCCTCTCCTCAGGCCGGCAGAGCTAAGTTGATCATGTCTAGATGTGTGGTGTGTGTGTCTGTGTCCTGCCGACTCCCTCTTCAAACTTCAACCCCAACACAACAGTAGTAAGGTTTGCGGCCTCACAAGCACTAGAGACCTGCTACAGAGCAGAGCATGTGGCCTTTAGAAAGGTCTTGATAGACTGAGTTCATGCTTTCTCTTGACCATCTGGGAATATACGCTGTACCAATTAGAAAGCAGCCCTGTGACACAGTCAATCTGTTGGTGTCTAGCTCTTGCCTTGCCAACATCCAGATGCACAAACAATCAATTTCTGTTGTTTATAAGGACAAAACTAAGTCATTTTGTTTGAGAGCAGAAGGGTGTAGGGTACCAGGATATGACTCCATCTCCCATATCTATTGTTTATGGGATCCTGGATAACAGGTGTTTTCTTGGTTATTTTGAACATATTAGCCTACTTTGGATCCTAGGCTTTGGTGAGAAATCTCAGATCTAATGTGGAACATGGGATAAATGGTGTCATCTTCCTCTCAGCGCCACAGATGTTAGTTTTATGGCCTGGGGTGTCACAAAAAACAGTATCTGTCCCAATTACCAATATAGTCAGAGGGTCAAAGTTCTGGAGGTCGTTGTCTTTCTTACAATTCCTTGTTTTATTATCAACAAGGAAAGTGTCCTTGTTAAAGTTTGTGTATCAAAATTCCAGAGAGTTAAGTGTTTGAATGTTGTTTCCACCAGGGTACTATTTAGGGAGAAATTATGGACCTTGGACAGTGGGCCTTGCAAGAAGAAACTGAGCATTTTTCCTCCAGATGAGGTTGCACATCATGGCAAGATAGCCACTGGGCAGAAATTGCCTATTATCTACAGACAAAATTACTGTCCATAAAAAGGACACACTATGTGGAATAGTCAACTGATTATGTCTGCTAAGACAAGGTTATCAATTCTTCATAATTCTGCATTACAAAGGTTTGTAAGATGATCCTGAGCCAAACAGCCACAGACTGATGCTCCACAGGGGACTGTGTAGGCAGGCAGCTGGCTCTGCAGTTTGTTTCTATTTTGGAAGCTGTGTTAGTGCTTCCTATATTTTATGTTGTAAATTTTATGTTGCTCTTGGAATTCTATCAGGATTGAAGACTTATCATAGTCTTGTAGCCAACCCAAACTATTTAGCATTGAGAGAATATATATTATGTGAGAAGATGGTTTTCAGATAGTATAGAAGCCAAACTACAACATAACAGATGTACAATTATAAGCCTTTTTAAGTTAGGATAGATGGCAGAATGCTTTATTGACAAAAATGATGGACTGAAATAGACACAGGTAGCTATAGATATCATACAAGGGCAATAGAGTAATATAGGGCATATTTGAACCAGTCTAGGTGTGCAGCTTGTATCAATATCAATTGAGTTTTGAGTTCTTGGTGTGGGCATTTTAGGGGGTGAGGATTTACTATTATAAATCGGGCTGGTAAATTATAAGCCTCTGGAGCTTTCATTTTACAGAGTTAGCAGGGGGTAGATGGCCGAGCAGTTTGGCAGCAAACCTGGGAAGACCATGGCTCCAAAAGGGGGAGGGGAGACCGTGTTGCCAGTGCATAGCCAGCAATAGCAGATATTTTTAATTATTACACGCTACAGGGTTACACACAAACACACACACACAGACAGAGAGACAGATAGAGAGACACAGAGAGACAGGGAGAGACACACACACAGAGAGAGACAGGCTGCCTGTGTAGCTGAGGCCCCAGCTTTGCAAATAAAAGGAATTATTTCCAGCAAGGCTCAGGGTGGCTGCATGAGCAAAGGCCTTTCTGTGTGTGTGCCTGTTGTGTGCATGTGTGTGTATGTAGGTATACATGTGAAGATATGAGTGTGTGGCTTCTTCCATCATCAAAATCTGTCTTACTGTACCTCAGAATCTTACTGTTTTTCTCTCTGGGTTTCCTGTTTCTGCCTCTTTCTCCATCATGGTTTTGCTCACTTATCCCAGTCTTTTATCCTTACCAGACCTAGTTTGGTTTCTGTATCTGAATGCTCCAGTGAGCAAAAAGCTGTTTCCTTTCTAACTTTGCCCCTGGTCACTTTTGGGTCTCACGCAAGTCTTGGGGGCATGAGGAAGGGCTCAGTGGGTAAAACTCTTGCTGCTCAAACATTAAGACCTGATATCAGGTCTCTAGCAGTCTTGTAAACAGCTGAGTCCAGTGGTACAAGTCTGTAATTCCAGTGCTGGGGAGGTAAAAACAGGAGAATTCCTGGAAGTCTCTGTTCAGCTAGTCTAGTTGAATTGGTGAGCTTTAATCACACAGAGCCTATGTCCAAAAAAAAAAAATGTGAAAGGAAGATGATACCTGATTTTGACTTCTGGCATGCATGCATGCATACATACATACATACATACATACATATCTATGTGTGTATGTGTACATCTGTATATATATATATATATGTGTGTGTGTGCATATATATGTATATATATATATATATTCCATAAAACACACACAATACATGCACACACACACAAACACCTTTCTTCTAGAAAACAATGCACTGTGCTGTCATTTGCATGGGGTTCACTCTGGTAGCCATACACTCACATTTCAGAAAATCTAAGATGTCTATGGTGTACTGGGACTAGTTAAAGGTCATGGGATATAGAAAATAACAATCCTAGATGCCAGTATCACATGGGCCAGATTCTTCTGAAGCTCTTTAGAGTATCCCTCATATCTGTGAGGAAGTTCAAGCCTCTTTCTTCTCCTGTAGTGGAAAAATACTAGGTAATAAGGGATCTTTAGACTGCTTCCAGGTTTCCTAGCTGAGGTATCACAGAGTCTCTGTGTCATACTTAGAAGGTTCTATCATGTGGGTGACACCAAACAAGAAAAAAAAAATTCTCTCCTGACCTGTTCACTAAAATTCAAATTCACTAAGAATTAGGTCCACCTTCCTAACTCCAGCTAGGGCTCTTAGGCCTGAAGGTGCTGTTTTCTACAGGCAAAAGAGACAGGAGTGTAAATATTTGGGAAGGAAGGTGACTCAGACCTCCTAAGGGTGGGCTCTACAATGTCACAGAGATGCCCGGCACCTGTCCTTGCCCCCAAACTACAGAAGAAGACAGGTGAACAGGGCAAGGATGGTTCCCTTTCCTCAATGCAAATCTTCCTCATTTAAGCACTCTTCCACCAGGCCCCAGGAGAAGGGTTGGAGGGATCCTCCTAATTTTCCTGCATGCTATCCCAGAGCTTCTAGTCCCATGCCCATCTTGATTGCACACCAGATCACTGAGATGCAATTCCTACTGGAGAGCTGACACCCTGTGGTCACTTCCTTCTGGTGACTAGGGAGATTCATTGTTCACCTCCTGTCTGTATGAAGGGCAGATCTAGGCCCTCCTGGCATGTTCACACAGCAGAATGTCCCCATGCTAGGAGCCAGCCAGTCAGTCAACTTGGGAACCATGACTAGAGAAGTGAGGATGTTTATAGGAAAGGCAAAAAGAAAGTGTAAGAGACAATTATGAGAGGGCTGCTGGTCAACACCATGCCAGCAACAAGTGTATTCTCACAGTGTCTTTTAAGGGCAAGCAACACAAAGCATGACCAAGGTCAGAAAAATAAACAATGACCACAAATGCATATATGGCAAGTTTATGATACACAGTGTCCATGTTTGACGAAGGCCGTGACAGTACCTCAAGCTCATAAGTATAAGCAGATGAACTTGGAAGGATATAAGGCATGTCTGAACTAAAAACAAAGACACATGTTGGCAGACAGATGATGACCCTATGCAAAGGAAACATCTCAGTGCTGAAACTGGCCTACCATGTACCCACACCACCTGTGTGCATGTGACACTTCTCAGGAACATGAAGTACACATTTATCAGTAGTCAGGGCAGCATCATGAAATCCCTGACCCATCATCAAGCTGTTTCTTATGGTCCAAGGAACAACAACCTATCTGGTGATGGAGCAAACCTCTGGGAGAGCTTCTAGACTGCATCCACAAATGGGGATCTTTAGAGGAGAGTTAGGCTCAAAGGAGGTTTGCCCAGATACGGCATGGGGTGCAGTACTGCTGTGACAACCCCATTGTCCACAGAGACATAAAGGTCAGCAACACTTTGATCAACTGCAGGTTGGGATGGGAACACCAAGCTGGACAATTCCGGCCTGGATGGTAAAGTGATTCCTAGGCAGAAGCTGGCGGATTTCTGTGGCACGCTGCCCTACAGTGCCCTGGAAATCCTACACGTGGAGGAATGTGAGGGCTGCCCAGTCCATATCTGCAGTTTTTGTGCCCTCCTCCTCCTCCTCATGGTGGCCAGGCGCTTTTTTTTCCGAGGCAGGACTTTTATGGAGGTTGAGGAGGCAGATCACCTCAGGCTTCTACATTCTTCCTAATCTTTCCACTAATATTTTCAAAGACATCATTGAACTGATGATCAACCCCATCACATTGCCCACTGTACGCATCATCACAATGCGCCCCATGAACAGAGACAGTGAGGCACGTTTACTTCCACACACAGTTTCCCAGGGAACTGGAGCCCTAGCATTGTCAGGACGGTGAGAGTCATGGGGTATAAGCATGAAGAAATAAAGCCTCTTAGAGACCAAAACTCAATGAGGTGATTGCAACCTACCTGATTTGACAACACAGGTCACCCAGGAAAGACAGCTCCCACCACTAAATGAAAGCCTTGAAACGCATGCAGCCAGGCCTGGAAGATCTTCACACATTCCCTGCTTTCGTAAGGATAGCTACTGAGCTTCTTCACTCTACACCTTTTCCTCACCTTCATCTGAGCTAAAGGAGGAGGAAGATAACAGTTCCTGGCAGGGAGGCAGGAGAGATGCTGTCTGCTGCCAGCCAAGGAGGAGCCACCGTCCATATCTCTCCCACATAGACTCTCCTGTGACTGATTTCCTCATGAGCAGCAGGTTGGAAGTCAGTGAGAATTTCGCACAGTCCAAACTTGTCTTCTATGGTAGCCCGACTGAACCTGTCCTGTCTTGATTTCTATATACTTCCTCTTCTAGACCAGACAATGAATCTATAATTGGCACAGAAATATTTCCTGTAGGCCCCAAAAGGAGTTCTGGGGATCACTGCAGGCAGCTAGTGGTGTAACGCACACAGGCTCTTCTTCTGGTATACCTTGGAGAAAGAGAACCTCAAACAGGTAAAGAGCATCCAGGAAGAGTCCATCAAATAGCAATAGGCCATCATTCAGGATATGGCCAATAGCCAGGAAATGCCCATCATTCAGGAAGAGAATTAATAATGGCCACCATCGGAAGGCAGGTCCAGCTTCCCCTGGTGACCAGATGGGAATGAGGAGGACACTCATAAACTGCCTCAGAAAACTCTACTGCTGCCTGCCATTACTGAAGACAAGTCAAGCCTCATGTAAGTAAGAACCTGACTCCAAGGAAAGGGGATTGTGACCAGATGGGTACACATCCTCATTCAACTTATCCATACTCCCTCTTGTCTTTTGTGACAAATGAATGCCACTTCTGGCACACTTAGAAACTTAACCTGTCACTTCAAAAAAACCACTTTCATAGAAACCCCTGAAGGGCCACCTCATGTTTGTCACACCAGGAGTGGACAGCAGAGATGCTGATCAAAGCAGGGAGAAGTGAGGGTGGGACCTGGGCCAAAGGAAGCAGTGAGTCCTTGGAGAGCCAGTGGGGTGCTATGGCACTGCAGGGTCAGTCACGTAATTCCTGTGTGTTTCAAGGTCATGAAGAGCCTCTTTCCTGTGTCTTTCTGCTTTGAAGTCCTGAAAAGGACCAGCCTCAGCTCCATGGCTTGTGAACCATGTGCTGGGGGTTGCATTGGCTGTGAACTAGACAGCCCCTGCGAACTACGGAGCCAGGGCAGAGGTTCAGGAGCCAGTGTGGTCACAGGCTCCTCCTGCACAGGAAGAACTGTCCACCCCAAAAGAGATCTGTCTAGGTAACATTCCAATAAAAGGGCTGGTTTTCACTGGGTCCCCCTCAGAGGAGAAGGCTGTATGCAAAAGTGCCCTAAAGCTGTATGTGGAACAGTAGCCCCATGCATCTCTCCCAGCCTGGGTAAACATCAGAGATTGTTCTATGGGACGTGACTGTCCTTTGCTCCCTGTTTCTTGCAGGGAATATGGTCTTGTTCAGGAGATAGCCTTCTGTCCTCAGAGAAGTCTCCCCAGACGTCTCCCTAGTCAGCCTGTCCCACCTGCCCCAAAATGGGTTCCCAGGTTGAGAATGAGGCCTGCAAGTGCCCACATGGGACTCCTCTAGAGGGCAGTCTTCTGCAAACATTATTCATATATTACATTGCTTGAGTCCTCAGACTGACCTCAGAGCAAACATATGAAATTCACAGCTGTGGAAGTCTCTAGAGGCAGCTGTGTCCTCTCTCCACCAATTCTGCCCTCTAGTAAGTTACCTCCTGTCTGTCCATGCTTGTTCCTTCAAGGCCACCTTTCACATTGGCAACATAATCCCACACTCACCTCCACATGCCACATTGTGACAGTGATCGTTATCATAATCATGTTTGAACTAGAGACCCTCATGATGGGGCAGCAGCCTTCTGTGGCCCTGTCTCCTGACTACTACAGGCCTCTACCTGGCATCTGCACTCAGCTGGACAAATCCAGAAGGTTGCTTGCCCTTCTATGAGTATTTGCAGGTTGCTTGTTCTTGCCCATGTAAACAGCCATGGACATCCATGGAGGGAGCTTCTGGGAACCTTTCCCTGTCCCTCCCACCTTCACATTGGTAAGATGTCATCTCCTGTGCTCTTTCTGTCACAACATGAAGCACACAGAAGCCCATGTGACTAACATGGTCTCTCTGACCAAATATTTCCCCTAATTTGCACATAGGACAACAAGGTTCCCAGCAGAGTAATCCTGCTGGGATATCTCCTGAGGTCAATATACTGTCCCTATGGTATTCTGCCTCTGTGAGAACATTCGTATTTCTTATCTGCACTGTGCCCTGAGCAACACTAAGTTCTCTTAGGACAGAATGTTTTTTCTCCCTAATCTGAAAAGAGATGGGTGTCTTAATCCACATTAGCAGGAAGTGTCCAGAACTGAACCCCATGTTCCCCAACACACAATGCATAACTCTAGGAAAGTTCCTTTCATGGGTTTTGTGCTGACTTCAGGCACTGGACCAGGAGAGCTAAGCAGACAAATCCAAGGAGGACTTCTCAGAGGCTCTGCCCAGCCTGGGTTGGAGAGCTGGCCTCTCACCCTGATGATTCCTTGCCATCCATGCCCTGGTGAGGCTCTCTCTCTCTGTCTCTGTCTCTTCTTGTACATGAACAAATTCCAGTCAGGCAGGCTTCATGTGCTCTTTCTTCAACTGGGCTCCTAGGGATTCAGGTCACACTGAAGATGGCCTTAGGTGGCAAACACAAAACACAAACATAAAATTAAAAATCACAAGTTATGGAAATTAAAAATCAACAGATGAACCACACTGACAACAGCAACAACAATCACTGAATTTGCTGCTGTTCATAATAACGGACTCACAGTGGTATGCTAAGGGAATGCCTTCCACCTACAACAGAGGATGGAAACCTGTTCTTATGCCCGTAGACGTATTCAGATGTCATAGGCACACTTCCATTGTATACTCTGTCATGTGGCTCCTCCTACTTTGGTTAGTAGGAATAGTATTGCCGAGCTGGTTTGAGTGTTCACACAGTCTCATCTATAATTCAGAAGGAATGAAACTCAGGGTGTGGCTAGGCTGGCTTTTAATTCCTGTGGATCTTGGTGCCTCAGTACCTCCTTGGGTGAACTGTAATGCTGTTAGCATTTGTGTTTAGTCGGGATCTCATATGACCCAACAGGCCACCTTGGAGCCAAAGACGACCTTGAGCAGGACTCTCAAACTCTTGTCTCTAATTCTCCAGTGTAGAAATATCAGCTTAAGCCACTCAGCCCTGTCAAGTATCAAAAGTCCAAGGCCACTGTAGGCAAGAGTAAGTTCCCAGTGATCGAATTCCTGTCTAGAAAAGGACATGCACGCTCTAAATATTTTTGAGCTATCAGATCTGGTCTCTGAGGCTGTGGAGATGGTTGTTGGGTAAAGTGTCACAGTATAAGAAAATGACGCTGTGAAAATCAGACAAGGCAGCATCCTTGTGTCATCTTAGGCCTGGAGGTCCAGAGAGGCAGAAGTGGGAGCTTGCTAGCCTGAAGTCACATACCCTGTCTCAAAAGTTATGGTTGAAAAGCATTTGAGGACCGTTTTTGGCCTACAAGTGTGAGGACAGACAGACACACATACACACACACACTCATACGAAAAGAGAGAGAGAGAGAGAGAGAGAGAGAGAGAGAGAGAGAGAGAGAGAAATCTACCTCTGTGGTCATGCACGTATCAATAACAGATTCAGTCCTTATAGCAATATCTGGAGTTTTCCAACTCCATTGTTTCCCTTTCCTCCTCACTGCTGACTGTCTAAACTCTATACTCATGACCTTTCTTTTCTTTGCCAGTGAACATGGACCCATGTGGATGACCCTGAGTTTTGAATTCTCTGTCTCTACTAATTGTAAGATTTTTCTACCAAGCCTGGTTTGCTCCATTCTGAGGAAAAAAATAAAAACCATGTATTACTGTATGCTGGGCAAGAGCTGTTCCAACTGCGATGTCACACTTGAGGTCAGGCTAGCCTGGAACACACTCTGTAACTGAAGATGCCCTTGAATTCTTGATCCTCCTGCCTCCACAGTCCTTTAATGGAGTTAAAGGTCTGTACTGCTGACCCTGCCCTTTCTTTTTTACTTTCTTCCTTCCTTTCTAGATGACTAATTTTTCTTACTGAGAACATGTCCAAGTACTACAGACATGAGCTGTAGCCTAACTTCTGAAGCTGCTGAGCCGTGAGCTGGTGGAGGGAGGGAAAGGAGGCTATCCACTGCCAGGCCATCTCAAGGAAACTCAGGTTAACATGCAGAAGTTTTCAAGACTGTTCCCATGTAGCCAGGTAGCTTTGCAGGTGTGTTCTGACTAGCAGCCCTGGGCTGACCTCATCTACCTTCTCTGTGCAGCACCATGGACAGAAGACAAGGCAGAAGCCACTACAAGCCTTAGCAGAAACAGGCAGCTGACAAAATAGAAAGATGAAGCCTCATGCCCACTGTTTGAAGGTTTAGTCCCCTCACTCTCGAGTGATCTTACCTGCTTCACACTGAGCCAGGTCTAGGGAGTTTGTGGGTTTTTCTTAAAACTAAACATCAGAGCTAGGGTGAAGGATTTTGTCTGGAATCTCAGGACTCTAGACACTTAGACTTCCGTCAAGGCCCATCTGGACTATACAGGAGCAGTAGGCTAACTTCATTGGCAGTGTAAGACTTCAACAACAGGCTTAGTGCTATGGCTCAGTGTAACTAGAATTCAGGAGTCACTGGCTTTTGGACAGCATCACATCAAATCAGGTGGTCCATGGCCAGAATCCCAGGATTCAATGCAGGGACAAGAGGACCAGACAGTCAAGGTCATCTTCCAACACAGAGTTATAGTTGAGGCCAGTCTAGAATGCATGACAGTCTTTTTTAAAAACAAACACCACACCACAAATCTCAGTGCCCATATCTGAGAAAAGTGACATGGCGCCTCATAACGGCCACATATTCAGGAGCCCCTGAACCAGAAGTCCTCTCTGCTGGAGAGAAGAAAACCAGGCGTCCATATATGCAGTAATCATTTCCTGTGACTCATATCTGGAACTATCGTGAGCATTGAGTTCCTCCCCTGTACACAGCAGTGTGGACATGTGAAGTAAGTACTCCCTGCTGGCCCTGTGGGAGCCAGTGAATACCTGTGTATTCAGGGCTCCTAGCTGGCCCTATGGAAGGAAATGGGGAAGGAGGTTTGGAGAGCATGGAGACCACAACCTTTGCCAATGAGGAAGGCAGAAAGGTTGCTGGCCTTGCATCCAGTCTTTGGTGATTCTCTAGCACCACATTGTCCGTACACCTTGTTTGTTGGGGTCCCTGCTTCAACTCATACCAACAATGGGTGGGGGAGCTTACACTGGTACACCTACCTAACATGGTTTTGTCCTTCCTTTTTCTCATGCATACTATAATATAGGACTAAATTCCTTTCATACCTGGGCTGCCTGGGAATGTCCTTGGAAGAAGTTGCATAGACACACTGCTTGCTGTTCCTGGTTCTCCAGTTCTTGATGAGACTTGGCTGGGCTGCAAGACAAGAGAGTGAGACATCTACAGGCTTAGCAAGATTTAAAAGCACAAGAAGGCTGGGACAATGAGTCTGTGCATACAGTATCTCCTTCCCATCTGAGATCTGAATTTATCCCCCAGAGTGCAAGGAGAAGAGCCAGCATACTGGCTGAAGCTTGTCACCTAGCACTTTAAGATGGAGACAAATACACTTCACTTTTGTTTTTCATGGTTTTTTTTTTTTTGAGACAGTGTTTCTATATTGAACCCTGACTGTAGACCAGGCTGTCCCAGAACTCACTGAGTTGCTCCCTTTCGTCCTCTTGATTAAAGATTTGTGCCACCACCATCCAGCTAGACAGGTGCATTTTAACCTTGATACCCTTACAAAACCCTGTGTCCAAATGTCAACATGTTCAGCACCTGTGAATTGACATTTGAGACTGAAGTACACGTGCACACACAGACTATGTACACATAAAGTTGAGCATGCACGTGCATGTACATAAAAGGACACACATTCTCCATGTTAACACAAGTTAAACATATCATGTGAGAGTGCACCTGCATGCACACTAAAAACAGTCGACTTAAGACCCAGGTAGCCTTTGGAAGGCCTGACCTTCTTTCTGCAGGAGCATCCTGGTGGGTAAGACTTAGAAGAATCAGACAGGGTGATAACGCTGAGAACACCTGAGAGTTCTTCCATGGATGTGGATGATTGACAGAGCCCAGCAGGCCAAGCTCTGGGGAATCTTAGTACTACTGAGGACATTCTAGATGGAGGGCTGCCAATGTGATCCAGCTTTGTTACCACTATGGGTCACCAGAATGTCTCACTTCCATGCAGCATGGACCAGGCACCTCTCAGAAGCAAAGGCAGATGGCCTTGCACTGGGGAGAAAAGAAGGCCACCTGGATCAGTTCTAACATTAACCTCCTCCACTCCTTAATCATGACATATATCTTTTATATTGGAAATAAAATTCACATTGTTAAACGGTCATTTGGATGTGATGTTGTTGTTCGGTTTTTTAATGTAAAAAGGACTAGGTCCAGCTCTGCTGTGCTTCCCAGCTGAGGTGCAGGGATTGCTCTTCTAAATACTCCAGCTGGTGAAGGACAGGGCCACCTCTCCTGCTCTCATGATTCCAGGTCCAAGTCTGCTGCCTGCTGCAGGTGCTGAGGGACAAATACAGAGGAGTGTACCTCCCTGTACGTGTCCCAGTTCTGCCACACTCCCTGTACTTGGGCCCTTTCTGACACACTAGCATTCTCTGGGCTGAATAACCCTTAACTCATACAACTTTTGGGTCCCTGAGTACTGTGGCTGGCTCTGGGTGGGATCAGATTTCCTGTTCTCAGGCCTCTAGGGCCAGATCTCCCACAATGCCTAGATGAAGGTGGGGCTAGTTCTGTACAACCCTCAGACATCAACACGACCCCAGTAGCAGGCCAGACCAAGGATTACTGCCTGGTATTTAGTAGTAACAGATCTCTGCTGCTGCAGGGCCTTGTTAACATCTTGTGGGTGCCAGGGCCAGCTCTTCTAGCTAGCTGGAGCCCTGGTCAGAGTGGAAACACCTGGAACATGGCAGGTGGTCCAGATAGCTAGCAAAGCTGGATGGTTTCTTGGTTTTTCAAAATATCACTCATTTCACCAAACACTCACTACAACTGCCCATAGTTCAACTTCCAGGGAATCTGGAGCCTTCTTCTGACCTTCAGAGGTCATATAAGTAAAAGTACATAGAATGCTTTCCATCGCTATTTTCAGTGTCCTGTAGTAGTACCTTTGAGTGTGCTGTATGGGTGCCCTTAAGGTCTAGATTGTAAGGTTTCCTAGAGCTAAAGTTAGGGCAATTGTGGGCCACCTGACCTGTTCCTGAGAACCAAATGCAGGTCATTTGCAGACCTGGGTTCCAGAGCCAGCTCCCCAGCCTAGACACTGTGGATTTGGAGTGTCTGGTGCCTTATCAACTTCTCTTGACTTGATTTTCTTGGTGCCTCTACTCACTGTTGTCCTTTCCAATGAGCAGCTTTTAGTGTCCATCATCCTTTGTTTTGTTCTTTCAGTTTGCAGTTGGCCCCTTTCAACCTGAGCTATGTCATCTTTTGCTTCAGCAACTTTCCAATCAACTGAAGGAGAAACACCAGGTCGTTAAATTTTGGCTTGGCTACTAAAGCGCTTGCTGGGCAGAAGCTGATGGATTGCTTGGCACACTGCCCTACCTTCACCAGAACTAACTCAAACTGAGGACTGTGAGGGCTGCCCCATCAATATCTGGAGTTGAGTGGTCCTCCTCTTCTTCCTCATGGTGGCCAGGAGCTTGCCTTTCCAAGGCAGATCTTCTGCTGACTTGAGGCAGCACATTATTGCTGCAAACTCCAGGATTCCATCACGTTTCCATCGATATTTCCACTGTCATTGTCAAACTGCTGATGATCACTCCCTGCAGGAGGCCAACCCACACTTCATTGTGAAACACCCTTGATCAGGGACAGCAAGGCACACTTACCACCTAACTCCACAGAGACTTTCCCAGGCACTTCAAGACATAGCAAGAAGACCATGAGAGTCATGGAATATAAGCTGGAGAAGTCATTGCTCCTCTGAGAGAGTAAATATTCAATCAGGTGATGGCAACCTACCTGATTCTACAACACCAGTCACCCAAAAGAGACTGCTCCCACCACCAATGAAAAGCCTAGAAATGCATGGAGCCAGGCCTGGAAGACCTTCCATAGAAACCCCTGAAGGGCCACCTCATGCTTTTTGAACAGGGAGTAGGCAACAGGGATGCTGACCAAAACAAGGAGAGGAGGAGGGAGAGGCATGGCCAAAGGGAGCTAAGAGTCCTTGGAGAATCAGTGGGGTGCTATGGCCCTACAAAGCCTGCCCAGTAAGTACTGTGTGTTTCAAAGTCACTAAGAGCCTCCTTTTATGTCTTTCTGCTTTGAAGTCCTAAAGGAGCTTAGCTACAGCTTCTCAGCTTGTGATCCCCTACCCTCTTACTCCACCCTAGGGAAACTTCAGAGCTTGTTCTATGGGAAGTACTTTGCTTTGCTCCCTGTTTCTTGCAGGGAACACAGTCTTCTTCATGAGGTAGACTGTTCTCCCCAGAGAGTGGGAGGCTCCCTAGTCAGCCTGTCTCACTTGCCCCAAAATACAATCCCAGGTTGACAATGAGGCCTTCAAGTGTCCCTATGTAAGAAAATGTTTAATTTCTCTGTAGAAACTCTGAACTCTGAGGTCAAGTCTATACCAAAGTGGAAACTAAACAGTTGTTATAGGAATCAAGGCCAATCTTTTCTTTTTCTGTTTTATAATGAAAGAAAACTAAAAGTCCAAGGAAGAAAATTATCTGCAATGAACGAAACTATCATTTTCTTAGGAAAGTCAGATAACTAGTGTGTGTGTGTGTGTGTGTGTGTGTGTGTGTGTGTGTGTGTTTAACGCTTTTGGAGAGGTCTTAATTAGCAAACCAGATTCAGTTGCAGATGGGGTTGGTTAAGACTAGATATGACCTTAAAATCTCCCCACCTCCACCCCCACTCAAGAGAACTGTCCTGAGCTCTATTAGCCAGGTGGGCTCCTGGAAGTCAGTGCTGAAGAAAGCCGGTTTGCTTATGGAAAGTTTCTCCACTCTGGATCAGAGAAGACAACCTGACTGGGGAAAGACTTGCCAAGGTTGCTGAGAAAAGTCCCAAGGCATCTGCATGAAGGCACCACAGTGCCCTGCTTCCCACAGAAACAGCAAGGACAGGTGAACTTTCCCCTGCCCAGATGTTGTGGTGACAAGGCAGTTAAGTATGGTCACAGCTCAATGTTCTGGCAAGGAAAGGGCGGAGGGCCAGCACTGTCAGGAATGGGACCAGTTTAGTCTTAAAGGAGACTAAGGTTGGCCACAGGAAGGTCTGAAAATTCTCCTAGGAGGCTCTATGCCTTCTGTCCCAACTGGCTTCATTCCTTGGAAAACTTAAGGTCCCAACCTCACTTCCTAGGTGGGAGACCAACACAACAGACCACAGGCTAATGGCCTGAGTGCAATCAAGGCTGATCCCTAAGCCTTGTTCCCCCACAACTTCTGAACAGACCCACCACACACTGAGCCAACAGAGAAAGGACACTCACTGTGGAGGCAGTGACCAAGGAGGTGATTCTGAATCACCCAAGGGTAGAAATGGAGAGGGTCTGGATGCTGGGAGCTGAAGAAAGAGTGAGGGGGTCGAAGCAAGGAGGAGCCCAGCTGGTGAGCCCGATGCATCATCAAGGTCCGGTGGTTTTGGCCTGGTGGAATATCTGCTAGGGCCCTCCATGGAGCAAGCGGCTGGCACAAGCAGAGGCAGCAGCAGGGAAGCCACTCACCAAATTGGGTGAGGGTAGTTGAGCACCTTGGGCCTGAACAGTTACTCTGAGGCGGCCACAGGTGGCGGATGGAAATCGGCACTTTTGCTGCCGACTCCTGCCGGTGCCACCCAAGGACTCTATGATAAAATCCCTGCTAGGCCGCAGGCTGGAACGTGGTTGCAGCCCTAAAGTAAGGGGCTTGTGAGAGTCCTAGCACCAAGTTGAGCCTCTGAGCAACGCCTGGAGCATGGTCCCAGAGTCCCCCGGGGCAGCTCTGAGCAACCGCCAGGGCGCGAGCTCTGTGTACTTCATGAGCCACTCCTGGTCCTCTCCCTTACAAGTCACACCGCTACGGACCCTGCCCGGGATCTTCCAAACTTCTCCAGGTTTTGACAGCAGTTTTGCAAGAAGAGTTAGCAGGCACCTGCCCCGTGTTTACCATTGGCCTCCCTACAGCTGTCGCAAGGTGGGGTGTCGGGGTGGGAGATGGATGGCAGGTAGGGATGTGGTCCCCAGTCTGATGCAAAACCCAACTGGCATATTGGTACTTGATCTAATGTCCTCCTCCCACCCTCCTCTCTGCAACTTGATTCTCTGACTCAAGTCTTTACCCACAGAGGCAGTCAGTCTGCTCTGAACGGGACATCTACAGAGCCTGGGCTTGAGGAAAAGTATCAACCTCTCTTCTAGCTTGAACCGCAGTTGAACCCCGTCCTTTCGTCCTGGATGTTCTTTCAGTTCTTAGAGAACCCGGATACAAGCTTAGGATGGGGGTTTGGGGTCCAGCCTAGATTCTCTGGAGAACCTGGTCTGCCTTCACCTAACCTACCAGAGCTCTCCTGCTCAACCACCATTGGCCTCTGGGTCCCTATTCTGAAGCTGAGGTGATGTTCCTGAAATTTCACGCTTAATGGATATTTAGGGGAAGACTGCTTCAAACAGGACATGCATTCTTATCCCAGGGCCAGGTTCTCACTGTCCAGGAAGAAGCCACAGAGCTCTGCAGCTCTCCAGCAGCCATCTGTAAAGCTCCAGTGGAGAGATTTTGCCAGGATTGGTGGGGGTTTGATCACTAAAGTGGCAGAGGTGGGGATCTGGAAGATGGTCTCCTTGAAGCAAGGTCTGGGCAGAAACACAAGTTCCATTGAATAAAATTGTCTAGGCTTAAGCTCTAGGAGACAGCCAAGTGTTGGGCTCTATGGGGGAGATGACAGAACAGGCCCCTTGCTGGTCTTAGTGGTCTGGATCCCACAGGTCATCCTCAGGCTCCTGTCTTCTACTCTCATGTCTAGTGTAGACAGTCGTAGCTAAGAACTCCTTAAAGGAGGCAATCAGATCAGAAGCTGGACTGTCCTCACTATCCCAGTCTTGCATCTAAAGTACCTGCTCAGTTCTTCACTCACCCTCCCTCCCTATTCCTCTCCTGGAATTCCCAGACTCCCTTCTGCCATCTGCAGGCATTAATCCCCTGCCTGGTTTCCTCATTTCTGTTCCCCTTAGAGCCTCCTCTTCCTAGCTACTCCCCTGCAGCAGCTGGAGAAGTAGCCAAGGCTTCCATCCCTTCCTGGATTTTGCATGGAAGTCCTGCCCTCTGCCCTGCTCTGCCCCTCCACAGCTTGCATTCCTCCCGTTTTACCACCTTCCTTTACTGAAACACCCCTGCCTTTCACCTGCAGACTGCTGCCCACTTTATCCAATCCTGTGCTCTGCCTTCCCACCCAAAGTGTTGTGCTCTGCAGGAGATGGAGGCCCATCACACACAGTAAGAGCTCCCACATAAAAGTCACCTGGGTAGCAGCTGCCCTCTTTGTTGGGATAAACTAAGCAAGTATCTTCAAGACTTCCCTTTAGCTTCAAGGTAGTGGTGCAGTGTCTAGCCAGGCCAGGTAATTTCTCCATAGAGCCTTGACTGTGTGGGAAACTCCATCCAACATGGTAAGTTTCTCTCTCTCTCTCTCTCTCTCTCTCTCTCTCTCTCTCTCTCTCTCTCTC
>JANHMN010000008.1:21866027-21944017 GCA_030674055.1 Rhabdomys pumilio
GCAGGTGCCAGGTAATTTGAGGAGATGCAGTATAGATGGAGAAGTTAGAAGCAAGCTTGGATCCTGGTCCTGTCTCACTTCAGCATTAGACAGACCATTTTGCCTCTGTCTCCAGAACGCTGTCCTAGTCCAAAGAGCTACAGACAATTGAATGGCACCCCTTAGCTTCTCACAGTCTGTCACACATTGCTATCCTTCTAAGCACAGAAGTCACAGGTTTAGAAGAAAGGCACGGTGGCATATGAATAGGCTGATGGGACAAGACAAGGTCTCAGAAGATCTCATACGCTTAAATCTCCCTAAGAACATGGCCTATCTTATTCATGCGAGTGCCCTTTCTCCATTCTATTCAGTGTGACAGCACAGCTCAGCCTGAGATGCTCACCACTCAACAATATCTCTTTACTTGTCTTTGAACATTCAATGTGTCCACTGAATGATTTCCATACAGCTTTACTGGGCGCTGGGCATACATGGAGGAATAGTATGTGTCCCTTGAGGGACACAATCAGATAGCTAAACATATAAAGATATTTTGTTTTTTAGTTTCAGTCTTAATTCATTTTTATGTGTATGCATGTTCCTCCCACCTGCTAATCAGACAACTCCTAAGGCTGAGTTCCTCTGCCCTCACTGCTCCAACTTCTTGGGAGTCCATATTTTTCTTGTAAAGTGAGGAGTCATTACCGTAGGTAGGGGCACTTAAGTCTTTGGATTCTTTATTGAGAATATAGATCAGGCTCCCCTCCTTGTCTAGCCCCCAGGAAGGTACCAGCTAGGTCTGGAGACAGCAGTGTCAGGACCACCCACCTACCTGGGGCATAGCTCAGCACCCTCACACTGGGTTCCTCAACAGCCAGGACCTGGTATAACATTTCCCGGGCAGCCTTCCCTGCACAGTAGAGACCCCAGCCCTTGAAGGGCTTCAGGGCACACAGAGATGAGATGTTAACCACAGTCTTGCTCAGGTCAGGGCTATCCGGGAAAGCATTCAAGGTGCTGGAGGTCAGGCAGAGCATGGACGTCAGGTTCAGAGCCCAGTAGTTGTTCACCTCAGCTAGGTCATTCACCTTCAGGAAGCCTTTGGAAACATCCCCAAGAGTGCCTATAAAAAACAAACAAACAAACAAACAAAAAACAAGAACAAAAAAAAAAAACAGGGCAAAGGAAATGACACAGCTGTGGGGTTCTTCTCCCTCAGCCTTCCACAGTTCCTCCCCATAGCCATTTGCTATCCCTCTGCTCCAGCTCTGAAGACATCCCTAATGCAAGAAGACTACACCTGAATGCTCTTTTTAGTAAAGCAGAGAGATTTGTTCAAAAAAAAAAAAATCTTCACTCACACACCCGCCAGGGGGCACTGTCACCCCGCAGTGACTCTGGTACATCCCCCTCTACACTTGGACTTTGGACTTTTGGGGACTTACCCTCCACCTACCCAAAAGGTGAGAGCTCGCAACCCCGGTCTGGTTAGGAATCTCACCTGCGTTGTTGATGAGCAGCAGGCGCTGCAGCCCCTCGGGCCTAGGGAGCTCGCGCACCGCGCTCAGCAACTGCTGCACGCCGGCCTCCGTGCCCAGATCGGCGGCTGCCAGCTCCACTCGCAGGCCGGGCTGCTGCGCGCCCAGCTCCTCCTTCAGTTGCCGCAGCGCCGAGTCACTGCGAGCGCTTAGGAGCAGCACGGAACCTGGCGACAGCAACCGGGCCAGCTGTGGGGCCAAGGCGCGGCCGAAGCCCCGGGAGGCCCCGGTCAGTATGCACACAGCGCGGCCCAGCCCGTCTCCCTCCATGCCTGGAACTCAGCCTCAAGCGCTGCCACTTAACCGGCATGGGCGGAGCCTGTCTTTGGCTTTGGACAGCGGAAGTTCGGGCCAGCATCCATGGGTGTTTGGGTGAAAAACGTGACCAATAGCCAGGGAGGCGTGGTTCGGCAGGAAAGCCTATTCCCCTTCCCAGCGCTTCCGGGTTTCCCTCGCGCGCCACTCCCACAAGCTCAGCTACTTCTAGCTTTCTGAGAGGCGTGTTCGCAATTTCCACCCCGTTCCAGGATCACCTTCCTCCTCCAGTACTGGTTGTCTTCCATTCAGGACATACCAGTTAGCGACCAGTGACAGCCTTGGATGAAGTCCTTGCCTGAGGAGAGAGTGTGGTCCCCTTGCACTCTGATCAACAGAAGCCTTCTCTGGAAGAGCGCAGCAGCTCCCCCAGGAGGTGCTAGGCAGACAGAACCAGAAACTGAAGAGCACACAGGGGAAGAGAAAGGCTGAGAATCACAACAATCTCAGGAACAAGACCCATCTTCAGTGAAAACACTGGGTTCCTTGGGACCCGTGGACAGCAACCTTATTCTGTAACTTGTGTCATGCACCCCAGAAACTACTTTATAATCTCAAATGGTAATGGAAAATTTCCCAGCACTCGGGAGATGTCAGAGGAGGATAAGGAGTGAAGGACACAGAGATTGCTTTGGTCCATTTTTAGTATGAGGTGAGCTAGAGTCCATCGGAGTTACAGGCAGGCAGGCTAGCGGCTAGCCCCTCTTTGTTTTAGAAAGTTACAAGTGGTAGGACTTGTCTCTTAGCCTGGTCCCTTAGGGAAGCCAGAAATCAGTAGGGGCCATTCTCAAGTCCCATATTTTTTTTTTCAGTCGGGTGAGCCTTCATCCTAGGCCAATGAGCTAGGAGACCTAGCGAAATACAAGCCTTACAGGCCTGTAGGAGAAGAGCACCAGAATGTCCAGAAAGACCAGTCTTGTGCCAAATCAGCACTTCTCCATTAATATCTCGTTTCTATGCCAGAGTTCACTTTCTGCAGGTTCGTACATATGAAACTACTTAGTTTTCACCAGTCTCTTGAATTTGTTATCTTATTTCCAAAAGTAGCTGAAGGACCGTGAACAGACATAGTGAGTTCAAGGCCAGCATGCTGTCCTTGCTGAGTCTGAACTCCAGAACCAACATTAAAACCTCTAGGTGTGTGGCCAGGAAGTGGTGGTAGACACATTGTCCCCTGGCCTCCACCCCCCAACACATTCACTGTCACAGGAATAGGCACACACATTAACATACAGAAAAAGAAAGCCAGGAAAGGGAGAGTTTCTTAAACCAAAGTAAGCACACAGTGTCCTGTTTACATCACCCCCTTTAAAAAAATATTTATTTATTAATTTGGTTGGTTGGTTGATGTATGTGAGTAAACTGTCCCTCTTCTTCAGAAGAGGGCATAGATGGTTGTGAACTACCGTGTGGTTTCCGAGTGTGATGGTTTGTATTTGCTTGGCTCAGGGAGTGGCACTATTAGGAAGTGTGGCCTTGTTGGAGTAGGTGTGTCACTGTAGGCATGGGCTTAAGACCCTCGCCCTAGCTGCCTGGAAACCAGTGTTCTGCTAGCAGCCTTCAGATGAAGATGTAGAACTTTCTCTCAGCTCCTCCTGTACTATGCCTGCCTGGAAGCTGCCATGCCCCTGCCTTGATGATAATGGACTGAACCTCTGAACCTGTAAGCCAGCTCCAATTAAAATATTGTCCTTTATAAGACTTGCCTTGGTTATGGTGTCTGTTCTTAGCAGTAAAACCCTAAGACACTGGAATTGAACTCAGGACCTCTGGAAGAGCAGTCAATGCTCTTAACCACTGAACCATCTCTCTAGCCCCTATATCTCTTTTTTAAAAGTTTCTTTTTAACATCTTTTTATTTATTTTTTTGTGTGTATGGGTTTAGCCTGCATGTACGGCTGTGAACTACATGTGTGCAATGCGGAGTAGAGGCCAGAAGAGGGCATTGGCTTTCCCAGGGACTGCACACATAGACAATTATAAGCTGCTATGTAGGTACTGTGAATTAAACCCCAGTCCTCTTGAAGACCAGCCTGCTGCTCTTAATCGCTCAAGATCAAGCTCTCCAATGCATGAGGAGCGTTCACCACCAAATCCTGCCCCACTGTCAACTTGTCAGCATCTTTGACTAAGGTTGCCACTGCCACCACAATTCGAGGCAGGCAGGCCACTCAGCTGCTACAGAGTCTAGTTTCTTTGAGAGGTATACCACTGGTCTTTTCCAGGGCCCTAGCTTCTGTGTTAGGACCCCCTTTGCTACCCCTCCATTCTCAGCCATGTACAGGTGGAAAGGCTTGGACACGTCAGGAAGTCCCAGGGCAGGGGTTGACATAAGAGCTGTCTTGATGCTGTCAAAAGCAGCCTGCTCTTTCTCTCCCCACTCAAATGGCCTATCACTTTTAGTCAATGGATAGAGGGGTGCTGCCATCTTGGTGAACCCTGGGATCCATAATCAACATAACCCAGCTGTCCCCAGGAATTCCCTTACTTGTTTGGCATTGGAGGGAGGGAGGATGTGAAACACAGACTCTTTTCTTGCTTCTGACAGCCATCGCTTTCCATCTCTGAGCAGATACCCCAAGTAACTGATCTGTTTTCTGCAGATCTGGGCCTTCTTAGCAGAGGCTCTGAAACCTAGTTTTACCAGTTCAGCTAGTAATCGATGGGTTCCATCAAGGCACATGTCTCTGTTAAGGCCAGCCAGGTGAATGGCATCTATGAATTGAAAAACAACACAGACAGCTCACTCCTGTCATGGGCGGTGCATAAACAAAGCGATACAGACGGTTCTCATCCCTGTCACAGGTGCAGAGACCAGGTTACACAATCAGGACATAGAAAGACTGCCGGTGGAAGGCTCCAATAACCAGACAACATGGCCAGTCTACACTGGACCTAATCTAACAGGTTTCTAACACCACCAGCAATGAACAACACAAACACAATTAGACACAGACACACTGACACGAGAGTGCAACAAACACTGCCCCAGGCAATGGTGGCCAAAGACCACCTTCAGGCAAAGAAGGGTGGTTCCTGACCCTATCTCCCACACAAACAAACCCCGGGGTGTCCCCCAGGAAACTGTGGCCTGCAGTGTGCCAACACGTCTACCCCACTGCTTCCACTACCCACAAATTCCCTCTCGGAACTCGGAACCTGACCCTTATCTCAGGGTCCTGACCCTATTCCAGGGTCCTGCTCTCTGTGGCTTGCCCAGTTCTTGCCCCTGCCATGAGCACAGAAACCAGGCTACACAGATGGTCACCCCTGCCATGGGCACACAAACACTTCACAGACACAGACAGACAGTTGCCCTTGTCATGAGCAGACACCTCACAGACACAGAAAACAAAGAACAGACAGACAGCACACAAACCTCCTCGAGCAAGTGAACTTCTGATTCTGGAGCCGTGGGGGTCTGAGAGAGCGAATCTCGGTGGAACCTCCAAAAATGTTGAACTCTAGGATCCAAAACAGGGGACTTGCTTTCCCAGAGTCACCATGAGGCTTAATGATTCCATGCACTGGGGCGCTCTTGCGTGCAATCAGGAGAACCCTGAACAAAAGCTGGGAGCAGTTCTTATACAGAGCTTACAAGGGCAACCACAAAGGACCACAAAGGCTGACCTTATGTTAGGTGACTAAGATTCGCACAGTACTTTTATGACAATGAGTGTCTTCCGTTTGCCCAGGTTTATTACATTCCTGGAATGTGTCTCCATGTTCTGAGCCTTCCTCACCTACAGGTAGGTTCCCTTCCCTGTGGTCTGAGGAATGTTAATCAGCCTCTCCCTTCCTCCTCAGAATGTTAATCCAGCAAGTGTCCTCTGACTCAGGAATAATGTACTCCTCCAGAATTCGTCCCAGGGCAGTGAATTCTAAGTTCAAATTGAGACCTGAATATCTCACATTTAGTTCTTACAGTTGTCCTTGCTTCAGACAGGGTGGCTGAACAATCCATTACCTGGGCATGAAGGCTGGAACCTGGGTTTTTTTTTTTTTCTAATTTAATTTTTTTTTTAGTAATTAACTTGCCTGGGCTTGCCTGGACTTGTCCAGTTTTTAGGCTTGTCTCCTTAACCGCCAGTTTAAAGTCTGCCATGGAATCAGTCTAGCCTTCTCAAGATCACATTGGCAGCCCGCCAACTGGAATGTCCTCAGTAGTACTAAGATTCCCCAGAGCTTGACCTGCTGGGCTCTGTCAATCATCCATATCCATGGAAGAAGTCTCAGGTGTTCTCAGTGTTATCGCTCTGTGTGATTCTTCTCAGTCTTACCCACCAGGATGCTCAGGCAGAAAGGAGGTCAGGCCTTCCAAAGGCTGCCTGGGGCTCAGGTCAACTGTGGACTTCTTCATCACTGTTTTTAGCGTGCATGCAGGTGCACTCTCACATGATATGTGTAACTTGTGTTAACATGGAGAATGTGTGTCCTTATGTACATGCACGTGCATGCTCAACTTTATGTGTACACAGTGTGTGTGTGTACGTGTACTTCAGTCTCAAATGTCAGTTCACAGGTGCTGAACATCTTGACTTTTGGACACAGGGTTTTGCAAGGGCATCAAGGTTGAAATGCACCTGTCTGGCTGGATGGTGGTGGCACATACCACCTTTAATCAGGAGGACGAAAAAAAGGAGGAGGAGGATCTTGGTGAGTTCTGGGCTAGCCTCATCTACAGAGTGAGTTCTAGGATAGTCAGGGCTCACTATAGAAACACAATCTCAAAAAACCATGAAAAAAGTGAAGTGTATCTGTCTCCATCTCCAAGTGCTAGGTGACAGGCTTCAGCCAGCATGCTGGCTCTTCCCTTGCATCTGGGGAATAAACTCAGATCTCACATTGTAATGTATGCACAGAAAGAGTCACCATCACAGCCTTCTTGTGCTTCTAAATCTACCCCAGGCTGCAGATGTCACACTCTTGACTCGCAGCCCAGTCAACTCTCATTAGGGACCTGAGGGCCAGGAACAGCAGTGAGGCTATGCTGCTTCTTCCAGGGACATTTCCCTGGGCAGCCCAAGTATAAAAGGTATTTTGTTCCTTTATTATGGCAGGCATGGAAAAAAGAAAGAACAAATCATGTTAGGTAGGTGTACCAGTGTAGGCTCCCCTGCTCGTTGTTGGTATGAGTTGAAGCAAGGATCTCAGCAAACCATGTGCACTGACACTGTACTGCTGTAGAACTGCCACAAGGTGGCAGTAGAACATCAGTTTCTGACTGGATACCTGGCCAGCAGTCTCCCTGCCATCCTTATTGGCAAAGGTATGGGTCTCAATGCTCTCCAAACCTTCCTCCCAATTTCCTCACAAGGGACTATCAGGGAGCACTGAGTACACAGCTCCCCAGTGCCTCCATAAGGGACAGCAGGGAGCACTGGATGCACAGGTCCTCACTGGCTCCCCCAGGGCCAGCAGGGAGCACTGGATGCAGATCTTATGGCTTCCCACAGGGCCAGTAGGGAGCACTTACTTCACAGGTCCTCACTGCTGTGTACAGGGGAGGAACTCAGTGCTCAGCACACATGGATGCCTGGTTTTCTTCTCTCCAGCAGAGAGGTCTTCTGATTCATGGGGAATATGAGCTGTGAGCCACCATGTCACTTTTCTCAGATTTGAGCATTAAAGTTTGGGGCAGGGGTAGGGGTTGTTTTTAAAGAGAGTGTCATGCATTGTAGACTGGCATTTTATATGACCTGACTGTCTGGTCCTCTTGTTTCCACCCCACAATCCTGGGATTCTGGCCATGAACCACTTGATCTGATTTGATTTCATGCTGTCCAAGAACCCAGTGACTCCTGCCTGGTAGGTACACAGAGCTATAGCACCAGACCTGCTGTTGTTGACTTTACAGTTTCACACTGCCACCAAAGCTAGCCTACTGCTACCTATATAGTCCAGGCTGGCGAGAAACTTAGGCTAGTCTCCTGTCTAAGCCTCTAGAGTCAGAGATTACAGGCATCCACCTTCACCATAGCTCTGATTTCTAGTCTTAGGGAAAATCCAGAACGTTCCTAAACTGGCTAAATGTGAGGCAGGTAAGATCACTAAACCTTCAAACAGTGGGCATGAGGCTTCATCTTTCTATTTTGTCAGCTGCCTGTTTCTGCTAAGGCTTGTAGTGGCTTCTGCCTTGTCTTCTGTCCATGGTGCTGCACAGAGAAGGTAGATGAGGTTGAAAGAGTTAAAAAATTTTTTTAACTTTCCATAGATGGAGTCGAAAGTGCAGTTCAGCTTGTTCTGCGCTTTGGGTCCTGAGAAACACTGACCACAAGATGGATTAGATAGAGTTTGAGAGGAGTTCAGGCCAGCCTGCCCATACACCCTGGATACCAGAGACAAACTGAATAGGGTTTGAGTCTTAAGAGAACAAAGAGATATTCCCCCCTGACCGTTTCTTGAACCTGTCACAGAAGCTGAACACTAGACAGGTACTTTCTATAGGTACTTAATCATGACCCCCCCCATCTCCCCTGGGCTGTGGCTTTTCCCTATAAAAAGCTCTTCCTCTTTCCAGAGGGGGTCATACTTCATTGCTTGCCTCTGTGTAGGACAGGCTGGAAGTGCGACCTCAACACATTGATTTGAAATATACCTTTGCTGTTGCATCAAGTTCGGTGTCTTTGCAATTATTGGGGTGGCCGTGAATTCCCGAGAGCAGGGAGGGGGTTCTTCCCCTCCCGTCAGGCCTTACAAGGTCAGCCCAGGGCTGCTAGTCAGAACACACCTGCAAAGCTACCTGGCTACACGGGGACAGTCCTGAAAACTTCTACATGTTGACGTGAGCTTCCTTGAGATGGCATGGCAGTGGACAGCCTCCTTTCCCTCCCTCCACCAGCTCACGGCTCAGCAGCTTCAGAAAAGAGAAGTCCAGCTACAGCTCATGTCTGTAGTACTTGGACATATTCTCAGTAGGAAAAATTAGTCATCTAGAAAGGAAGGAAGAAAGGAAGGAAGGAAGGAAGGAAGGAAGGAAGGAAGGAAGGGAGGGCAGAGTCAGCAGTACAGACCTTTAACTCCATTAAAGGACTGTGGAGGCAGGAGGAGAGAGAATTCAAGGGCGTCTTCAGTTACAGAATGAGTCCCAAGCTAGGGTGACATACTGGTGTGTGACTCCCCAGTTGAAACAGCTCCTGCCCAGCATGCAGGAAGTCCTGGGTTTCTTCCCCAGAACCAAATAAACCAGACGTGGAAGGAAAATCCTATAATCCTTACATTTGGCAGGGAGGCAAAGAAATCAAAACTCCAGATAATTCACAACTGCATAGAATTTTTGAAAAGACCATTAAGGCTGGGTGCACAGCTCTCTCCCCTACATCAGTTGGCACCTGGTTGTGCCCTTCCCCCAACCTTGAACAGGCCTGAGAGACCTTGCTTACCACAACAGACCAAGTGATAGGATCTAGGTGGAGTTACCCACCTTAGCTGCATGGAACTTAGAAGAAGAACTGCCCCTGGCCCTGCCTTGAGATATCTCCAGTCATGACCTAGAACGGATTATGGATTATCCCACCCATCTCCGGCTGAAACCAGGAGGGGGTTTGGGTTGGGCCTTTCCCTTTAAATTGAGAGCTGAACATTAAAGCTTGGAGCCTTGATCAGAGAACTTTGTCTTGGCTTCATCTCTTCTTGACCTCTGTCCTCTTTCACTCCCAGCGCCCTTTTCAGGTGAACCCAGTTAATTCATGGCTGCAGGCGGCTACACCTGGTAGAAGGATCAACAATCCTTGGTGGCCTGTACTGGACATAGAAAACTGGAGTCAAAACAAGAAGAGAGAAAAAAAGAAAGGATTCCTCAGTAGAAAGACCTGATAGGTATGTCACCATGGGAACTGAGTCCATGTTCACTGGCAAAGAAAAGAAAGGACATGAGTATAAAGTTTAGACAGTCAGCAGTGAGGAGGAAAGGGAAACAACGGAGTTGGCAAACTCTAGATACTGCTATAAAGACTGAATTTGTGATTGATATATCCATGACCACAGAGGTAACTCTCTCTCTCTCTCTCTCTCTCTCTCTCTCTCTCTCTCTCTGTGTGTGTGTGTGTGTGTGTGTGTGTGTGTGTGTGTGTGTGTGTCTCCCCTCACACTTGTAGGCCAGGAATAATCCTCAAATGCTTTTCCACCATAACTTTTGAGACAAGGTATGCCAGTGATCTCAGGCCAACAAGCTCCCATTTCTGCCTCTCTGGACCTCCAGGCCTAAGATGACACAAGGATGCTGCCTTGTCTGATTTTCACAACATCATTTTCTTACACTGTGACACTTTACCCAACAGCCATCTCCACAGCCCCAGAGACCAGATCTGATCATTCAAAATATGTAGAACAATGCATGTTCTTTTTCAGACATGATTCCACTCAGCCTGGAACTTACTCTTACCTACACTGGCCTTGGACTTTTGATACTTGACAGGGCTGAGTGGTTTTTAATTTCATGTATCTCTTTCCATCACTTGTGATTTTATGTTTGTGGTTTTGTGTTTGCCACGTAAGGCCATCTCCAGTGTGACATGAATCCCTAGGAGCCCAGTTTAAGAAAGAGCACATGAGGCCTGCCTGTGTAGGAACCAAATGTGAGATATTCAGGTCTCGGTTTGAACTTAGAATTCACTGCCCTGGGACGAATTCCAGGAAGAGTACATTATTCCTGAGTCAGAGGACACTTGCTGGATTAACATTCAGGAGAGAAAGGGAGAGGCTGATTAACATTCCTTAGACCACAGGGAAGGGAACCCAACTGCAGGTGGGGAAGGCCCAGAGCATGAAGACACATTCCAGGAGAGGGGTCCAGGGTGGTAGGGGGTCAGGAAACAGCCCTTAATGTGATAAACCTGGGCAAACGGAAGACACTCAATGTCATAAAAGTAATGTGCGAATCTGAGTCACCTAACATAAGAAGGTCAGCCTTTGTGGTCCTTTGCGGTTGCCCTCATAAACTCTGTATAAAAACTGCTCCCAGCTTTTGTTCAGGGTTCTCTTGCCTGCATGAAAGAGAGCCCCCAGAGCACCGGAATTATTAAACCTCATGTTATTGCAGTGAGTCCCGTCTGTGAGTGTCTCTGGGGGAGCGCGTCCCCTGGTTTTGAATCTTAGAGTCCAATACCTGACTAGAATTTGTTCATGTACAAGAAGAGACAGAAACTGAGAGAGCCCCACCAAGGGTTCCATGTCCCAGGGCATGGATGGCAAGGAATCATCAGGATGTGAGGCCAGCTCTCCAACCCAGGCTGGGCAGAGCCTCCAAGAAGTCCTTGGATTTGTCTGCTTAGCTCTCCTGGTCCAGTGCCAGAGGCTAGCCCAGAATCCGGGTGATAAACTTTCCCAGAGTTGTGCATTGTGGGTTGGGGTGCATGAGGTCCTATGGTGCTCTTCCTGCCCCTGAGTGGAATAGGAAAGTCCTCTCTTCTAAGATTAGGCAAGAAAAGAAATGTCTGTCCTAACAGAGCTGAGTGTTGCTCAGAGGACAGAGCAGACAAAAACACAAATGTGTTTCACAGAGGTAGAATACTATAGACACATGCTGCTGAACTCAGCAGATATCCCAGCAGGGAATCTCTTGTTGTCCCATGTTCAAATTTGGTTGGAAGGACCATCCATGTCAGTCATACAGGCTTCTGTGTGCCTCATGCTGTGACAGACATTGGCACAGTCTAGGGAGAAAGAACACAGGAGATGACACTTACCAATGTAACAGTGGTAGGGACAGAGAAAGCCCCACAGAAACTCTCTCAAAGGATATCCATGGCTATTTACATGGGCAAGAGCAAGCAACCTGCAAATACTCAGAGAAATGCAAGCAACCTTCTGGATTTGTCCAGCTGAGTGCAGATGCCAGGTAGAGGCCTGAAGTTGTCAGGAGACAGGGCCACAGAAGGTTGCTGCCCCATCATGAGGGTCTCTAGTTCAAACATGTTTGTGATAACAATCACTCTGTCACAATGTAGCATGTGGAGGTGAGTGTGGGATTATGTTGCCAATGTGAAAGGTGGCCTTGAAGGAACAAGCATGGACAGACAGGAGGTGACTTACTAGAGGGTAGAATTGGTGGAGAGGGGACACAGCTGAACCTAGAGACTCCACAGCTGTGGATTTCATATGTTTGCTCTGAGGTCAGTCTGAGGACTCAAGCAATGTAATATATGAATAATGTTTGCAGAAGACTGCCCTCTAGAGGAGTCCCATGTGGGCACTTGCAGTCCTCATTCTCAACCTGGGAACCCATTTTGGGGCAGGTGGGACAGGCTGACTAGGGAGACATCTAGGGAGACTTCTCTGAGGACAGAAGGTTACCTCCTGAACAAGACCATATTCCCTGCAAGAAACAAGGAGCAAAGGACAGTCACGTCCCATAGAACAATCTCTGATGTTTACCCAGGCTGGGAAAGATGCATGGGGCTACTGTTCCATATACAGCTTTAGGGTGCTTTTGCATACAGCCTTCTCCTCTGAGGGGGACCCAGTGAAAACCAGCCCTTTTATTGGAATGTTACCTAGACAGATCTCTTTAGGGGTGGACAGTTCTTCCTGTGCAGGAGGAGCCTGTGACCACACTGGCTCCTGGACATCTGGCCTTGCTCCCTTGAGGGACTGTCTGATTCTCAGCTAGCCTGACTCCCAAAACATGCTCACAAGCCATGGAGCTGGAACTGGTCGTCTTCAGAACTTCAAAGCAGAAAAACACAGGAAGGAGGCTCTTAGTGACTTTGAAACGTGCAGGACTTACTGGGCTGGCCCTGCAGGGCCATAGCACCCCACTGGTTCTCCAAGGATGCTCTGCTTCCTTTGGCCATGCCTCTACCTCCTCCTCTCTCTGCTTTGATCAGCATCTCTGCAGGCCTCTTCTGACTCTACAAGTATGAGGTGGCCCTTCAGGGGTTTCTATGGAAATGGTCTTTCTGAAGTGACACAATGTTAAGTTCCTAAGTGTGCCACAAGAGGGCACACTCATCATTTGTCACAAAGGACAAGAGGAGTATGGATAAATTGAATGAGGACATGTACCCACCTGGTCCTGTGGTTGACTCCACTATCTCCTTTCCTCAGAACCAGGTTTCTACGGGAGACTTGGCTTCTCCTTGGTGGCGGCAGCACAGGTCTCAGAGACAGTTCATAATTGTCTTCTTCACCCTCTTCCAGAAGTGATGTTGGTTACCAGGGAAGGTGGGTCTGCATCCTAAGGCTAGCCCTTGGTAATGGTCTCTTCCTGAATGATGGCCATTCCCTGAATGATGGCCTCTTCCTGTATGATGATAGCTTCTTGGGTGATGGTCTTTTCCTGTGTGAGGGTCTCTTTCTGTAAGGTATCCCAGAGGAGGAATCTGTGAGGGTTACACTCTTAACTGCTGACAGGGTCCCCAGAGCAACTCTTGGGGACCGCAAGAGGACATATTCCTGTCTATGTCAACTCATTCTTGTCTGGTCAGGAAGTGGAAGTATATACAAATAAAATTGTCTGGACACGTGCAGTCAGGCTGCTGTATAACACACTCTTAGACCATGAGAAATTCTCACTGATTTCCAACCTGCAACCCTTGAGGTCATCAGCCATAAGACAGCCCAGGTGGGATAGCTGAGAAGGACGGGACCTCTTTGGCTGGCAGCACACAGCATGCCTTCTGTCACCCTGCCTGGAATTCTTATCCTCCTTCTCCTGGAGCCTAGATGAAGATGAGGCAAAGTGAAGGTAGAGAGAAGAGACTCAGAAGCTTGCCTGTGGAAAGCAGAGAAGGAATGAAGATCTTCCAGGCCTGGCTGCACGCAGTTCAAGGCTTTCCCTTGGTGATGGGAGCAGTCTGTCCTGGGTGACTGGTGTTGTAGAATCAGGTAGGTTGCCCTCACCTCATTGAATTTTTGCTCTCTCAGAGACTGGATGATTTCTTCAGGCTTAAAACCCATGACTCTTGTGGTCCTGACAATGCTAGGTCTCTGGTGACTAGGAAAGTCTGTGTAGAAGTAGATTGCAAGTATGCCTCGCTGTCCCTGATCAAGGAGCACGTCATTATTTGGGTGATTGTGGCCCTCCTGCTGGGATTGGTCATCAGCAGTTTGATGATGACATTGACAATATCGATGGAGACAAAGAGGAACGCTGACATTTGCAGCATTGATCTGCTACCTCACCTTCACAAAAGACCTGCCTCACAAAGGCAAGAGCCCGACCACCATGAGGAAGAGGAAGACCCCTAAGTTCCTGATATCCACAAGGCAGCCCTCATATTCCTCAGCTTCAAAGAGTTTTGGGCCACATTAGGACAGAGTGCCACAAAAATCCACCAGCTTCTGCCCAGGAATCACTAAGCAGCCTGGCCAAAATTCCACAGCTTGCCAGGCAGTTGTAGCGCACACCTTTAATCCCAGCACTTGGGAGGCAGAGGCAGGCAGATTTCTGAGTTCGAGGCCAGCCTGGTCTACAGAGTAAGTTCCAGGACAGCCAGGGCTACACAGAGAAACCCTGTCTCAAAAAACCAAAAAGAAAAAAAAAAAGAAAAAGAAAAAGAAAAATACACAGCTTGGTGTTCCTACTATAGACAACCAAAATGTTGCTGGCCTTTATGTCTCTGTGGGCAATGTGATTGTCGTGGCAGTACTGCACATCCGTCTAGCCTCCCTCTCCTCTAAAGACCCCCACTCATAGATGTGGTATACCAGCCTTCTCTCTGAGGTATGCTGCATCACCAGGCAGGTGGTCTCTCTCGTCTGAACACATGAAACAGCTTGATAATGTTAGGATGGGTAAGGGACTTCATAATGCTGACTTCCCTGTGATAAGCGAAGCATACTTCTTGGTGTTCCTGAGAACTTTTACGGCCACACAGTTGAGTGTGGGCTCACGGTAGGCCAGTTTGACCACTGAAAAGTTTCCTTTACCAGGGTCATCAGCATCTTCCAGTCAGCAGTGAACTTCTCCTTGACAGAGCAGCAAGCCTCCAGGTCTTGCTCCATGATCCTGCCCTCCTTGATATGGCTAGAACCAAACTTGTATTAAGAAATTAAAAAAAAAACATTTAAAATCAAGCCCAAAAGAATGTTTATACCTACAGATTCCTACATCAAAAAGGCAAGAAAATAAAGGTCAGAAATATGTTAGACAACTTAGTCAGGTCTTTGAATGCTTGGAAAGAGGAGAAAGAAAAACACCTTTCAAAGGAGTGAACACAAACTTTGACGTAGGCTAGGTTGACAGGGACCGACTGCAAACTAAAAGAACAACACAAAGAATCACAGACACTAGGAACTGCTCATCAGAGAGGACAACCTTCCTCTCAGCTGATCCCAACACACACTGTGAACAAAAGCAGCAAGAAAATCAGATTCAAGAGAAGTAGATAAGACAACAGACAGCCCAAAACCCACAGTGTCCAGGCTGGGGCGCTGGCTCTGGAGTCCTGAAGGTCTGCTACTCCTGCAAAGAACCAGCATTTGGTTCTCAGGACCCAGGTCAATTCCCCAACTCCAGTTCTAAATCCTCCTCCTCGGGACTCCAAGGGCACCCAGACAGCACACTCAAAGGTACTGTATGTAACGTGAAATGGTGATAAAAATTATTTGATATAATCTTATTTCTATGACATTTGAAGGTCACAAAAGGCGTCAGGCATCAATTCCCTGGAAGTGAACTACAGGTGGTTGTAGTGAGAGTTTTGGCTTCTTTAAAAACCCAGTTATGTTTGTGCATCTGGATGTTGGCACGGCAAGAGCTAGACACCAACAGATTGACTGTGTCACAGGGCTGCTTTCTAATTGGTACAGCGTATATTCCCAGATGGCCAAGGGAAAGCATGAACTCAGTCTATCAAGACCTTTCTAAAGGCCACATGCTCTGCTCTGTAGCAGGTCTCTAGTGCTTGTGAGGCCGCAAACCTTACTACTGTTGTGTTGGGGTTGAAGTTTGAAGAGGGAGTCGGCAGGACACAGACACACACACCACACATCTAGACATGATCAACTTAGCTCTGCCGGCCTGAGGAGAGTCCTCCAGGGTCAGCTGACAGACATGAGACAAAGTGAAAGTCAGCAGAGTCTCATAAAGATGAGCCCACGGTAATTATAAAATTTATGAGAGTGGAGGCAGGAGGATCAGCAGTTGAAGTCATCCTTGACTACACAGTGATGGAGAGGCTAGCCTGTGCTTCAGGAGACCCTGTCTCATGAACCCAAAAAGCAGAAAGCAAAAGATAAAAGAGGAGAAAGGACTGCTTTTGTTTCTGCATGCTCTTTGTTCTAAACACCTCAAAAATTACTGGTCGCTGTGAGACACAGGCATAGACACAAGTGAGTGTGACCTCAGTGACTGAGGTGTGAGGGCTGTGATCAGCCCTTTCCATGCACTTGAAGGTAAGCTGCTGTCACCTCCCACCAGAGGTCATCAGTTTTACACATTAAAGGGACCTCACAGGACCCACCCAGAACCAGCTACATGACAGATACCAAAGGTTAAGGAGGACATGCTCTCTTAATGAAATGTTCATTGTCACCTGGAGGCAGCACCTGTCTCCACAGTCCACACTAAGCACTGGCTAGCAAGTCTAAGAAGCTAAACCATCGCACAATGAAAGGGAGACACAGGTGCTGTCCAGCAATGGGCACCAAAGCCCTACTTGCCAGTTCTCTAATCAGATACTTGATGTTTGAAAGTCACGGAGCACAGACCACCCTTCCTCAGCAACAACATGGAAAACAGGAAGGCACCTGAAAGGGGCTGAGTTGCTGGACCATGAAGGTTCTGTTCCCCACTGCCTCTCCTCTAAAGGATGAAAAGATTGGGATTGGAGGGAGGAGTTTTATTCAAGCCTGACTTGGATATTTGGGTAGATTCTCCCTGTCAGTAAAAAAGTCACCCCCTCTTGTTTTTCCAAAAGGACAAGTGTTAAGAAGGGGGTTCTTTGGAGTGCTGGGGAGACCATTCCAGCACTAGGCAGGTTTTGTTCCTGGACACGTTCTTTGAGCTCTTCAGCCTGTAGAACTCAAGGGCACAGGCTTGATCCTTTGCTTCAACATCATTATTGTCCCCACCTGATAACACACTAGCTTTAGTGACACACTCACCTCCTTAGACAGAAGATACCCCATAGGATGACAGCTGCAGACAGAGGGACCCAAGTAGGTTCAGAGACATGGTATACTGTGTTCTACTATCAAAAGTACAAATCTGGCTCTCTTTAGACTTAATTTATCCCATCTTTGGATTCTTTTTAGCTGCCCACTTCCATAGCTAGCATCAGAAAATGATACCGAGCATTGCCTTTGGCCCTTGCATGGAGTCATGACAAACTGCCAAGAAGATCCTAAGATAACCAACTAGCAGGAGGCTTTCTGCTAAAGCACAGACACACTGGTGCCCTTCCTTAAGAGACCATCCAGTATGTCAGTCCTTGAACAGGACGACTTGATGTGACTTGGCCTGCACTTGAAAGGTAAGGGTCTGAACAAAAAAGGGAAACATGGAGGGACTTGGAAGAGGCAGGGAAGAGGCAGTGTGATCAGGCAAGTGTGCTCAAAGTTCTTCGTGTACATGTATGGAAATGTCAGTGTGAGATTGGTAATGCTATGTGATTAACGTAATTCCAAAATAGTGAAAGCAATAAAGCCATGTAAAATAGGTCATTTTAAAACTGAGCAAAAAAAAAAAAATCTAATTAACAATGAAAATAAAAGTTTCCCCAATCATACTTCAAGAAAGGATAGGAAGTGAGAGTTCGTTTAAATCCATCTGTAAAACAACTGAAATGCAGGAATGTAGAAGAAAACTCACTATGTTCAGATTCAACAAGTCACGAAGATGCAAGTGCATCACCAGCCTAGAAATCCAAATGTTCTCCAACCAACCAACAGCTACTGCACTGTGAGGACAGGAAGCAGCCCCAGCCAGAGCTGGAAATGAGCAGGTAAATGACACAGTGCTGAGGTCATTTCGAAGTACGTTTTTAATAAGCCACCGTATTTTCAAAGGATAGTGTGTAATGTGAGTTACTCCTTGGAGAACTGTCAATAGAAACGAGCACAGAGGACATTGTGGGCAGCTCAGTTTGCAGAACGCTCACCCAGCATGCACAGCAGCTCGGAGTTGATGGACAGCAACATGTAATCCAAGGGCGGCTGTGAGTTGTGGAGGCACGAAGCTCGGGGGTTCAAGGGCACCTTCTGCACGTCCACAAATTCAGTGATAACCAGGGAGATAGGAAATGAGACACAGAAAAGAGGAAGAGAAAGACAGAGTCAGAGACAGGGAGACAGAGGAACTTGTCTTAACACACGGAGTGACAAAGCAAGCCAATAATTATAATCCCTGCCACCCAGGAAGCTGTGCCAGACTGCTTCAAAGTTGTTGTTGTTGTTTTTTTAATTTTTATTTTGATTTCATGTGCACTGGTGTTTTGTCTGTATAGGGGTGTGAGATCCTCTGAAACTGGAGCTGCAGAAAGTTTTGAGCTGCCATTTGGGTGCTAGAAATTGAACCCTAGTTCTTTGGAATAACAGCCAGTGCTCTTAACCACTAAGCCATCTCTCCAGCCCAGACTGCCTCAGGTGTAAGCCCAGCATGGGCTACATAGTACCAGGCCACGCAAAGCAGAGATACACATAAAAGATCCCATCTCAAAACAACAAAAAGCCCTGCCCCTAGTGGCATTGTAGGTATGGCTGCTATGTCACATGTACATCATGGGGTGGCAGAGAGGAGAGAAGCTGTCTATACTAACCTACGAATATCTGAATAGTTAGTAGCCTAACATCATCTCCACCCACCCCCCTGCAAAAAAGGCTAGCCTGAGAAGACCACCACTCCGGTGCCTGTCAGGCCTGGACAGGTTCCCAGGATGGAAAGCAAGCCAGAGACTGAAAGAACTCCACCAACCAGGATTGAGCCCAAGACAGATAGACACTCAGGTGGACCTCTAAAGGAGTGAACCTGAAATGACCACAACTCTTGTGCCATGGGGCTGTGCCATGGGGCTGGGACATGGAGCTAGTCTGAGGTGTATATCAGTCCAGCAGCCAGGCCTGGGGGAGACAATACTCAAGATTACCCCTGCCAAGCACCATAATTTGTAAGCAAAGCAGAGCACTCATGAGATCACCTGAAATGACCCCAGACATTCACTAAGTAAGTGGTAGAGAAATGGAAAAGAAAGAGAAACAGAAGGATGTGGGCAGGACCGAGAGAGGCAGGCCCAGCCTGATCTGAATAGCTGGTACTGTTACCTGGAATCATGGTGGGGTCCTGTGCTGGCACTGGGGCCCACATCTGGGTCCAAGGCCCTGCAGTAGCAGGGATCTGTCATTACCAAAGGGCAAGTGGATATCCCTGGTCTGGCCAGCTGTTGGGGACATGTTGATGTCTGAGGGATATGCAGAACTAGCCCCACCCTTCACCTGGGCATTGTGGGAGAGCTGGCCCTAGAGGCCTGAAAGCAGGACAACTGACCATGCCCAGAGCCAGCTACAGTACTCAGGGATCCAAACATTGCAGGAGTTGGGGGTTAGATGTCCCTAGGGTGCTAGCATGGTAAATCTGGCCCTACCACTAGTGTCCTTGTGGTAGTGTGGATGTGAGAATAGGAGAGCTAGCCCTGCCTCTTCTTTGTTATATAGCAATGATAGCCACCTCGGTCCCTAGTCACCTACAGCAAGCAGGAGATTTTTTCTGGGCTCATGAGAGCAGGAGAGCTGCCCTTGCCCCGAACCCCAATCCCCACCTCCTGCAGCAGTCTGAAGAGTAGGCCCTGCAACCTAGCCTGGGCATCATAGTATAACTGGCCCTGAATGCTGGGGTTACAGATGATCTGGGCCTGCTTCTTGTATGCTGGGCACTGGCACATAAAAGGCAGACACACCCTTCCGCTTCCCTCATCATCTGTAGCATATGAGAAAGTTGACTCCAGCATTATCAGTGGGAGAACTGGCAATATCCCTAACTGGCTGCAGCACTCAGGAGGGCAGTCCTGCACCTCACCTAGGCAGCAGGGTAGAACTGGCACTCATTGTGGGAGTTGAGGATGAGCTGGTCCTAAAGGCATGAGCACATGAGAGCCTTGAGGCTGACAGTCTCTTATACCTTTCAGGCCCTAATCCAGAGCTTTCAATTGGTCCACCCCAACATCCACCCCATCAGTGAACTTCTGCAGTGGCATTAAGGGGCTAGTTCCACAGATCTAAAACCACAGGATCTCCATGACTCAGGGCAAGAGCAGCATATCCAAGAGGAGTCCCAGGAAGGATCCACAGTGACAGAGCGGCAGAAGCCAGAGGCTTCAGGCAGGACACAGTCATTACCATGAACACTTACAAAGAAGTGTGGACTAAAGGGGTGAAAGTGGAACGCCCTGTGAGACACTGCAGCTTCCACAAGAGGTTTTCTCTGTTGCAGGGGAAGGCTGCAAGGGTGGAGGGCAGGTATGGGGGGGGAGGTGAGTGGGACTGGGGGGTCTATGATATGAATGAAGTTCACAAGAAACCAATAAACCTTTTTAAATTAAAAAACCCAACAACAACATCACAACCAAATGACCGTTTAACAATGTGAATTTTATTTCCAATATAAAAGAAATATGTCATGATTAAGGAGTGGAGGAGGTTAATGTTAGAACTGATCCCGGTGGCCTTCTTTTCTCCCCAGTGCAGGGCCATCTGCCTTTGCTTCTGAGAGGTGCCTGGTCCATGCTGCATGGAAGCGAGACATCTCGGTGACCCACAGTGATAACTAAGCTGGATCTCATTGGCAGCCCTCCAACTGGAATGTCCTCAATAGTACTAAGATTCCCCAGAGCTTGGCCTGCTGGGCTGTGTCAATCATCCACATCCATGGAAGAAGTCTCAGGTGTTCTCAGCGTTATCGCTCTGTCTGATTCTTCTAAGTCTGACCCACCAGGATGCTCAGGCAGAAAGGAGGTCAGGCCTTCCAAAGGCTGCCTGGAGCTTAGGTCGACTGTGGACTTCTTCATCACTGTTTTTAGCGTGCATGCAGGTGCACTCTCACATGATATGTGTAACTTGTGTTAACATGGAGAATGTGTGTCCTTATGTACATGCACGTGCATGCTCAACTTTATGTGTACAGTGTGTGTGTGCACAAGTACCTCAGTCTCAAATGTCAGTTCACAGGTGCTGAACATGTTGACTTTTGGACACAGGGTTTTGCAAAGGCATCAAGGTTGAAATGAACCTGTCAAGCTGGATGGTGGTGGCACATACCACCTTTAATCAGGAGGAAGAAAAAGATGAGGAGGAGGATCTTGGTGAGTTCTGGGCTAGCCTCGTCTACAGAGCAAGTTCTAGGATAGTCAGGGCTCAATATAGAACCACTGTCTTCAAAAACCATGAAAAAAGTGAAGTGTATCTGTCTCCATCTCAAAGTGCTAGGTGACAGGCTTCAGCCAGCATGCTGGCTCTTCCCTTGCATCTGGGGAATAAACTCAGATCTCACATTGTAATGTATGCACAGAAAGAGTCACCATCACAGCCTTCTTGTGCTTCTAAATCTACCCCAGGCTGCAGATGTCACACTCTTGACTCGCAGCCCAGTCAACTCTCATTAGGGACCTGAGGGCCAGGAACAGCAGTGAGGCTATGCAGCTTCTTCCAGGGACATTTCCCTGGGCAGCCCAAGTATGAGAGCTATTTTATTCCTTTATTATGGCAGGCATGGAAGAAAGAAAGAACAAATCATGTTAGGTAGGTGTACCAGTGCAGGCTCCCCTGCCCATTGTTGGTATGAGTTGAATGAAGCAGGGCCCCCCCAGCAAACCACTGATAGGGTACTGCTACAGAGCCACCACAAGGGGGCAGGATGACATCAGTATCTGACTATTCCAGGACCAAAAAATTGGGACTTAAGAGTGGTCCCTTCTGATTGTTGGCTTCCCTGTCTGCCTGACTAAGAAGAGACACGTCCTGGCATTTGAACTTTCTGAAAAAAGAGGGGCTAACCGCTAGCCTGCCTGCCTGCTTGGAACTCCGATGGACTCTAGCTCACCTCATACTAAAAATGGACCAAAGCAATCTCTGTGTCTTTTACCCCTTTTCCTCCTCTGACATCTCCCGAGTGCTGGAAATTTTCTTTACCATTTGAGATTATAAAGTAGTTTCTGGGGTGCATGACACAAGTTACAGAATAAGGCTGCTGTCCACAGGTCCCAAGGAACCCAGTGTTTTCACTGAAGATGGGTCTTGTTCCTGAGATTGTTGTGATTCTCAGCCTTTCTCTTCCCCTGTGTGCTCTTCAGTTTCTGGTTCTGTCTGCCTAGCACCTCCTGGGGGAGCTGCTGCGCTCTTCCAGAGAAGGCTTCTGTTGATCAGAGTGCAAGGGGACCACACTCTCTCCTCAGGCAAGGACTTCATCCGAGGCTGTGACTGGTCGCTAACTGGTATGTCCTGAATGGATGAAGACATCCAGCCCTGGAGGAGGAAGCTGATCCTGGAACCGGGTGGAAATTGCGAACACGCCTCTCAGAAAAGGAGAGAGCTTGTGGGAGTGGCGCTCAAGGGAAACCCGGAAGCGCTGTGAACGGGAATGGGATTTCCTGTCGAGCCACGCCTACATGGCTATTGGTCACTTTTTTCACCCAAACACCGGTGGATGCTGGCCCGAACTTTCGCTGCCCAAAGCTAAAGATAGGCTCCGCCCGTGCCGGTTAACTAGCTGTCCATGAGGCTGAGTTCCAGGCATGGAGGGAGGCGGGCTGGGCTGCACTGTGTCCCTGCTGACAGGGACCTCCTAAGGCTTCGGCCGCACCTTGGCCCCACAGCTGGCCCGGTTGCTGTCGCCAGGTTCCGTGCTGCTCCTAAGCGCGCGCAGTGACTCTGCGCTGCGGCAACTGAAGGAGGAGCTGGGCGCACAGCAGCCCGGCCTGCGAGTGGAGCTGGCAGCCGCCGATCTGGGCACGGAGGCCGGCGTGCAGCAGTTGCTCAGTGCGGTGCGCGAGCTCCGTAGGCCAGAGGGGCTGCTGCATACGCATGTCAGACTCCCGACCTTTGGGTAGGTGGAGGGCGAGTCCCCAAAAGTCCAAAAGGAAAGGATGTACCAGTGTCACTGAAGGGTGACGATGCCTCCTGGCAAGTGTGTAAATCAGAACTTTTTGAACAAATCCCTCTGCTTTTCTAAAGAGCATTCATGTGTATTCTTAGCTTGCATTAGTGATGCCTGCAGAGCTGGGCCAGAGGGATAGCAAATGGCTATGGGGAGGAACTATGGAAGGCAGAGGGAGAAGAACCCCATAACTGGGTCATTTCCTTGGTCCTGGTTTTTTGTTTGTTTGTTTGGCACTCTTGGGGATGTTTCCAAAGGCTTCCTGAAGGTGAATGACCTAGCTGAGGTGAACAACTACTGGGCTCTGAACCTGACATCCATGCTCTGCCTGACCTCCAGCACCTTGAATGCTTTCCCGGATAGCCCTGGCCTGAGCAAGACTGTGGTTAACATCTCATCTCTGTGTGCCCTGAAGCCCTTCAAGGGCTGGGGTCTCTACTGTGCAGGGAAGGCTGCCCGGGAAATGTTATACCAGGTCCTGGCTGTTGAGGAACCCAGTGTGAGGGTGCTGAGCTATGCCCCAGGTAGGTGGGTGGTCCTGACACTGCTGTCTCCAGACCTAGCTGGTACCTTCCTGGGGGCTAGGCAAGGAGGGGGGCCTGATCTATATTCTTAATAAAGAATCCAAAGACTTAAGTGCCCCTACCTATGGTAATGACTCCTCACTTTACAAGAAAAATATGGACTCCCAAGAAGTTGGAGCAGTGAGGGCAGAGGAACTCAGCCTTAGGAGTTGTCTGATTAGCAGGTGGGAGGAACATCCATACACATAAAAATGAATTAAGACTGAAACTAAAATGAAATATCTTTATATGTTTAGCTATCTGATTCTGTCCCTCAAGGGACACATACTATTCCTCCATGTATGCCCAGCGCCCAGTAAAGCTGTATGGAAATCATTCAGTGGACACATTGAATGTTCAAAGACAAGCAAAGAGATATTGTTGAGTGGTGAGCATCTCAGGCTGAGTTGTGCTGTCACACTGAATAGAATGGAGAAAGGGCACTCGCATGAATAAGATAGGCCATGTTCTTAGGGAGATTTAAGCGTATGAGATCTTCTGAGACCTTGTCTTGTCCCATCAGCCTATTCATATGCCACCGTGCCTTTCTTCTAAACCTGTGACTTCTGTGCTTAGAAGGATAGCAATGTGTGACAGACTGTGAGAAGCTAAGGGGTGCCATTCAATTGTCTGTAGCTCTTTGGACTAGGACAGCGTTCTGGAGACAGAGGCAAAATGGTCTGTCTAATGCTGAAGTGAGACAGGACCAGGATCCAAGCTTGCTTCTAACTTCTCCATCTATACTGCATCTCCTCAAATTACCTGGCACCTGCAATACAAACATCCATGATATTTCTTGTTCCAATATCCAGCTCACCTGCTCTGAGCTCAGCCTAGGCTCCTCAGACAGCAGTGATCACATGTAAACCACAGGCAGGAGGGGAGCCAGTTCCAGAAGGCCTCAGATCTAAGTTAGCTTTCTGGAGGCTGCCCCAGTTATCACGGAGGAACTGAAAAGCTCCCCCAGACACTGAAGACAAAGAGGGGCCAGTCTAGTTCTTAATCAGTCTCTGGAAGAATGTTCTAACGGCTTTCCAAAGACAGAAATGTCTGTTTGGAAAGATAGCAAGCCTCTGCCCAGTGTTCTTCAAGGAGATAAAACTGGGCATAGTAGAACACTTGAGAGGTGTGAGCAGACATTCAAAATCAGCCCTGGCTACACAGCAAGTTAGAGGCCATCATGGGCTACAAGAGAATGTCTCAAAACACAAGAGAGAGCAAGAGGAATAGGGGAAGATCAGGCTAGAGGACATTCAAATGTTAGCAAAGTCTTCCTTTTCCAGTCCTTGTGTTCCATGAATTTCTGCCCCTACAACACCGTTCAATCTTGGGAGGCTTCACAATTCCATTAGCAGACTGGAGACATTTCCCAGAAATGCAAGTCAAAGTGACAAAGCTTGTTAGAAAGTGACAGGTCTTTGTGTGGGGGAGAGTTTTGCCTGAAATGTCTGTTACCACATGCATGCAGTACCTGCAGTGGCCAGAAGGGGGAACTATATCCTGTTTAACTGAAGTCACAAATGGTTGTCAGCTGCCATGTTGGTTCTGGGACTCAAACCCCAGTGCTCTGCAAGAACAGCAAATGCTCTTAGCAGGGAGCCACCATCTATCTCTCCAATCCCCTCCACTCACCTTTTAACTGGGGATTTGAACTCGGATCCTCATGCTTATACAGCAGGCACTATAGCAACTGAGGGCCCCATCCAGGGGTTTTGAGAAGCTTTGTAGGCCCAGCAAAGTGCCTCCAGATGAATTATCAGAAGGCTAAGAGGAGGGTCTTGAAATAAGGAGAAAACAAGGTTGTATCGTGTACCTGCTCATCAGGGTTTGAAGATGAAGGTCTCACCTGACCCCTGGTAGGCTGTGGGTGGAGTGAGGAGTCAGCAGGGTTACTTCTGTGTTCATTTAGTGGGAAAGTCAGGAAGACGTGTTATGTGGACAAGAGATGGTGAGCTGGATTTTATACCATGCTTCATAGACTTCAGCTTTGAACCCAACCTCAGTCATACTGTGGTATGGCAGTCCTCACCTGCCATCCAAGCACTGGGGGACTAAGGGAAGAGAATCCCAAAGTTCAAGAATCCAGAGAGGACATAACAGAAAACAAGAAAAAAGTTTACCAGGCCACATAGTAGAGCCTTGGCCAGACCTGACTCAGCTCTAGTCTCCACACACAGCAGGGACCTACAACCTCTGTTCCCATCCTGTGCTTTCCATCCACCAGGTCCCCTGGACACAGACATGCAGCAGTTGGCTCGGGAAACCTCCGTGGACCCAGAGTTAAGGAGCAGCCTGCAGAAGTTGAAGTCGGAGGGGAAGCTGGTGGATTGTGGGGCCTCAGCAAAGAAACTGCTGAGCTTGCTGCAAAAGGACACCTTTCAATCTGGAGCCCACATGGACTTCTATAATAGTTAAGCCCATGTCCTGTCACAGGGCCCCCTCAACCTTGCCTAACACACATATAAGCCCTCCGACCCAATCAGCGGGGAGGGGCGGGCACTGCCAGTCATTGGAAGATTTCTGCAGAGGCTTGGGAGAGGGCTGATGTGGACTGGGGTTCTCTGTCCCCAGGAAGAGAACTTTAGATCTGGGAAGACAGATGAGGTTGAGTCTCTTGTCTGTGGTCAGTCTGTGGGTGAGGAGGGCGGGTGCTGATGCAGAGTGAGGACCGAGGGCGCCCCGTGTGGATGCTCCTTGAACTTCAGATCTTTGTGGTACTGCCTTCATCCTGTGGTGTTCATTCTTCCTCCCTTGACTCTGCTCCAAATACATAGTTAATGAGGCAGATGCAGTATGGGTTGTCTTTCATGAATGCCTGCTATCCCTTTATAGAGGGACCAGGAGTGACCCCCTGGTTCATTAGACAGTGGGTCCTGAGATCGTTACTGCTCTTATTTTCCAGAGTGAAGGCAGAGAGCTGTCTGCCTTCTTTCGCTGAGGTCCACACAGTGGTAAGCCCAGGACCAAAGTCACCAAGATGGAGGTCCCCGCACACCCATGCCCTTCTCACACTTCTGTCCACGCTGACACCTTGCTGGCATTCCTTGAGGACCCCAGAGCCAGTTGATGAGTCAGTCAGTCCTCAGGGCCCAGCACACAGCAGACTGCGCTGAGCAGTGAGTGCTTTGAGATCCACTTCTACACCTCGCTCACCTGGCAGTGCTGTGAACAGGTCCCAGACCCTGTGACAGCCTTGACACTGTCCTTGTGGCCCTTGGCCTGCTGTGGTACAGACAGGTCCAACAGGCATTTGGGAAAGAAGACCCAGGATCCATGGAGGAGGTGCTGAGGGATCTGGTGCTTGTGCAGTCCACCATCATGGATTGGGACCTCCACCATGGGACTGGTCTGCAGCCAGCCTCTTGGGACACCTTTGACAAAGACCATACAGTTTCCAGCCATCAAAAATAAACAAACAACAAGATGACAGCCCTACTCTGCATCTGCTTGTTAAAAGGACCCGCTGACCCTCCTTGTGCCCAGCAGAGGGCGCACTGGGGCTGTGCAGCGTGGAAAGGTGGGGCTTGTCATTTCTTCACCATTGTCCAGGTCCTGCAGGATTCCTCAAGGTGGAAGGGGTTGGGTGACTTCTGTTGCCTTTTCCAGTCGTGTCCTCACCCTCTCTAGAGTGGAAACCGCTGAATTCAGACCCCTGGGCTGCTGCTTACAAGCTGTAACCCTCAGGAAGTTGCTCTGTGCCTCTGAAAAGACTGTACATTACACCACACTTAAGCAAATCAGAGCATTCATCCTAAAGGGTCGTCATGAGTGGTGACTGGCCTAGTGTTTGTGTTTGGCACTGAATGCCCCACTATTGGTGAGACCCTGATGCCTCTTTTATTTTTGAGAAGGCCTCTTGAGTCTAAGACTGGTCTCAACCTGTAAAGTGGCCTTGAGCTTCTGATCCTCCTACATCCACCCAAGTGCTGGGATTAGAGGCACGCACAACCATGCCTGGGGGTCTGCAGTGGTGGGGATGGATGCCAGTACTTCCTGCATGGGTGAGCACTTCCAGCTGAGCTACACTGCCACCTCCACTACTGCCTTGTGACATCACACACACAGCCTTCTCTCTAAGGGACCAGGTGCCTGCCCTGGCTGACCTGTGGCAAGATCTCTGTCACACACTGCACTGCTCCTGTGTCAGCCTCTTCAGGAGGACCCAGTTTCCATCTGGATAGCTTCTCTCAGACCAGTAAGAGAACAGATAAAATTCCAGAATCCAGACATTTCCATGCTGTGTAAAGCAGGTCTCCATCCCCTCCCTGAGCTTCTGTTTCCTTAGGAGGAAGGAATCCCTGTTGTGTTTTGTTTCATTCTGTTTTTTCCTGCAGGCCTCTCTTTAAGAACAGCCCGGCTGCATGGGGGATTGGTATTACATTGTCTTCTGCAGATGGGAGGGCTAATCTCGGGTACCCTTTTGTCCTGGAGGCACAGGAGTTCCTCACAAGCCTCTTGCTTTTCCCAGGGTTTAAGGGTGTGGAGCAGCCAGCAGCAGCCCAAACCCTAGCAGGGTCACCCTGCCTCTCCCTATGGCAGAGCAGGAGTTCAGGGAGGAGTACCGCATGTCTCCACAAGGTGGCGAGACTTTCTCATGTCTTCTGAATGCAGAGGCTTCAGTGTGTTCTAAGAGAGTGCTTTAGGTCCACCCTCAGAGGGACCCAAAGAATTGAAGGAGGTCAGAAAGGGATAGAGTCACTCTCCTTAGGACGCCCAGGGCCACCCCAGTGACCTGCTACCGTCTCTGTCTACAGCGATTCTTCAGCATCCATCCCAGCCCAGGACTCAGTGGCTCCGGAGCAACCCTCAGAACTAGAACTTGTGTGCTGGCCTCCAGGGCCTTAACCATCTGTCTCCTAGAGTTCCTAGCCTGGCCTTGGTCCACCCACACATTAACACATGCAATCACGTACATAAATACATGCCTGCACATGCACAGAGTCCAGCTGCAGGGGTGAGCCGGGCTGCAGATTAGCCAAAAGGCAAACATGGTTTTTCTTTGTCTTTGTTGTCACTGAGCCGGTTAGGTTTTTGTTTCTGGGTTTAATAGTCTGAGCTGGGTCCCAGCAGCTATGTCCTGAGGAGCTGAGGGCTGGAGAGTATCTTAAGCTTACCCTCATGGAGCTGTAGCATCTCTACCCATAAATGGAGCCATCTGGGGTCTGATTGGTCAGGAACTTCTCCCATGAATATGCCCCCATGCCCCACAGCAAAGCAGGTGTAAGTCTCTTGTCAACAAAGCCTGGAGGCATGAGTACCACCTAAACACCTGGCTCTAGATCACTTTCCTAGGACATGATTCATTCCCTTGAGTCCCATGTCTCAGGTTAAGGAGTGGGGTCTTGGGACACTGCCTTCTGGTTCCACCCACATTCTTCCCTGAAGACCATGCATGGTGTTACGTGTTAATGTGTGTTCAGCAATTTGGACTCACATGCCATGGGGCACCCCTGTGTGAACATGCCAGGAGAGCCTAGATCTGTCCTTCATTCAGACTGAGGGAAGTGAGCAATGTGCCTCCCCAGTCACCAGAGAGGAGGCACCCCCGAGTGACAGCGTTCCAATAGGAATTGCATCTCAGTGACCTGGTGTGCAGTTGAGATGGGCATGGGACTAGAAGCTCCGGGATAGCATGCAGGAAAATTAGGAGGATCCCTCCAAGCCTTCTCCTGGAGCCTGGTGGATGGAGGGGTTAAATGAGGGAGATTTGCAGAGAGGAAAGGGAATCGTCCTTGCCCTGTTTACCTGTCTTCTGTAGTTTGGGGGCAAGGACAGGTGCAGGGCATCTCTGAGACATCATAGAGTTTGCCCTAGGAGGTCTGAGTCACCCTTCTCCCCAGATATTTACACCCCTGTCTCTTTTGCCTGTAGGAAACAGCACCTTCAGGCCTAAGAACCCTAGCTGAAGTTAGCAAGCCAACCTAATTTTTAGTGAATTTTAATTTTATTGAAGAGGTGAGAAGAAAAATTCCCCTCATGCTTTGGGGTAGCCCACATGATAGAACCTCCCACAGATGACCCAGAGTCTCTGTGATACCTCAGCTAAGAGACCAGAAAGTAGTCTAAAGATCTCTTAGTACAGAGTACTTTTCCCCTGAAGCAAAGAAAGGGAGGCTCCCACCTCCTTCCAGACCTGAGGGATGCTCTCAAGAGCTTCAGAAGTTTCTGGCCCACGGTCTGGCTGCTAAGGACTGTCTGGCTCGGGCAGTACTGGCATCTAGGATTGGTATTTTCCAAACTTAGCCTGAAGAAGCTATATCCCATAACTTTAACTAGACCCATGCCACCACAGCCATTTGCTGAGGTTTGCTGAAAGGTAAGTGAGTGAATGGCTACCAGAGTGAACCCCATGCAATTGACAGCACAATGCATTGTTTTCCAGAAGAAAGTTGGGTGTTTCTTGTGTGTGTGCATGTATTGTGTATGTGGCTTGTGTGTGTGTGTGTGTGTGTGTGTGTGTGTGTGTAGATATACAGAGATATAGATGTAGATAGATATGTAGATATATGTACATACATTTATATACATACATACATACATACATACATCATACATATGGAGGTTCAAGATTAAAGGATTAAAGTTGAGTATCTTCCTCTTGCTTTTGGTTTTTGTTTTAGTTTTGTTTTTGACACAGGCTCTCTCTGTGAACTTAAAGCTCACCAATTCAACTAGACTGGCTGACCAGAGACTTCTAGGGATCCTCTTGTCTTTATCTCCCCAGCACTGGAATTATAGACTTGTACCACTGTACCTAGGTTTTTTTTTTTGTACCTAGCTTTTTACAAGACTGTTAGAGACCTGAACTCAGCTCTTAATGTTTGAGCAGCAAGTGTTTTACCCACTGAGCCCTTTCTTGTGCCCTCAAGACTTGTATGAGACCCAAAAGTGACCAGGGGCAAAGTTAGAATGGAAGTAGCTCTTTGCTCTCTGGAGCATTCAGATACAGAAACCAAACTAGGTCTGGTAAGGATAAAAGACTGGAACAGGTGAGCAAACACACGATAGAGAAAGAGGCAGAAACAGAGAACCCAGAAGGGAAAGCAGTAAATCCTGAGGTACAGTAAGATAGACTGAAAATGGAAGAAGCCACACACTCATACTTTTCACATGTACACGCACACACACATACAAGAATACACACACACGCACACACACACACACACATACGCACGCACACACACGCGCGCACACACACACGCACACTCACACACGCACACGCACACACGCACACGCACACACACACAGGCCTGTGCTCATGCTGCCACCCTGAGCCTTGCTGGAAATAATCCCTTTCATTTGCAACGCTGGGGCCTCAGCTGCACAGGCAGCGCCGAGCTGCTACCTTGCACATCTGTCAGTTCCAAATGTAGAAGCTGTCAGAGGGGTGTGTGTGTGAGTGAGTGTGAGAATGTGTGAAGAGGGGGTGGGGGGAATGGTCCTCCAGGGGATTGAGAGGACTCAGCAGGTAGAGGGAGATCCCAAGATCTCAGGAGGCTCTCCAAAAATCTATGCCCTAGGATGCAGGTCCTGTCCCTCCCAGACAGAGGCCCAGAGTTAGAAACCAGCTCACCTAGTCTGGTTAGGTCCCTGACAGCCAGCTAACCCTGGGGAGTCACCTGTTGTTCTCACTCATGGTGTGTGTGTGTGTGTGTGTGTGTGTGTGTGTGTGTATTGTCTGGTAGGCCTGGGCCTCCTTGGCCTTCTTTTTGTACTTTTAATATTTACTACTATTATGTATGGTGTGGAGCAGGATGTATAATGGGGGTCAGAGGACAAAGGTGTGGAGTCAGACCTCTCCTTCCACCTTCAAGGGTTCTGAGGCTAGATCTCAGGTCAGCAGGCTTACAGGGCCGATGCCTTTACCCACTCGGTCACCTCACACCCTCCCCAAGTCCCTTCTGGGCTTGTCTTCAGCCTATTCCCTTTCTGTATCCACTCTGCCTTGTGGGATGTGCCAGACCTGTCTGGGACACCAGGACACTGTCTTCAGTTACCTTGGCTGGGTTTTTCTGGGGGGGGGATGGGGCCTGAGGATAATGTTGGCCCTTGAACCTGAATTCCCTGACATCTGAGAACCTCAGACTCTGAGCCTAGGAACACAAAGGGCTGGCACAGAACACTTAATAGTCGCTGGTCAGAGGCCCTGGGGTGGAGCCCTGTGCCTTTTTCTCTAGACACCCTTTCTAGGTATTGCTCTCAAATGCCAGAATCTTCCTTTGTCTTTTCCCTCTCTCCTGCTTTAATTTAAGCTCATTAGAAAATGCCTTTTTACAGCAATGGCGCTCCCCAGCACGGAAGCCATCCTTATCCCTGTGTGGTGACATAGGGGCTGGACGCCAAAAGTCCCTGTTCCTGAGGTGGGGACACGGCTCAGTGGGTACAAATGTCTGCTGTGCACGCATGAGGATCTGAGTTCAGATTCTCAGTACCCATGGACGAGCCAAGCATGGCAGTAATGCATACTCATAACCCCAGAGGAGGGAGGGAGGGAGGAAGAGAGAGAGAAGAGAGAGAGAGAGAGAGAGAGAGAGAGAGAGAGAGAGAGAGAGAGAGAGATCCCTTAAGCTCACTGGCCAAGAAGTCTAGCAGAACTGGGAAGCTCTGAGTTCAGAGAGTGATCCTGTTTGTTTATTTGCTTGTTTGTTTGTTTGCTTGCTTGCTTGTTTGTTTGAATCATGGAGCATGGAAGGTGCCCGGCATTAGCCTGTGACCTCTACATATTCTAACGTTTGGACAAAAATGAATGCAGGCTGAATGCAGGCTATGAGGAAAGCACCTGAGATGGCCTGGAGGTTAAGCCCGGTTCTGCTGAGGCAGAGTGTTTGTGCTCATTTCTAAAAAAAGATCAACTCCATTCTGTGGGGAATGGGGAATACATGGGAGGATAAGCCACGGTGGGAAGAGTGCCCACAGAGAGGGAGCGTGTGTGTGTGTGTGTGTGTGTGTGTGTGTGTGTGTGTGTGTGTGTGTTCACCTTTATTAGTCACATAGAATGTGAGCATTCAGCTTCTCTTGTGTATCGAAAAGTGTTAAGTGAACCTGTGTGTAACCTGGGACGTAGAATGTCCCGGTTAACAATGCACACATGCAGACATGGGTTCAAGCCCGGATGAAGCTACTTGGTGCATCTGAATAACAAACTATTTGAGTATGCATCACCATCTTTTGATAATTTGTGGTTTGTGTGTTTAAGCGACATGTCAACATGCAACTGTGTGCATACATGTAGTTGTGGGTGACTGTCTAACCACGTATTGTGTCCCTGGGTTGCCCTCAGTTCACAAACAGGGTGTGCGCGTGGAACCGAGTCTCACCTTTTGAGCAGAGGTCTGAAAGCTGGGCATGTGTGCATATGAATGACTTTTATACAGGGCAGGTGTTCCTGAAGAACTAAGTGCAGTCAGACATATGACTGGGGACAACTGTGTGTTGACAAACTCTAGTCATCCCTTCCGCCATGTCCGGCATGAAGAAAATGTGCAAACGTGTTCATTAAACTCCAAACAGAACAGTGACAAGACGCCAGGCCCGGCAGTGGCCATGGCAAGTCCAGGAGGTTTTTCCCTTCTGTCTCCACGTCTCCATCTCCCCCTCTCCAGCGTCTCGGCCCCTCTCTGGCGTCCTTCCCTCACACCTAAGCCCAATGGTGTTTTGCAGTCTTTCAGCTGTTACCTCAGTCCCTCCTGCCTCATTCCCGATTCACTCCGTTGCTATAGGTATGTTTAAACCCCAGCGTGGTAGATTTTAATTAGTCTTCCTACAGATGGCCAATTAACATTCATTACTTTTGCCTTGAGCGATTAATTATGAGTTTGGATAGAAAAGGAGAGAAGAGGAGAGGAAGATGGGCAGGTGAATGAAAGGAGAAAAGAGAAGGGGGTTTGATTGGGAGTTTGGAATTTTTACACAGAGCAGGCTGGTGGGGGAGAGGGTGGGAAAGAGCTGTTTCAATCCCCTCACTCCCAGCGGCCTCCTCGGCCCACAGCTGCTCAGGGCCCCTAATCGGCTTGGCTGGCCCAGCCCTCCAGGAAAATAGAACTCATACCCTCATTTGGGGGTCCTTAAGCCTTTGGTGTGCCCTGACCCCGGCCCTTTCATATTCCCGGCCTCTTGTTTCTTGTGCCAGAACTGGGTGGGAACTATGTCAGGAATCGTCCTGAACGCTGCAGATAACCCAGCAATGAAGCTCCAGTGACGTTCATTCCACCTCAGGATTGCTCCTGCTCACTGTACAGGCGAGGACACTGAGGCCAGGTCCGAAGGGACTTCCCCCAGCTTGGACATCTCAGGAACAGAGTCCAGCTTTGCTGGTCAGTGGGCCCAACCTCTCTCTCTCTCTCTCTCTCTCTCTCTCTCTCTCTCTCTCTCTCTCCTGTAGCCACAACATTTTATAACAACTTTGTGCCCAGGGCAGTGGGGTCTAATCCTACTCACCACATAAAAATTAAACCAAACTTATATAAAAGGACTTTTTGCAACAGTCAGCGTCAGTGATATGGTTCCAAACATGTCCTCGGCCTTCACTGTGCACCTAACAGCCACATCCAGCGGTGTCAGCTTCTGGAAGCTTTCTGGGATGGTAGTCTAGGTTCAGAACCGTGTTGGTGTTCTCGTTCCTACATCTCCAACAGCAATGGCGAGTGATAACTCAGTGTCTGTGCTATCTGGTGGGAGGAGTGCCAAAGATTTGTTTTCTCTTAGCACATCTCTCTTTTTTTTTTTTTTTTTCAGCATGAGTGGTTTATTTGAGGACCCAAAGAGATCTCAGGGGATAAAGTGCTGAGTTCCATCCCTGGAACCATAGAAAGGTGGAAGGAGAGACTCGATGCCTCAGAGTTGTGCTTTGATAACCACACATGCACCATGGCGTGTTAGCCCCACACTCATCATTTTTTAAATTTTAATAATTAAAAATATGCCTCTTAAGCAATACACAGTACATAAGTGTGACTACATCTTGCTTGAAGTTCTTTCAAAATATATTTTTGTAGAAGTAGACAGAGGGGCTGGGGAGATGGGTCTATATGTAAAGGCAGTTGTGACCAAGCCAGAACCAGAAGACCTGAATTTGATACCTAAAACCTTTAAGGTAGAAGGAGAGAACTGACACCCAGAGTTAACATCTGGCCTCCACATGTGCTTCATAGTATGTGCACCCACCCATACACACACACACACACACACACACACACACACACACACACACACACAAATGCATTTTAAACTAAAAATAACACCACTAGAAGACCTACTGTGTCAACTCACCTGGGCACAGGAGGACTCTCAGAGACCAAACCACCAACCACTAACAGGCTGGACCTAAGCCCCTACACAGCTGCCATTGGATCCCCGGCCCTTAGCTGGGCTGCCTGGTTGGGCCTCAGAAGGAGAGGATGCGCTTAGCCTGCTGGGACTAGATGTCCCATGGTGGGGTGGTACCAAGGGGACTGGCTCCTCTTGAGGAGAAGGGGAGGGGTAATGGTGTGAGGGATTTGTAAGGGCAGAACTAGAAGGAGAGGAGGGAGGGGGCTGCGATTGGGATGTAAAGTAAAATTTTAAAAAAGTATTGAGGAAAAAAAAACTAAAAAAAAGAAAAGTTCATGTAGGTTTATGATTTTGTTTTTGTTTTGGTCTGGTTTTGATTTTTTGAGACAGGGTTTCTCTGTGTAACAGCCCTGGCTATCCTGAAACTCACTTTGTAGACCAGTCTGGCCTCGAACACACAGAGATGCACCTGTCTCTCCCTCTGGAGTGCTGGGATTAAAAGTGTGTGCCAGCAGTCCAATAACTACATCTTGTATCTAGAGCTCAGGAAGTGTTGGCTAGTGTTGGTTACAGCAAATTAGGAAAAAATAATACCTGTGTAGTGGGATTTTAGAAGTTTTATTTAGCTCTTCTTTGATTTCTACCTCTTTACATTTTTTTCCCATAGTGAGCATGGGTTACTTGGTAAGGGAATGTAATATGATTGGGGAAAGGGTGGGAGGGAGGAAGAAGGGGGGAGGGAGGGAGGGAGGGAGGAAGGAAGGAGAGAAAGAGGTAGAAAAGAAAGAGAGAGAGATGGAGGGAAGGGATGGAGGGATGGAGGGATGGAGGGAGGAAGAGTAGAAAGATGAGCTAGTCCTATATTCTCAAGAAGAGTATAGTTTTGCTGGATTTTATTGTTTTGGTGTTGTTATTGTTATTTTGTTTGCTTGCTTGTTTTTGAGACAGGGTCTGGGTAACCCCAGTTGGCCTGGCACTTGACATGTACATCAAGCTAGACTTGAACTCACAATCATCCTCCTGCCTCAGCCTCCCAAGGGCTGGTATGTTAAGTGTGCTGTCACACCAGGCTCTATGCCATGCTGGGGAATGAACCCAAATCCAAGCATGCTGGGTAAACACTCTCCCAACTGAACCACATCTCCAATCACTATCAAGAATCCAATGGGCCAGACCTCTTTTGGAGTGCCTTTGTCAGTCCCTGGACAGGCTGTGGACTGGCTTCCATGGATTAGCTATCCATGCCTAACCTGATACATTATGGAGTGGTTAGGTGTTGGTGCTGGGTTCATGTGATTCAGAATATTACTGTCTGGGCTGAGGTTTTCTCAGATGGGGGTCTGCCGGGAGATAGCAAATGACTGGCATCTTTGATGTTGTGTTCCTACCATGTGCCCACAAACACCTGCTGCCCCTACTGTGCCAGCCACACTACTGCTATCACCCTGCTTGTTTCATTCCAGCCAATGACCTTCAACGACAAGTTCTGTGAGGGAGGCAACCATGTTCTTCCTGACATGCTCGTGGCTCTATTCACATGCCCAAGGCCAATCGCTGCCACAGAGTAGATGTTAGGTGAGTCTCTACTGAGCACTGAGAAGTGTAGCCTGTAAGGACACTGCTCTATGTACTTACCAAGGTCTCATGGGAAAGCACAAGGCGAGCCCACACGACAGAGTCATTTGGGGGCTGCAGACTTTTCTGTCTAGAACTGGCTAGCCCAGCTAAATTTGACTTAGCACAGCTATGGAAAGCAAATGCAGCAGAAGGAAGAGAGGAAAGCTTCCATGGCAGCAGGAGAAAGCTTGGCTGGCCTGGGTTGTGGTTCTTGTTTCAGTAGCATCATTGTTAGGATAGAAGATGGGGGAGGTGTCCAGAAAACAAGAGGCTGGAACAGCAAGGTTAAGGTTAGTACTGCAAGTGACAGCCTGGCAGGAAGGGCAGGGCAGAGCCACGTGGTACAGATAATGGGACAGAATCTATTATCTGTCTGTAGAGAAGAAAGGGTCTCCAGGACGGCTTCCAGCCAGTGTGTTAGGATGAGGAGAGGCCTCCCTGGCTTGCTGAGATTCCTGCTCTTCCCGCCTGAGGCAGCACATGCAAGAAAAGGGGAGGATGGCAGCAAGGGGCTGGGACTGGAAGTAGAGCATGGCTCACACTGCAGGAGGCTGAGACAGAGATGGGGGTGAACTGGGCTTCTGTATTCCTTGTGCCTCTGTGGGGGTAAGAGAATGGCTTCTGAGCAGAACTGGGGGAACTAGATCCTTGATACAGGAGAAATAATTTCCCTGGACCCCCGTTCTGTTGAATAAGACAGAAAAGGGAAGGGGCTTCTACACTTTTTCTCTTCTTCGTAGTCCTTCTTCTCCCTTCCACCACCACCCCAACCCACTCCCATTTTCTGCTTCTTAAGATAGGGACTCATAACCCAGACTACCTTGAAATTCACATGTAGCCAATAACTTTGAGCTCTTAGTCCTTCCTCCATTCAGTGCTGGGATTGGAGTCCTTCAGAACCACACCCACCTACTATCCCGTTCTTTTCTTGCTGTGGTTCCAGGAGTCCTGCATTCCTACTGCATGTCTCTCTTGACTACACCAATGCCAAGCACGAGTCGTGGTTTGTAGACTCCAAAGGTCAGGAGCTAGGGGTGTAGTGACATATGGAAATGAGGCAGGCAGGCCCTGGTTGAGTAGGGCTGCCACTGTAGGGAGAAAGAAGGGCTGCCATAGGTTTCTAGAGCTGGCCTTCGGTGCTTCAGGCACATCCCTGACTGCTTCTCAGATCCTCTCGCCTGTTGCTGAGGCCATTTCTGATGTCACTTGGTTCCAGAGGCCATGAGAGGAACTCATTGTTTGAACCTTGCCCCAAATCGTAAGTCCCATAGAGATGTTTCTAACAGTCAGCTGTGATCTGAAGGAAGGCCATAGGGTCCACCAAAGACCATGGCAGAGTGTGTGGAGGCTTGGGAGGCTGGCAAAGACACTGAAAGTTTTCAAATGTTTATGATTTTTTTTCATCTAATATACTTTCTCGGGGTTTCTGTTTGGTGCGTGCGTGCGTGCGTGCGTGCATGCAGAAATCAGAGGTTGGTGTCGAGCGTCACCCTCAAGCTCTCTCTGTTTGCCTCATTTTTTGAGACAGGGTCTCTCATTGAGCTGGGAACTTGAGGACTGGTCTAGATTGACTGACATGCAAGTCCCAGAGCCACCCGTTGCCACCTCCGCAGCACTAAGATTACAAGCATGTATCATTGTACCAGGCTTTTTGACATGGATGCTGGGAATCCAGACTTTAGTCCCCATGCCTGCTCATCTGAGCCTTCTCCCCAGCCTCTCTCTAGCCTTTTGAGACCAAATCTCATTTTGCAGCCCAGGCTGGCCTTAGACATACTACATAACCAAGACTGCCTTCAAACTCACGATCCACCCCCCCCCCCCCCCCCCCGGCCCTCCATGCCTTAACATCTTGAATATGACATTAAAGGAGTGCACTTTGGGAAAGCACTAGTTTAGTAATTGTGGCCAGTATTTACTGGAAACAAACATTTATGATAAACTGTTTTTCTGAGGAAAGAGTACTACCTGAATTAACACGAACATTTTCTTTCTTGGAAAAGAATTTTTCCCACTTTGAGCCCCTGGGGGATTGTTTATCGGCCTGATTTCTCTGTTTCATCCCAACTGGTTTTGAAATACTTATCGCTTCTCTCAGATGACAAGCCATGAAATTTTATTTCAGCCTCTGATCGCAGAGAGAAAGTGTCTATAGTTTCAATTAGAAGATCTTTAGGGAAAAAATGGCTGCCACGCCTAGCCCATTGTTTTGGGTTTTTGTAAACAATAGGTGAAGATAGTTTTAGGGACCAGAGTCAGCCAAACCCTCCCTGCCCAGGTCACCTATGTACATCAGGAATAGCCTGATCCAACTCCCCTAGACTGGAACAATCTGCAGAAGGCCCTCAATCACACACAGTCATCCAACATGTCTCCAGCAACCCCCGAGCTCTCTGCATGCTCGCCTTCACTCTTCTCGCAAACGTTTTGAAGAACTGCCAGCTTCTCAGAGATGTATGAAGAGTGACGTGCAAAGAATTGACAGTACTGTGATGGCTTTGGAGCTCTTTCTTATCCTGGCAAACTCATCACCATTAAATCCCCACTATGTGCCTGCCATGTGTGTGCGAAGCTTTTGGCTTAACCTCTATAGATGCAGAAGAACCATTAAATCTTCCAGGGGTGAACATGGCTCCAGTGTGGATTGAGCTGTGTGGTTTGTAAAAGTCATTCCCTTAAGACTGTGGAAGAAGAGCTGCTGTGGTGATCTTAACCACACTCATTGGGGGCAGCCTTGAGGACTGGCATAACTAAAGAGTAGTGGTGTTCCCCCGGGGCTCCAGAACTTGGGAGGTGGAAAGAGGAGGGAGGGTCAGAAGTTCAGGACTGACTTCAGCTGTCTAGTGGAGCTGAGAGCTCAGCCTCAGTATATCATCAGCTGTCTCACTGCAGCTCGCGAGTGACCTCTGGAAACGGTGTTCATAGTAATTATCTTAAGGAGTATATGGGCTGGAGAGATACTCAGCAGAGAAGGGACCAGCGGGGCAAGTGTCAGGACATTAGCTCGGGAGGCCATTTTATAATCTAACCTATAGTGACAGTCTCCTGCTGTGAGATGGGAGGCAGAAGCAGGAGAATTCCTGCAGGCTTGTGAGCGAGCTAGCCTGGTGTAGGTAACAGGAAGTAACAAAAGATTCTGCCTCAAAGGAGGTGGAAGGAAGGATCACCTCAGGTGTGCTCCTCTGACCTCCGCACATATGCCATGGTGAGCACTCACAGACTCTAGCACATGCCCTCTCTGTCTTTTTCTTTATGAATGTCTGCCTATCTCTCTGTGTCTCTGTCTGTATCTGTCTCTGCCTCTCTGTCTCTCTCTGTCTCTCTGTCTCTGTCTTTCTGTCTCTCTCTGTCTCTCTGTCTCTGTCTTTCTGTCTCTCTCTCATACACACTCTCTCTCTCACACACACACCCGATGTGTCTCTAAATGTCTTCTGTGTACCAGGCAGTGGTCTCACTATATTCTCTGATCTCTCTATCTCTCTGTCTCTCTCTGTCTCTCTCTCTGTCTCTCTCTGTCTCTGTGTCTCTCTGTCTCTCTCGCACACACTCTCTCTCTCTCACACACACACACACCCATGTGTCTCTAAATGTCTTCTGTGTATCAGGCAGTGGTCTCACTATATCCTCTGGATTCACTCATTGACTCTTGACTAACCAAATATCAGGCAGATTCCATGATCCAGATCCAATTTTCACTTAAGGAAACCACCACAGTAAGTTAAGTAATCTGCACAAGTTTCACAAGTTTGCACTATTTCCACAAACCAACCGAGTGCAATATAAAACACTTTGCTTGTCTTGGTTTGCTGTCTCTTCCTATGATAAAATACCAACCAAAACCATTGTGGAGGAAAGGGGTTGTTTGGCTTATGGTCCATGATTGAGGGAAGCTACGACTGGAGCTCAAGACAGGAACTCGGAGTCAGGAACTGAAGCAGAGGCCATGAAATGCTGCTTACTGGCTTGCTTTTTTTTTCTTTCTTTCTTTTTTTTTTTTTTTTTGCTACTTTTTTTCACACAACATAGGATCATTCGCCCAGGTATGGTGCTTCCCACAGTGGGCTGAGACCTCCCACATTAATCCTTAGACAAAAAACACCCACAGGCCAATCACATGGAGGTAACTCCTCAACAGATAGATATTCCCTCTTCAAGGTGACTCTAGCTTGTATAGATAGACAAAGACAAACTGGTACAATTGACGTGGTACCAATCCATAAACTTTCCTTTCTTGGTCATCCTCAAGAGCTTAGAATAATATAATATAAAACACAATCAAACTTTTCAAAATTCTACCATTTTCTCATCACTTGAAAAGTTTAATATCATGGCAGGTGTGGTAGCAGTCCAAATGTAAGTGATGGAGGTTTTCTGTGAGTTCCACACCAACCAGGGATACATATTGAGACCATCTCAAAGACAACAACAACAACAACAAATGATGTCTCTTTTAAATGTCCATAGTCTGTTTATTGTGGGTGCCTACAAAATTAAAAACATGTTAAATAATTCTTATTCTAAGAGGAAATAACTAGGGCACAATTACAATCAGCTCAACGCAAAACTAAAAGCTAATAGTGTAAATAGATCACTGTCCTGTGTCTAGGGCTCATGGTCTGAGTTCCAAAGAGATTGAAGGGTTCCCAGCGCTGATTTCCACAGCCCACAGCTTGTCTCTTGGCTCCATGCACATCTGCTGTTGTCCTTGGTGGATCTCCTCCTATGGTGGCATTTCCAACACCCAGGAATCTCCACAGCAACCGAGGCTGCTTCCACCAAAGGTCTCCTAACCCCTTGCTAGGAACTTCAAACCAACCACATGGTGACGAGCCTCAGACTCTATGACCCGCTTCAACCTTGGGCCTCCATTGCACTGAGGCTGCATCTCACCAGTGCCCTCACCTAGACCTCTCCCAGTGCCAAGCCTCAGCTGCTAACAAGGAAAGACCACTTTCAAGACTTCAAAACCAGTATCACATGGAAGACTCTCATACAATTCCACATTCCAGTGCCAGCTTTTAACGAAGCTTTGGCTTCCTCCGGCAGACCATGTCTGTGCGGTAACCCTGGGGAAACACTTCTGACTTAAGCTTTCTATTGCGTTGATAAAAATAACATGGCCAAAAAGCAAGTTGGGAAGGAAAGGGTTTATTTGGCTTACATTTTCATGTCACTGTTCCTCACTGAAGGATGTCAGGACAGGAACTCCAACAGGACAGGACCCTGAGGCAGGAGCTAATGCAGAGATCATGAAGGAACACTGCTTAATGGCTTGTTTCCTATCACTTACTGAGCCTGCTTTTGCAGAGAACCCAGGACCACCAGTCCATGGATGATCACCGCCCTACAATAGGCTGGGCCCTCCCACATCAATCACTAATTTAAAAAATGTTATACAGACTTGCCTACAGCCCAGCCTTACGGATACATTTTCCCAATGGGAATTCCCTTCTCTCAGATGACTCTAGCTTGTGTCAAGTTGACATAAAATTAGCCAGTACAACTCCTAGATTATTTCATCTCAATATTGTTGATTCCTTATTAAACACAGCTCATTTTCAGCACCTGGTAACCAGCATCGAATGTCAGCAAAGCAAAGGTTTCACTTCTGCAGATTCTTAATTCAAATCATCCCATGAACAGTTCTGATAAAGTCCCTTTCTTCCCTCTGAAATGTCACAAGCCAGGGGCCCATCAGCTGCACCACTCTCAGTGTTTCCTGTATCCCAGTCACTCACAATAGCTAAGCTAAGCTCAATGGGGTTTTGAAGCCCAAAGCTTCACAGTCTTTCTCCAGTCCTCCTCCACTACAACATGGTCAGATCCTCCACAGGAACACCCCACACTGTACCAACGTACGTATTACTTCCTTCTCGCTGTGATAAAACACTGACCACAGCCAACCTGGGGAGGAAAGCGTTTGCTTAACTCACACTCTCACATGGCAGATCACCATAGGGAAGTCAGGACAGGAACCCAAGCAGGAGCCTGGTTTTCTAGGCAATACATCGTTTCTTTCTTCTTTTTCTTTCTGCTCTTTTGAGACAGGGTTTCTTTATGTAGCCCTGGCTCTCCTGGAACTAGCTCTGTAGACCAGGCTGGCCTCCAACTCAGAGATCCACCTTAAAGGTATACACTACCACTGCCCTCCTGGAATAGAATGTTTTCAATTCAAACACTGTTTTCTTCCTTAGGTGTCATCCAACGAGTTAAGGTTGCCAGGGTGACACAGATCTATAATCCCAGGACTCAGGAGGCTGAGGCAGGAGGATTGCTTTGAGTTCATGGCCACCCTGGGCTACATAGTGAGACCTTGTCTCAAAAAAAAAAAAAAAAAATCAGGTAATAGCTTACAAAAGACCATGTCATGAAAAGTATGTTGTCACAAAGTATACATCATTTGCATTTCCTAGTATTCTGATATTTTCCAGGACTTCTTTCTAGTTTGTGTTTGCTCTTTTCAGGGCCTGGAAGATAACTCAGATGGTGAAGTGCTTGCTGCACAACCTTGAGGACCGGAGTTTGATCCCAAGAGCACACATTAGAAGCCGGGTATGGTGGGTTGTGTTTGTGATCCTCACTCTAGGGAGGAAAAGACAGGTGATCTCTGGGGCTCACTAGCTAGGAAGCCTAGCATGAGATCTCAGTGAGAGACTCAGTCTCAAAAAAATCAAGGTGAGTGGCAACCAGGGATCCACACCTAGGGGTCACCTCTGCTCCCCACAGGCATGCACATACAGAAACAACAAGCAAACAAAAGTCTTTGCATTTACCTTTAGCTTTTTGTACTTTAGGCTGTTGGGGTCGCTGATAGGTATTACCTCCAAATTTTAGATCACATGTGGAGCCCTGGTTAGAAATGAGCTGCCACTGCTACCCAGCCTCTGGTGTGCCAGACTTTCATCCTTTTGGAGAAATCCCTCCTTCCTGCTCCACTACTACTGACACTGGGATTTGATGATAAACTCTTGGAGTTGTTTTTTTTTTTTTTTTTTTTTGAGAAATAGAAACTCAAACTTTTGTTTTGACATCAATTTTTAGATTCCTGTGACTTAAGTGTTTATTTAGAGTCGCTCAGCGATTGTGTTCTGTCTCCGGGAAGAGACTGCCTGTGACAGATTCTCTAACACTTCTTGTTAAGATGCTTTCCATGTTTTCTCAGTTGTTTTCTAACCAGATTAGTGTCCCAGAGCAGGGATCCTTCAGCCTCCTGACAAACTCCTGCGCTGGTCTAGAAACCTTGCGTGCAAGGTTTTCTGTTTAGTTTAGTATTCTTTTTTTTTATAAATATTTATTTATTTACTTACTTATTTATTTTTATGTGAGTACTCTGCAGAAGAGGAAATCAGATCCCATTACAGATGGTTGTGAGCCACCAGATGGGTGCTGGAAATTGAACTCAGGACCCCTGGAAGAGCAGTCAGTGGGTGCTCTTAACCACTGAGCCATCTCTTCAATCCTAGTTTCTTTTTTTGTTTGGTTGGTTTTGGTTTTGTTTTTCCAGACAGGGTTTCTCTGTATCCATGGTTGCCCTGGAGCTCTATTTGTAGACCAGGCTGGCCTTCATGTCACGGAAGTCTGCCTGTTTTGCCTCACACCACAATGACTAGGGTTTTTTGGTTTTTGGTTTTTTTTGTTTGTTTGTTTGTTTGTTTGGTTTGTGTGTGTGTGTGTGTGTGTGTGTGTGTGTGTGTGTGTGTGTGTGTTTTTTACATATGTGTCTTTAGGCTGGTGTACCTGTGTGCACATGTGAATGCAGTGCCCTTGGAGGCCAGAAGAGGATGTCAGATTCCCTGGAGTTGGATTAGAGCAGATTGTGACCCACTTGTGGGTGCTAGAAACAGAACTCAGGTCCTCTGAACAGTGGAGCCTTCTCTCCAGTTGTCTTGACTATATTTTCATTAGGAAGGGGATTACTGGCATTTAATTGTCTACCACAACACTTTCTCCATCCTACTTTTCCATCTTTTAATAATATGGAATTAATATTCCGTGCATGTTCCTTTGATTGTGGCCCTGAACATTTGATCAAGTATGCTTAAATCCCTCCAACTTTTAAATTCTTTGTTAAATTTAGATCCTCAAGAACATGTGTGCAGGTGAATGCCTAGCAGGCTGCTAGATGCGAGACAGAAGTCAGGGCCAACTTTGTTAACTGGTTCCCTCCTTCTATCATGTGGGTCCCAGGATAGGACTCAAGTCCTGGCTTAGCCAGGAGCCTTTACTCACTCACTGAGCCACCTCGCTGACCCCTTAGTTCCTCAAATCTCCATCTTGACTTCCCTTCAGAGGAATGTGTGATGCGATGTGCTTTAACTTTGGAAATCTCCAGCTCAGTTGTGTGTCACTGCAGTCTGTAGTCTCTGAGAACCTCGTGGCGCTCTGGTGTCCACGGTCACCATACACAGTCTATCTCCGCGGTCTCTTGTCTCCTGCAGCTATTTCCGTTCAAATTGATTCACTGAGGTTCCGTTGGCGGAGATTTCCATTTTTGATTTGTCTGAAATGTCTTTCTTTCATTCTTATTCCTGAAAGACAGTGTTTGCTAAAAATACAATTCTAGCTTGTAACTTTCTCTCAGTGAATTGATGATGCATCCTGCTCTCTCCTGGCCTGCACAGTTGAGAGGTAGTTTGTCTTTACTTTCTAAGAACCTGTCCTTTCTCTCTGCTTCTTTCTTCGGTAATCATTGTTTATGTATAGATTGTTTGTTGTCTTAGGATCCCATGAGCCAAGACTGACCTTGAACTCCTGGTCCTCCTGCCTCCACCTTCCTGGTGCTGGGATTACTGGTGTGAGCTACCAAGTCTGGTTTAGGTGGTTCTGGGGATTGAGGCCGGGGCTTCCTGCATGCTAGGCAGGACTCTACAGCTGAGGTCAAAGAACAACTTCCGGGAGTTAGATATCTTCACCATTGGGTCAAGGGATTGGACTCTCACAAGTGCCCTCACCCAGTAAGTCCTCTTGTTGCTCCTTTAAGTTTCTGTTTAATACCATTTTGGGTTTTTTTTTTTTTTTTTTTTTTTTTTTAGCATATAAAATGGAATATCCAAAATTCTGTGTCCATTGTTTCTTCTCTGTTGCGGCCCGAGATGCCCCACATTGGGCACCAAAAATGTTGAGAACTGCTCCACCCCATGCTTGGGGGCTAAAATGTCTGGGACCGCTCTATCAGTATTGGAACCCGCACTGCCAAAAGCCTTGGGGGCTAACTTGTTAGAGCCCACACTGCCCCCAAGCTGCTCCAATCTGCGGGTTGGGGTTCAGCAAGAGAGAGAATGAGTACGGATGCGAAGAATGGAGATCAGACAGAGTGAGATTCAATTCTGTTTATTCTTCAGTCTCTCTTCCTAGTCCAAGTCCCAAGTCTTGAGTTCCTAGTCCCTAGTTCCTAGTCCTTAGTACCTCCAAGTTCCAAGTTTCCAGTTCCAAGTTCTAGTACCAAGTGTCTACTACTTAATGCCTAATGATCTGTTCTTTCTCCAAGTGCCAAGTGCCTAATACCTAATGCCTAATAACTAACTCTCTGTTGTACTCTTCTGTCTGCCTCTCGCCTTTTATATGTCTCACTTCTAAGCCATGCCTTTAAGTCACGACCTTAGGTCTTATCTCTAAATCTGATCTCTAAGTCACGCCCTTAAGTCTCCGCTCTAAATCACACCTATAAGTCTCACACACCCAAGGGAAGATCCTGGGTATCTAAAACAAGATGTTATCAGAGTGTGCTCAGCTGTTGTAGGCTATTGTAATCAAGTCTCTTGCCAGGGTATATGGCTCAAGATAGCTACAAGGATGTCAGCTCCCCACATTTCTCCCTTGCTCTAGCTGTTGAAATTCAAGACCCCTTGAACTCTGGACACACACTCTACCACTGAGCTAAAGCACTAGCCTTCTGAATTCTGATTTATGTTGGGCTTTGCAAATCTGATTCCATAGTTCATGGGTTTGGCTACCTCTCATGATAATTTTTGTCTCTATTTTGTGCACTGCCTCCCACATTTAACCTTTCTTAGAGCTGTTTTGTTTTGTTTTGTTTTGTTTTGTTTTGTTTTGTTTTGTTTTGTTTGTCTTGAGACGGTTTCTCTGTGTAGCACTGGTTGTCCTGGAGCTCACTTTATAGACCAGGCTGTCCTCTAACTCAGAGATCCTCCTGTATCTGCCTCTGAAGTGCTGGGATTAAAGGCATACACCACCACACCCGGTTCCTTTTCTTAGTTTATCTGTGGCTATTATTTGGCTTTCAGATGTCTCCCACTGCTGTGTGTGTGGCTGGGGTTGGGGCAGCGACTGCATTTTCAGTTTCTGGATCTTTTAGGCTTTTCTAACATTTTTGGTCCAGGATTCAGGACAGAGTGAGGTTGTGGTTAGAAACTCTTACACATTCATAGAGGTTGGGGTACAGGAATCACCACACAAGCCATCCGAACACTGATCTCAGTTAAGCAAGAATAGTTTATTGAATATACATGCCACGACTGATTGATCAGGATCACAAAAAAATACTCAGGAGCCTAATTTTGTAGTACCAGTCTGTTCTCAGGACAGGGTGATGAAGGAAAAACCCACAATGAGCTCACATGCAGGTACAGAAACTGTCCAGTGCTCAGCTCTGACTCGAGCCATTTTGGTCGTAATGGTGAACACTGGCCTTTAATTTGATGGGTCCTACGTAAAGCTCTGTGGAATTTCCTAAGATTAACAACCCTCATACAGAACATACAGAACACGACAGGGGATGTGGTCAGCATGACCCTGCTCCCAGTCAGGTTATTTTTTTGTGTCAGTAACTAGCAGGCATATTACAGCAACAATATGAAATAGCTGGGAGGCATGGAACAAAATGGCTGCAGCTACGCTGGGCCGGACCTCAACAATAGACAGGCACAAGTGCCCACCATTCCTCTTTGGGGGCTACATTTTCTTCTGATCCTTGGGGTATCACTTTTTAGGGATCTGGCTCTGCCTACTGTGCTGCCGCGGCCGCTCCAATGCTTTGTCTCTTACCTTTCTCATTCTTGATCTTCTAAGGTCCAAGCTCTGGTCCACCTGACTTTTGCCCCAGTCAAAGCCCAGCTTTGGAACCTTCTTTTCTCAATTCAAGCTTCCAATAACCTCTGACCACTGAAGATTCCCTTGCCTTCTGCTACTTCAGCCATCCTTGGGAAAAGATGTCATTTTAAGGCTGGAAGATAGTTGAAGTTGAATAGTAAGAAGCTAGGGTTTGTTATACCTTTGTCTCTACAAAGGATGACTGACAGTTCCCATAAGAAAAAGGCCAATCTGGGGGTGGGGTAGGGTTAGAGAGATGGTGCAGAAGTAAAGAGTACTCCAGAGGGCAAAAGTTCAAGTCCCAGCAGCCACATCAGGTACTTCATAACTGCCTGTAACTCTAGGTTCAGGATAGCTGACACCATCTTCTCAACTCCTTACTACCTTCGCACACACACACATGTACACACACATGTATGCACACAGACATGTATACACACACTAAATCTTTTTTTTTTTAAGAAAAAGAAAGAAGGTAAGGGGACACTTTAAAAAGATCTGAGTGCTGGTGGGCAACACCTTTAATTCCAGCACTCAGCTGGGAGTGTGTGGGGGCAAAGGCAGTGGGATCTCTAAGTTGGAGGCCAGCCTGGTCTACAGAGTGAGTTGCAAGATAGCCAGGGCTACACAGAGAAACCCTGTCTCGAAAAACAAAAATCAATCAATCAATCAATCAATCAATCAAACAAACAAACAAACAAAAAATTCCTCCTAGAGATTTATGGTGAGGTTTATAGGCATGAACTGTGATGGACATAATCTACCTCAGAGATGGGAATGCAGCAAAATGGAGAGTGTTAGTAACCGTGAAACCTGGGGCAGGGTTTGTGAGTGTTCTTTATATTATTCTATCTATGCTTATATAGGTTTGAAACACTGGTTTCAAAAAGTCAAATAAAATAGAGTCATTCATGGTCTGCAGCTGAAGGATGTATTCCTATATAAGTTCCTGTGTCTTTAGAAACAAAGCTGTGCCCTACTGCAAACACAAGAATGCAGGAGAAAGAAGCTACGAGACCCAAGACAGATCACTCGACCAATGAAAAAGAGCAAGAGTGTGCGTGTTGTATAATGCTTGACACGAGTGAGCACATTTGTGTGAACAGGCAGCCGGAAGGTGAACCTTGAACAGGCTGGAAGAGCCAGGTAGAGACAGGCCTGTTGACCTACCTTGGCACTGAGTTCCACAGAAGGACTGGTTTTTATTGTGTGGTCCACATATCCGCTGTTTTTAACTTCCCCTGTTTCTGAGTTCAAAGCATTGTAGTTTGAAGGAAGAGATCTTGTCTTCCAGCTTCTGCTCCTTTCTCACTGGCTGCATCTTCCTAGTCCAACCCTTTTTGATGATCACATCGTGTCCATTCTACAACTCAAAGGAGCTAGATCTGCCAAGGTTCTTGCCGGACCAACTCACTGCCAATGCCATAGTCTGCTTTCTGTTACCATATCAAACACGATGATAAAAAGCAACTTGGGAAGAAAATAGTTTATTAGATGTGGGCGTATAGTTCCATATCACAGTCCATCACTAAGGGAAGCCAAGATACAAACTCAAGACAGGAACCTGGAGACAGGAACCAAAGCAGAGACATTGCAGGGGGGGGGCGCGACACTGTTTACTGGTTTGCTTAGTTACCTTTCTTGTACAAGCCAGTAACACACTTGTCCAGTGCTGGCACCACCTGCCATGGGCTAGACCATATCAATTATTAATCAAGAAAAATTTCCCACAGCTTTAACTATAATGTCAATATGATACAGGTGATTTCTTAGTGAGATCCCCTCATCCTAGATGGTTTTAGCTTTGTATCAATTTGACAAAAAATAACCAGTGCATCAAGTAAGAGGCTTTCCATGAATAAACAGGTTCCAAGTTCAAGATATCTGAGTGTTCTTCCAAAGCAGTACAGAATCCTGCAGGAGGAGTCTCCTTCCTCCATGTCCTAGAAGGGAAGCCCACACTGAGGGACAGTAGATAACAACTCTACTTTCACAGCAAGCCTCCCAGGGCAGGGAAGTTGCATTTTCACACTGTCTCAGAACGAACATAACCTTGAAATGTGTTTCTCAAATTAATACATTCAGTCAAAAAAAATCTTTAATGAATATTGACTGTGTGTCAGGCAATCGTGGCTTGAGTGTTAGAGACACAGCCGTGAACAGGATGGGAAACTTCTCATGGCGCTGACATTCCACGTCCTTCACTGCAGACATTTGTGACAATCTCCCTCCTCTCTGAAGTTGGGCTGGTACTTGCAGCTGGTACACTTGGTGACCAAGACTTACAGGAGAAAAGCATTAGAGATACACAGAGCCCCTGGTGAACTCTTTCTGGCGGTAGCTCCAGTGCCTGTGGCCCACAGAAGAGCAGAGGACAGGAAGCCTGGAAAGAAAGACTTGCTCCTGGGGGCCCTTAAGGACAAGCTAAAGAGTCTAAACCATGTTGGGAATAGTCAGGGCTGAAGAGATGGCTCAGTGGTGAAGAACAAGCACTGCCATTGCAGAAGCTGGGAGTTCGGTTCCTACACTTAACATCAGGCAGCTCACAACTTCCTGTAACTCCAGCTCCAGGAGACTTGACTCCCTCTTATGGCTTCTCAAAGCACCTGTACTCCCATTCACATGCCCATATAGACACACATACAAATACATAATTAAAAATAGAAACAAACCTTTAAAAATCAGAAAACGAGGGGGCTGGAAAGTTGGGTCAGAAGTTAAGAATGCTCCTTGCTGCTGCAGAGGACTCGGTTCAGTCCCCAGCACCCACATGGTGTTTCACAGCCATCTGTAACCCCAGTTCCAGGAGATCTGAGAACCTTTTCTGATATCTATGGACATCATGCATGCAGGCCAAACACTTAATGCCAGACATCGTGGTACACCACCTTAATCACGTCACTTGGGAGGCAGAGACAGACAGAGCTCTGTGAGTTCAAGGTCAGCTTGAGCTACACAGTGAGATTTTATCTCAAAGTTAACAAACCCAAAAATGTTAAATACTAAAATATCTATGGCTGGCTATAATGGCACGTGTCTTAAAATATAGCACTTGGGAGGGAGAAACAGGAGGATCTCTGTAAGTTTGAGGCCAGACAGACCCTGTCCTACCATTTGGGGCAGGGGAGTAATCATACTAACAGTTATTGTTTATGGAGTACATACGGTGTGCTAAGAGTAATGCATCAGTAGGAATCAATTGCCTCATTCTAACTTAGTTGCCTTCAGAAGAGGCATTTGACTATTATCTTCACAGTGCAGATAAAAACTGGAGTCACAGTTTATTTATGAAATTCTCCTATGTCCCACCACTGTGCGAAATTTTTTTTAACAGTGTAGAATTGTGATGTTGGAGTTTAGCAGCCATGTATGAAATGAATTTTAGAGAGGAAAAATTGCAAAGTTCTTAAGTGCTTATTATAAGAGGATCATTAAAGAAGAGAATAAAGAGTCCGAATGAGGCCAGCGACAGTGAGAGTTAGGAGTGGAAAGCATGAGTGAACTCCCAGGGCATCCCTGAAAAAGAGAGGCTCCCATAGGTGCTTCTGAGAGGCTATGTCCAAGTGTCCCACAGAAAGATGGACCACAACCAGGAGAGAGACTTCGAAGAGAGCCATATGTTTGGCAAGGAAGATGTGGAGAACAATTAATGGAGTATAGTTATACTCTAAGGGGCCTGAGGGATACCCAGGAAAATATGACATAGGCATGTGCAGTTTAGTGATTTGATCTGGGGAAACCCACAGACCTGTGAGGAACCTGCATCAAGATAGAAAGATTGCTGTGGAGATGGATCAGTCAATAAAGTGTTTACCATGCAAACAGGATCACCTAATTTCAGATCCCCAACACCCACATAAAATGACAGGTGTCACAGTACGTGTCTGTAACCCTAGCACGGGTGTCCTCCTTTAATTTCTGTTGCTGTGACAAACACTCTGACAGAAAGCAACTTCAGGGAGAAAGGGAGTTACTTGGCTCACAGTTCCAGGTTATAGTCCATCAGTGCAAGGAAGTCAAGACAGGAACTTTAAGGCATCACATCCACAATCAAGTGAGGAGAGAAACAAAATATTCAAAAGGTGCCTGCTCCATCTCATCTAGGTTTTTTCTAATTCATAGAGCTTAGGACTGCCTGCCTAGGAAATGGTGCCACCCATGATGGGCTGGGCCTTCCTACAACAGGTAAGAGTCAAGACAATTCCCACAGAGAGGCACACAGAGAGGTCAACCTGGTCTAGACAATTTCTGAATTGAGGCTGTCTTCTCAGGGGATTTTAAGTTTTGGGAAATTGACATTGAAAACTATCAAAACTAGGGAAATAGAGGTAGGAAGATCCCCAGGGTTTGCTGACCAAGCCAGTCTAGATAAATCAGTGAACTCTAAGCTCAGTAAGACCCTGAATCAAACAATAAAGTGGAGCCAGGGGTGGTGGCACATACTTTTAATTCCAACACTTGAAAGGCAGACAGATCTCAGTGAGTTTGAGGCTTTGTCTGCAGAGCAAATTCCAGGCCAGCTAGGTCTACAAAGGAAGACTATGTCTTAAAACTAAACAAAACAAACCACAGGCCAGGCATGGTGTGAACACACCTTTGATTCCAGTAGAGGCAGGCAGATCTCTGTGAGTTTGAGGCCAGCCTGGTGTACAGAACAACTTCTAGGACAGCCAAGACTGTTACACAGAGAGTCCATGTCTCAAAAATACGCACACACATGCCCACCCACAGGCAAAGGCAGAGGCAAAGGCACAGATACATTCATGGGTACCATCTCACAATGCAAAGACAAATAGTTCAATCCAGTGAAACTTTATAAAGAATAAAAAAATGTTCAACAGTGAATATTTAATAAGAGGAAAATATGCTTTCGATTGATGGAGAAGTATAAGAAAGTATGTCATAAAACTGTACAAGTGAGTCCCCTGTCCTCCTGAGATTACACTTGAACTTGAGATTATCTTGCCCCAGCCTCTTGGGTGCTGAGATTACATGTGTGAGTCATTTAGCTCCCCCCTCCTCCTCTTCCTTCTCCTCCCCCTCTTCCTCCTCTTTTTCTTCTTCCTCTTCCTCTTCTTCCTCTTCCTTCTCCTTCTCCTCCTCCCCCTCCTCTAATTTTTTTTTAAAGGAACCCATATAACGAACTGCAAAGATCTACAGATCTGCTCTAGGACTTTCCTGATGAGGGCTGGGAACCCAGCTTACTTGACAGAGTGTAGTTCAAGTCTATCCATTACTATATTATTAAGTCTAATCGGGAATTCATGACAACCTGTCTCAAAAAATAAAGTAAGTAAACATTTTAAATCCATTTTTCCTTTTCCCTAATTTCTTTACTTTTTATTCTTAAGTATATTTTTGTAGCAACTTTGTCCAATAGAAATGTAATATGACACGCAGAATTTTAAGTGTTATAGAAGATGTATTGAATATTTAAAAAGAAGACAGGGCTGGGTGTGGTAGCAGAGGAGATGAACCTCTGTGAGTTCCAGACTAGTCAGGGCTGCAGAAGATCCTGTCTCAGCACCAACAAAAGTTAAAAAGAAAACAGAAACACATCTTAGTAAGTTTCACTTAACCAGATATCTTGATTTTAATGTACAATAATATTGTACATTAAATATTAAATAATACAAAAAATATTGAGATATTTTACACTTTAAAATTACTAATATCCAATCACCCAATATGATGTATATTATGTTACATTGATGGACTTCTTGCTTGTGTGTCCAAGAATGGTACAAATTTACATTTTCAGAACATTTCAATTTGGGCCACCAACATTTTATCCACCTAGTTAGTATAAGTGGCTCCTGGCTTCTAAATTAGAGAAGACAGTTCCAGAAAGCAGCTAGCATTTATTAAGGGTTTACTATGTGCCAAGCACTGCCCAGAGTTTACCATGTGGAGACTGTAACATCTTAGGTCTCACAATAACTCCAAGTGGCAATGCCTGTCATCTTCTTAAGCATGCATTGCTCTTGCAAGAACATGCTCCTGAATGTTTTTGGGAGGTTTGCAAACCACTTTTCTGCTGGGATTGGGTAGAAGTCTGACTGTGAGGATGTGAGGAGAGAGGAAGTGAGAGAATTGGCCAGAGACTAAATTATTCAGAAAGTTGGAGGGTCAGCCACTTCTCCATCTACACATTCTTAGAATCCCAGTTCTTAGGAGTCAGAGGCAGGAGATTCACTTTGAATTTTGGGGTAGCCTGATTTACATAGTGAGTTCCAGGTCTCTGGAGTGACACCTCACTTGTTTCAGAGAGAAAAAATGATGGTGGACGATGAGGAAGAAAAGTCAAGAGACAGAGGGAAACATGACAGAAAAATCTCAAGAAGAGCAGGAGAGAGAGAGAGAGAGAGAGAGAGAGAGAGAGAGAGAGAGAGAGAGAGAAGGAGGAGGAGAAGGATACCATGTTGGATCTAGTTTCCCACACAGCCAAGGCTCTATGGAGAAATTACCTGGCCTGGCTAGACACTGCACCACTACCTTGAAGCTAAAGGGAAGTCTTGAAGATACTTGCTTAGTTTATCCCAGCAAAGAGGGCAGCTGCTACCCAGTGGAGTGGGGTGTTGACCCTGGGCACCATGTGTTACTGATTTAATATCTGCAGACTTCCCATAAAACCTTTGCCATTTGCAACCTATGCGTCCGAGGCAGGATGCTTGATCAAGTCCAGTACAAAAAGATACTGGATTTGGTCCATGCCATCTCAGGGACTGAAGGAAGAGAAACAGAATAGTACAGATGGTTCAGGTTGAATTAACAGAATAGGAGCCAGGATCTCTGAAGAAATCGAGGGAAAAGATTGGACAGATGTTGAGTGAGCTGAAACAGCCAGACAGATGTGTGGAGTGTAGAGGCTCTTACTGTGTGTGATGGGCCTCCATCTCCTGCAGAGCACAACACTTTGGGTGGGAAGGCAGAGCACAGGATTGGATAAAGTGGGCAGCAGTGTGCAGGTGAAAGGCAGGGGTGTTTCAGTAAAGGAAGGTGGTAAAACGGGAGGAATGCAAGCTGTGGAGGGGCAGAGCAGGGCAGAGGGCAGGACTTCCATGCAAAATCCAGAAAGGGATGGAAGCCTTGGCTACTTCTCCAGCTGCTGCAGGGTAGTAGCTAGGAAGAGGAGGCTCTAAGGGGAACAGAAATGAGGAAACCAGGCAGGGGATTAATGCCTGCAGATGGCAGAAGGGAGTTAGGGAATTCCAGGAGAGGAATAGGGAGGGAGGGTGAGTGAAGAACTGAGCAGGTACTTTAGATGCAAGACTGGGATAGTGAGGACAGTCCAGCTTCTGATCTGATTCCTCCTTTAAGGAGTTCTTAGCTACGACTGTCCACACTAGACATGAGGGTAGAAGACAGGAGCCTGAGGATGACCTGTGGGATCCAGACCACTAAGACCAGCAAGGGGGCCTGTTCTGTCATCTCCCCCATAGAGCCCAACACTTGGCTGTCTCCCAGCGCTTAAGCCTAGACAATTTTATTCAATGGAACCTGCATTCCTGCCCAGACCTTGCTTCAAGGAGACCATCTTCCAGATCCCCACCTCTGCCACTTTAGTGATCAACATACTCCCCTGCCATGCCACCCAGGATGTGGCAAAGGAAAAGAGGGAAGGATTGGTCCTTAGGTGGACAGAGGAAGCAGAAGGTGAAAAGGGACAGAGATGGGTACAGGGTTGGGGATTCGGGAAAGCGTCATAGGAAGCAGCAGAGATCCGTAGAAGGCAGGGAGAGACAGGGTGCTTAGTGTGACTCAGGTAAAGAGTGGGAAACCCAAGTGTCTTCTGGCCCTGGGTCATCCAGAACAGGAAGGGCTGCAAGGTGCGGTCCCCTTTCAGCCACTTCTCGCCGCCTCCTCCCCACCTCGCCCAATGGGGCCGGAATGGTACAGGCTTGCGGGGGCTTTTCGGAGCACTCGAGTGGAAAATAGACTTTAACCCGCTTTGTAGCTGCGAGGGCGCCCCGAGCGCTTCTCCGGACCAAGGCTCCCGGCATTCCGGCGGGCCGCTGCAAGACCTGGCCTGGAGTCCCCATAGTTGTAGAGGATGTAGACCCCACTGCCCTTCGGGTTCCGGAGGCCCAGCTAGAGTTGAGAGCTTGGGTTTTGCTGTGGCCAGTTGGACTCACCTGGGCAGTGACTAGAAAGCAGAATTCTCTTCGCCTCCCCAGCCCCCGCCATATGCTAGCAAAGACTGACTGGGTCCGGACCCCCTAACTAAGAGAGCCCCCTTAGGCCACAGCACCCTGGAAGGTTGGGGTGAATAGATTGCAGAGTACAGGTTCTAATGGTCAACCACGCTCTTGCTTGCCCTCTGAGCTTAACGCCCGCCACGGAAACTAGCTTGAGCAGATCCGGAACACTGTCCGGCGGTTCCAGGTCGCATGTCCAAGAGGCCAGGTTGCCATTGCCCCCCAAGGACCACTGGCCTGTCCTCTGGAGAACCACGCGAACAGCAAGGCCAGCTTCAATTTAGGAAACAGTGACCCGAAGACCCGATTTCGGCCTTGTCGTCTAATACTGGAGCCCAAGAAAAGGAAATCGCTTTGAGCTTAAGCCTGAGGTCCGGTGGGAGATGGTCGCTGCAAGGGGGGCTGACAAAATCGATGCACGGGAACGCTGCAAACTGCTGCGGGAGAGCTGCGGAGCGATGGGTTCTGTGGCTCCTCCCCGGACAGTGCGAACCTGGCCCCTGAGAAAAGAATGCATATTCCGTTTGAAGCAGAGTTCCCCTAAGCCATAAAATGCGAAATTTCAGAAACATGACTGTAGCTTCAGAAAATAATTCCAGAGGCTGATGGTGGGTGAGGGGGAGAGCTCCTTTAGTTTAGGCGAACGTGGACCAGGTTCTCTGGAGAATCTAGGCTGCACCCCAAACACCCATCCTAAGCTTGAATCCAAGTTCTCTAGGAACTGAAACGACATCCCAGAACGAAGAGATGGGGCTCGACTGAGGTACGCGCTAGAAGAGGGTTTGGTATTTCTTTTTTCCCTCAAGCTCGGGCTTTGTAGTTGTCCCCCTCAGAGCAGACTGTGGTGGAGGCTAAAGGACCAAGTCAGAGAATCAAGATGCAGAGTGGAGGGTAGAAGGAGGACATTGGATCAAGCACCAATGTTCCAGTCCGCTTTTTGCCTCCGACTGGGGACCGTATCCCCACCCGCCATCCATCGCCCCGCCCCGCCCCGCCCCCCACCTTGGGGCAGGTGAGCGGTGGCCAATGGGGGAGCGCGGGGCAGGTGCCCGCTAACTCTCTCCTCGAAGAGCTGCAGCCCTGGCCTGGCCCGCGGAGCTAGGAGGATCACGGGCGGTGGTCGGTCACAGCTTGACTAGTAAGGGAGAGAGCCAGGAGGACCACGGAAGCGGCTCTCAGTAGCACAGGCAGCCCGCGCCCGGGCGTTTGCCGGGAGCTGCGTGCTGGGCCGCAGGGACCACACTCCAGGCGGTGCGCAGTGGCCCAACTCGGTGTTCGGGCTCTCGCACGCCCCTCGCCGCCCGGCTCCTGGCTGGTCCGCAAGGGCCGAGCGCGGGCGGGTGGGCAGGCGGGGGAGGTGAAGGGTGCGGGCGTGAGTGCATGTGCCAGGTTTGGTGCACACCCCGCACGGCGGCAGCGCCGGGGCACCGAGCGTTCCCCAGAGCCCCGCTACCTCACTCCGCTTCGGCGGCCGCGACCATGTTCCAGCCCGCGACTAAGCGGGGTTTCACCATAGAGTCCTTGGTAGCCAAGGATGGTGGCACCGGCGGGAGTCCTGGCAGCGGGGGCGCGGGCTCCCATCCGCTGGCTGTGGCCGCCTCAGAGGAACCGCTCAGGCCCACGGCGCTCAACTACCCTCACCCCAGTGCGGCCGAGACGGCCTTCGTGAGTGGCTTCCCTGCCGCTGCAGCTGCGGGCGCCGGCCGCTCGCTCTATGGAGGGCCGGAGCTGGTGTTCCCAGAGGCCATGAACCACCCGGCTCTGACGGTGCACCCGGCACACCAGCTGGGCTCCTCCTCGCTGCAACCCCCTCACTCTTTCTTCAGCGCCCAGCATCGGGACCCTCTCCACTTCTACCCCTGGGTGCTTCGGAATCGCTTCTTTGGCCACCGCTTCCAGGGTGAGTGTCCACGCCGTGTTCGTGACCCGGGAATACGGGGGAGGCTCGGTGCGGCGGCGGGGCTTTTCAGAAGTTGTGGGGGACAAGGCTTAGGGAGCAGCCTTGACTGTGCGCAGGCGATCCAGCCTGTGGTCTGCTGTGTTGGTCTCCCACCCAAGAAGCGAGATCCGGATTGCCAGGCTTTCCTAGGAATGAAGCCGGTTGGGACGGAAGGCCGAGAGCATCCTAGGAGCTTTTTCAGACCCTCCTGTGGCCAACCTTAATCTCCTTTAAGAATAAACCAGTCCCATCCTTGAAAATGCTGGCCCTCCGCCCTTCCCGCGCCAGAGCTTTGAGCTGTGACCATACTTCGCTCTCTTGGTCACAACTCGTGGCACATCTGGGCAGGGGAAAGTCCACCCGCACTCACTCGCTCTGTGGGAAGCAGGGAAGCATGGTGCATTCACGCGATGTCTTGGGACTTTTCTCAGCAACCTTGACCAGACTTTTCCCAGTCACATTGGCCTCTCCGACCCAGAGTGGAGAAAGCTTTCAATAAGCGAACCGGCTTTCTTCAGCACTGACTTCCAAGAGCCCACCCGGCTGCTAGAGTTCAGGACAGTTCTTCGAGTGGGGGTGGAGGAGGAGGGCTTTTAAGGTCATATCTAGTCTTACCCCACCCGTCTGCAACTGCATCTTGTTTGCTAATTAAGACCCCTCCAAAAGCCTTAAACACACACACACACACACACACACACACACACACACACCAGTTATCTGACTTTCCTAAAGAAAAGAGAGTTGTGTTCATTGCAGATAATTTTCTTCCTTGAATGAGTACTTTTCTTTCATTAAAAAAAAAAAAAAGCAGAAAAAAGGAAAGATTGTCCTTAGTTCCTATAGCAGTTGCTCAGTTCCCACTGTGATACAGACTTGAAATACAGGTAAATTAAGCGTTTCATAAAACAGCAGCAAAAATAAGACAAGGTTGGCATTTTGGCTCCAGAAGCTACTTTATTATGCCAGAGCTGCACGGCCAACGTGAATCTGATATGTGATACCATTATTTATATGATAAAAGAAAAAATTCTTGAACCTTTAGCTGTAGTCGCTTGACTGACTTGGAGAAAGCTATTTGGAGAGGGCTATTTGTCAATGACCCCAGTCTCACCTGGCCACTACATACTTCCCGAGAAATTCCGAGTAACCAATAGTGTAATTACTTCGGCGCATATTTTTGTGGGTACATTTTCAAGGCGGGAGCAGAAAAGCCTAAGGTATTACTGGCTTTAGGTAACATTTCCCGTCACTTAACGTCAATGCTTACTACTAAAATAAGGTTTTTTTTTAGCTAACTACCCGCGCCCCCCGGGGGGGGGGGGTCTGTCTTCAGCTTCACGCCCACTGGCGGAGTTTTGATTCTTCCAGGATGTGAGCCCACGGCTCAAGGAACCTGGATTAGTGAAGGATCCCTGACCCTGGAAGACAGGGTGCAAAGGACTTTTAGCCAGTACCTCAGTCCAGTGTCTCAGTCCAGTGCCTAGGCATACTCAGGATGCTTCCTGGATGGGGCTTTTTCGGCCCTTAGTCCGGAATCTCACGTTTTTCTCTCCACCTTTCACACCTCTGGCCCCGCGCGCTGATCCCGCTCGCCCGAGGCTGGAGGTGCCTTTTGAGAGAGATCAGCTCTTGGGCTCTGAGCATCCCCAGCCAAGCGAGGCCAATACATCCTTCGCAAAAAACCCTCCAGGAAATTTCCGCTGCTCTCTGAGCCATCGGTCCCAGCGGTTACGTTGTGGAGTTACACAAACGGTGGGCTTTTTCTCTCCAGAACCGCGTCTCGACGCGGAGAAGGATCCGAGTGTGACCGCGCTTGCGAACTCGGAAGTCCAATGGGTGCTCATCAACCCTTTCCAACTCCGAAGTGCCGCGGCCCTGCAGCCCCCATCCCGGCGACGCCGCCTCTTCCAGATCTCACCCGGTCTCGGGGCTAAGAACCCAGCTGTCCCAGGCCCTCCGGCGCCGTGTTTTCTGGAGAACCGGGTGTTTGCGATGCTCACTTCAGTCCCGTTTTGATGCAAGAAACGAAACCCTACAAGAACGAAAAGGAATCCGCGTACGCGTTTTGTGCGCAGCGCTCCCGGGCAACGCGAGCGGGTGGCGCCTGGAAGCCGCTTCTCCCCTAAGCAAAGAGGAAAGGCCGGGGTGCACGGTCGGGACCTCCGAACTGGGGGGTCAAACGGGAAGAACACGAGAACATTAGACGAGGTTGGCGTCGTTTCGGTGTTATTTCCCGGGGATCAAGAACTTTCTGAATTGAAAAGCTACGTCTGAAGGGGACTAAGGGAGACTCAGCCCTGCCAACCCTACGGTTGTGGGCACTAGCTTTAAAGGACGCCTTTGTTCAGGCAGGAAGAGGAGGGAAGAGGCTATCTCGGCTTTATGGTCGGTCGTCGACCGCTCCAGGTTCTAGCTCCAAGCCATTCCTCCGGGGCACCAGGCTCCAAGTCTGTAGCTAATGCGGCCTCTCCATCTAGGACTGCAGCGTCCGCCCAGGGCGCTTCGGATTCTTGCTCCCGCTTTCCGCAGCCTGGTTCTTAGCATCTCCACTGCTAGCTCCCAGTCATCGCCTTGCAGCGGCCTGGAGAGAAAGAATGTGGGAATTTTCACATCCTAATGCCTAATTCCAGGGAAGGATGGGTTCATGATCCTTTCCTACGGGTGTCTGAAACTGATACCTTTTCTCACAGCCTGAAATTACTTCGTCCAAATAGGATGCACCCTAGCCTCAAGCTTGGTCTGTCCCGTGGCTCAGTCAGAAACCGTATAGGCTTCTCTGGAAGTGGTAGGGAGAGGTGGGCCCTTTCCCATGGGTCAAAGAGAGAGGGGTTCAGTACACAGACACCTTGACACCCCTGTCCTTACAGAAACATGTAGCCATTGATGAATATCGTCAGATGTTTGGTTTTGCGCTAAACATCATTTTTCTCACTGGAAAAGGCTTTGGTATTTTGTTCTTTTAATTAAATAACTTGTCATCATTTATCAGTATTTTGGATAATTTTGTAGCCTCAGGCTTCCTTCGTACTCGGATCAAGTAGACCCTATAATTCAACTCATGCTTATGAACACATACTGGGGTACATGCTAGCCACTACAGCAAGACATTCCTTCCGTTTTCCTGAGCTAAGCAAGATTGGGGAGTGGAGGCAAGGGAGCTTTGGGTCAGGAAAGAGCTAGTTCAGGCTATCCTCATCCTGTGGGGTTTAAACAGACAGGGAGAGCTTTTCTCCACTGTCCGGGTGACTGACGCTCCCCAGCATCTCAATACAACCGTTACAGAAGCCAGCAGCAGAACCCAGTCTTGCTTTCTCTGCTCCATGCTTCCCAGGACACCTCTGCATCCCACTTACACACACCTGCGTGACATTCTACACTGTGGCCTCACTGCTGTGTAAGTTAGGCCAGACAACTGAGCAACTCGGACCAAAGCCCATGAATGGGGAGACAGAAAGGCCTCTCCCCACAACCTCTTCTCTGGCTCATCGGTCCAGAGGAAACCCCCTTTGGGGTTTTACCTGGACTCTGACCAATGTGGGTCTTCAAAGCAATTTATTCAATAAAGGCTTCTCATCCACTTCTCTCCCTGGACTTCCAGATTGGTCCTCACCCAAGGCTTTGAGTCTTCTTATCCACTCCAGGAGTAGGCTTTTTTTCCCCTCTTACTCTCTCTGGCAGGCCACCTTTCCTGACTGTCCCTTTACTACCCAACTGAAATTCCCCCTTCTTCAGCCAGGCCAATGGGGATCCTAGGTGTGCTCTTGGCACCAACCTTAGGGGGAAATGTCCTTCCTCCACTCCTCAGTGACACCCCTGGTCCTGTTGTACAGTAGTGCAGACGCAGCCCCTTACAATGTGTAGGTGATGGGAGGGCAACCTCAGACAACTGTGTTCCAAAGAAGATTCCAGCAACCCAGTTGGTTGGCATAGACTTCCAAAGCCCAAAGACAGTCGGGCAGTTGCAACCAGTAGTGGGATACAGTTCGTCTACTGCCTGAATTTTAACAATGGCACCTCAGGACGGGACTTTCACTTACATAGCTCTTTCCAAAAATGGGAGATCTCATCTGAATTGCCCGGATCGCTGTCTTCAGAGTAAAACAGGCCCAATTGAGTCAACCCAGTCAGTGGCCATCTCTGAGGAGATTAATTGGATCAGTCAATCTCAACAGTTAACTCCGTCAAAACATCCCATCTAGGGCTCTGTGCTGTTGGATCAGGGGAACTGATACAGGACCCGTGTGTGAGGACCCGTGTGTGATGGTCTCAGAGATTTTTAGAATCCTTGAGAATGTGAAGGCCCAGTGGGGGGCTTGCCAAGCCAGAGCTGTGAATTAAAGCCTGCTCTGGATTTTACACTTCCTGACCACCACCCCAGTCTTATTCAGTCCTCTTCAGTGTAGGAGTGGAGTGTGGGAGCTTGGCCAAGGGACAGTCACTCTCTGAAATCTTATACAGTAATGGGAGGAAAAGACAAAGAGGAAGCTGGAGTGTATATTTACACACAACCATAGGGAAACACATGTATCTGTGTGTATGTGTATATATATATGTATGATATATATCACATATACAGGTATATAACACATACATAAACATTATATGATATTTACTTCCATGTTCTTTCAACTCAGGACTACTCAGAGAGAAAGCAGGAGCCTTCCCCATGAGAATGGCTTCCACTCTTCCAGCCTTCCTTCACAGTGGGCCTGTGTTTAAGACCTGAGGGGCAGGGAGAAGTAGATTTGAGAACTCTAGGGTCTGTCTGCCTGCTTGCTTGAGCCGGCCTGCGTTCACCTCCTGTGTGGTGGAGCCTAGGCCTGCTGGCTGGCAGGATTTCTCAGCAGGGTAGTAGTAGCCTGAGCACTTAGCTCCAGGAGTACTTTAAGCAGAGTTAGAATCTTTGGAGGACTTCTGGGTAGTCTTCCTATCAGCCTTGCTCTTCCCCCACCACCTTTCTGAGTCCAGCCCTGTCCTCTTTAGCTAGTCTGGGAAGGAGACTTCCTTTTCTTTTCTTTTCTTTTCTTTTCTTTTCTTTTCTTTTCTTTTCTTTTCCTTTTTTTGAACTAAATAATTAAAAGACAACCAGTCGTTGGGGCCTGGGTGGAGGTAGCACTAAGGGCACAGGAACAGACCTAAGGGGTTTCTGCCATCCCTTGGCCTTTCTGCTGCCCCTGGCAACGTTGGATTTGAGCCTGTTGGGCCCTCATCAGGCCTGGGCTCGCATCTTGGCTCAAGAGTGTATTCTGCTTGCGGTTCCCTGTGGGTAGCTCTGGAGTGAGGTTTCAGGGCAGCGGCAAGGGAAATGGGAGACAAGGAGGTGGTGTCAGGATTGCAGAAGTGGCAGGGCACCCGAGGCAGAGGCCTGCTACTCACCGCGCCCCTTCTCTCTATCTACCTGCGTGTGCTGCTGTTGCCTCTGGGCTGCAGCAAGCGACGTTCCCCAGGACGGGCTGCTTTTGCACGGGCCCTTCGCACGCAAGCCCAAGCGGATTCGCACGGCCTTCTCGCCCTCGCAGCTGCTGCGGCTGGAGCGAGCCTTTGAGAAGAATCACTACGTGGTGGGCGCCGAGAGGAAGCAGCTGGCAGGCAGCCTCAGCCTCTCCGAGACTCAGGTGAGCATTCTCCTGTCGCAGCCTCAGGGTGCCGGAGATGGGCGGTTGGGTGCAGGTTTCTTTACTCCTCGGGTTCCAAAAGCCACCTGCGGCGTCGATGTCGCATCCCTGGAAACCTTACCCTTTCTCTAGCCTTGCCCTGCTAAGTTTCAGGAGTGTTGTTTTGTAATGAGACACGGTCTCTCTGTGTAGCCCAGGCTGGCCTTGAACTAGAAGCAACCCTCCAGTCTCTGTTTCCTGCGTTCTGGAATGGCATATATAATAAGTCAACTGGCCCAATTTCCCCGGTCTTATAATGAGCGCTAGGGATCCCACCAGAAGCATAATAGGCCAGATTTGGTCCGAGGTGCGACCAGGCTGCAAAGATCCCTCGCCCCTCTTCAGTCTAGATGACACAGTATCCACAAGTCTGTGGGAGTGGTCTGGTCTTCTCGGCCCTGGCAAAACTGGGGAGACCTCATCTGACCTTAAGTACCTGTTGTGTGTGGGCAAAAGCCAGTGTCAGCTTTGCAACAGAGGAATGAGCGATCCAGAGATCAACTCCTAACTGCAGAGTGGTCCTGATCCAGGCACAGGGCATTCGCTAGGGTTTTGAGAACTGTGACTTATTCACGGTTCACCTTAAGGGGATAAGCCTCCAAGAGTGTCTAGGGAGCTTTCAGTAGATTTAGGCAGGCAGGGCCTGTGGAGTGTTGAGGGAATGACCTCCATTGGTGTTGAAGGGCTTTGAATGGATGACATTATAATTCCCATGTAGGGATCAGTAATAATTGATTAAAGAAAAAAAAAAAAAAGATGTCTAGGGAACCATAAAGAGGCAAACATGAGGGGTGTTTTGTTTTGTTTTGTTTTGGTAAGGACCTTGCCATACCTGAACACTGCCTGAAAGTGCCATTGAACATTTGGTCCATTCCTGTGAAGGAGGACGGAAGCAGCTGAGGGACTCCCAGCCTGGATTGCTTTCTAATTTAGGTTTACAGACCCTGCCAGCTCTGAGATGCTGACCTCTGTCTCTGATGGGGAGAACCTTCAGCTGTTCTTTCCTCCCACTCTGCCCCTGCTATACAATTAATTCCTACCACCCCTCTGCAGGCAGGAGTCTGCCTGTGCTCTCCTATTACATGCTGGGGTGACAGGGGCACTAGTCTGGTAGACAGCTCCTTGTTGCACCCCAGTTCCCTAAACTGACCTCACCCTCTGGTCCTGGCATTATGGCTACAGTATCCGGTACCCTATATAACAGCTAAGTCGGGGCCTCCTTCCAGGCCACCACACGACTGCAGAACCTGTGAGGTTTTAGACTTGCTAGTTGACAGCTCTTACTAAACAAACAAATCTTACAAAGCAACAGAGTTAGTTTTAAAAACTGTTTTTAAAGAAAGCAATGTTTAAAAAATAAGTTAATAAAATAACACCTCTTTTTCCTCCTGGCAAACAGTGCTTTACAATTATTGTTTAAAACAAGGTGTCAACTTAAGAATGGTGTTTATAATTAGCCTCATGTAAAAAAAAGTAATATTTATTAAATGTTAATTGCAGGAATGTAAGAAAACAAAACAGTTTATAATCCTACCACCCACAGATTAGCACTTGTTGAAATCATGTCATTGTTTTTAAACTTACTATTTTTCAGCACAGTGAGAACATGTTTAATTAATTTTCTTTCAAACTGAATCTAGCTTCCTGTCAATTTTAGCTTCTAGGTAATGCCAGTTCTTAGTGGATAGGCTGCTTGTTGCTTTCATTTCTATCATGGGACAATTCTAACATGCCTTTAGAGGGAAACCAAAGAGAAGAATACAATGTGTCTGCTCTGCTAACCCTCAGGACCCTTGGTTAATCCTGCTCTCGGGGAATGGGGTTCATTTTATATCTAGAACAACACCACCCCTCTCCCACCAAAGAATCCTGAAGGGACTGAGAACTTTCTTGTAGCTCTGCCTTTCCAGGTAAAGACCCTGAGGTGAAGAGGTGAGCTAAGGAGAGTGCCCAAGTCAGGCAGATGGAATTGAATACCCATCTGCCTGCTACGCACAGTGGGCAAGTTGCTTGACCTCTCTCTCTCAGTTGTCTCTTCATCCAGAGAACACATTGGAGGATTAGAGGTATTTTATGTGAACTCAAGTAACACCCATTCCCTCTCAGGTCCATTCTCTTTGTTTAAAGTAATCCATTAAATTAGTAGCCCAATAAAGACCCGGCCTAGGTTTCCCCTAGGCCAGCACTCTTCCTTCCTGCCACATTCAGTATCATGGCTGGTTACCTTTCTGTTGTCCTTGTAACTTCTTACTTTGGACTTATTGTAGAATTAGATCACTATCCACTCGTCAGTGTTCCAGTGATCGCCATGCAAGCTTACCTGTCATTTTCAGTTATCTGCTATCTGTCAAGCATGTGATACTCCAGTCAGCTCTCTGCTTTGTGTTTCTACCATACCTACATTTGTCAACCAGGCCTCTGTGCTCCACCCCTTACATGTAACTGTCTTTTATCTAGCGACTTGTTCATGAGCTCTCTCCCCATATTGGGAAATGTATGTTTTCTCCAAAGTACGTGCTTTTCTTCTTAATAATAACCTCCTTGTACCCGTCTGTTGATCATCTCATCCATTTTGTCTTCTTCTGTCCACCATCCATCTCTAGAGAGCTATTGGCAACTAACGACATCTTTGTACCTGCCAATGATCATCTATCATCTTGCAGACTCGGCTCTGGTTCTGTCTTCTCCCAGGTTTCCACTGTCACATTACTGTGATGGAAAGAAATAAATGCTAGGGTTGTCCCCAGCCCTGAATTTGTGAGGCTCACCATCCAATCCACTTTCTACTTCTGACTTTTCTGTTCTCTCTCTCTCTCTCTCTCTCTCTCTCTCTCTCTCTCCCTCTCTCTCTCTCTCTGTGTGTGTGTGTGTGTGTGTGTGTTGTGATCTCCCCCCTTCCCCGTTCTCTCAGAACTCACAGTGTTCCCCTTGCCTTTCCTAATATGCATCACATTTTGCTGTTATGACTTAATTATCTGTCATGTCCATATGTCAATCTGTAGATCAGCTGCATCCGACCCTCAGGGAGATCTTAAAATACAGGGATACCCAGGAGATGCTCTTAAGACATACAAGATGCAGTCCAAGAGAGAAACATTTCCCACAGCTCACTGGGTAATTGTGGTGAACAGTAGTATAGGTCTGAGCATCTTGGTTGTGGGAAGCAGAGGTCAAATTTATTTCCTCGTGGGATCCAGCACAGTGCCTGGCATGGAGTAGATATATGTACTGAATAAAAGCCAGGCATGGGGCTGCAGAGATGGCTCAGTGGTTATGAGTACTGGCTGTGCTTCCAGAGGACTGGGATTCAATTCGCAGTGTTCATATGGCAGCACACAACCACGCTAATTCCAGTGGATCCAACGCCCTCTTCTGGATTCTGTTGGAACTGCATCCTTGTGGTACATACACAGGTAAAACATTCATACATATAAAATAAAAATATTTCTTTACAGTCAGACAAGCTGGTGTACACCTATAATTCCAGCACTTGGGAGGTAGAGGCAGGAGTCTCTGAAACTCTAGGTCATCCTGAGCTATACTGAAGCTGACTGGGTTTATGTTAATCTGTAGACAGATTAAGACCCTGTCTCCAAACAACACTGACCAGTCCAGTACATTTGTTTTGATGCCACTCACTCAGCCAGTCTTATGAATTACTCCTTTGCCCCTACCTTGGCTGCTCCCTCACTGTTTTGCCCCTTTGGTTGTCCAGACCAACTGTCATACCTGATTACTGGTTTTGGTGGTACAAAGACAGGCTATAGGTAAGCCTCAGAGGAGAGCTCTGTGCTGGTATAGCTCCAGCTTGAGTTGTTGGGTAGCCTTAGCTACCTGGTACTGAGCTATATAGCTTAGCTAGGAGCTGTGTTCATGTAGGGATGACCAGGGAGGTGTTCATTCCAGGTCAAAGGATGGGCCCAGGGCCACAGCCAGCTCTCCCTTCTGGCTGTACTCCTTTGCTTCTCACCACTGTGATGCAGTCCTGGGGTATGGCCAAGAAGCTTGCATTCACGTGGCTGCTTGGCAAATCTAGACCTGGGCCAGATCAGCACCTCTATCACCATGAGGGTGTGTTCCCACCCTATGTGGTGTTGCAGGCTGACTTACATGGACACCAAAAGGCCAAGCAATACCTCTGGTACCCATTGGATGCCAGTGGTCAGTAACAGGCCGCATGGGGTGAGAGCTGTTCTTGGCTAATCATGTCTTCCAGTAGCCCCTAGAATAAAATAGACCAGCAATGTCTCTTTACCTTGTCTGCCGTTTACTTTTGCTGAGCTGTGAGAAAAGCAGGAAATTTGGTCTTGGGCCTTGGAGAGTCTTCACATAATGATGGAGGCTACTGCAGATATTGATAAGTCTGCAGGACAAGGATAGGGTGAGTAACTGAGTCCTCTTGACGTTACAGCTCAGGATGAGAGGGAATCAGAAGAGACCTGATAGGTGGGAGGTCCCCAGCTGGCTTCTGGCATGGAAGGTTTGGAAGAATGTGTAGGATTATAGGGTGGTGGCAGGGGTCAGGGGGTCGGGGGGAGGCATTACAAGGATTGGAAGAGAGCAAATTAAAGTGGAGATGGAGGTGTTAAGACCAGATGCCATTTTGAGGCTTGAGAGCAGGGAGGGAAGGAGTCCTTGGAAGGAGACAGGCATTTCTTTACCTACCTGTGAGTTTTTCTCACAGACACTCAAGGTGGATGCTTCCTGCCATGGAATGTCCTGTGTTTGGAGGGACAGGTACTCAGGAGATATCCAAGTGACTTGAATTTTAGGGAAAAGTCAAAAGTTTGACAGTGACTCTGTGGCTCTGGGATGACACACCCCTTCTTCCAAGTCCTGGCTTGTTTCCATATCCCTGTAGCCTAGAAGTCCTGTGTAGCGGCTGGGTGAGGAGGAGCTAAGCAAGACTCTGAGATGCTGGGACACAGGCCTGAGAAGCAGATGAGTTTAGTACAGCAGGGGAGAAGATCTGGGATGGGTGGAGGGAGCAGAATATAAGGTGGCTCTGGAGGCCTTGGGGTGACCCCAGCTTCGGGGAATGAGGGTTGATCTGATTCTGAGAGCAGGAAGTCTGACATGATCAATTGATAGGAAATGGATCCCCCAAGAGAGGGCAGGGAAGAGAGCAGGCTGAACGGTGGCGTGATTGATGTGTCCAAGCTGCCGTCTATTCTAAGGACTTTCTCTGTGTCTGAGGCCGACAGACTAAGGAGACATGCTTAAATTAAAGCAGAAGAGAGCTCAGTAGAACATAAGGAGGAACTTCCCGTGTCAGAGTTAGAAGATCTTGACAGGGATGTTTGGACTTCTTAAAGCCAGGACAGGGTCTTCCCTGGAAAGTACACAGGCACCTGGAGCTGAGCGGCTGAGGTGGGAGGAGGGGTGACTGAGGTGAAATGACCACTCCTTTGTTCAGAACAGCAGATTACTCAAAAGTTAAATGTGCTCTCCAAAACACTAACAGGGTCTGTTTTCCACTTATTTGTGAACTCACTGCCCATCCACTCATGAATTCATGCATGTGTGTCTCCACCATAGCCCACAGTGATCTGTCCTCTGAGGAAGTGCTGTGTTGGCCCATTCAGAACAGTCTCTTGCTCTTCATCCTGCCTCACTCAAGCTGAACACTGCCCCTCTCTGCAAAGGGTGCCTCTCCACCAGCTTCTTCCAGCAAGAGGTTAATGTACTCTCTCTTGCTTCCTTGTGCTCTTTCTGGTTTCAGATTCCTGTGTACAAATCTATCTAGTCTAGTTTTATTTCTGTTGCTGCGACTAAAATATCCTGACAGAAAAACAACTCAAGAGAGGAAAGAGTTTATTTGGTTACAATTTCAGGTTATGGTCCAACACTGAGGAAGTCAAGACAGGAAGTCAAAGCAAGTACTTGCAGGTAGTCGGCCTGCTAGCTACTCCGCACAAGGTGGCCTTTAATGACGCAACTCACTTCACAGACAAAGAAGTGCATCGGGAACCATGAAGGAAGCTGCTTTCTGAATGGCAAGCGGGATTATGCTCACCTAGCTTTCTTATACACGTCAAGACCACCTGCCCAGGGAATGGTGGTGCCCACAGTGGGCTGGGGCTGGGTCTTCCCACATTAATCAACAATCAAGAGAGTTTTCTACAGACATGGCCACAGGCCAGTCTGATTTAGGCAAGTCCTTAATTGAGAGCATCATCATAGAAAATTCTTTTGTGTGTTAAGTTGGCAGTTAAAGCTAGCCAAGATGGTTCAGCTTCCCCCAAACCAACTAATCTAGAATTAAGAATTGATGTTCATGACAGTTTGGTCTACTTAGAGAGTTCCAGGCCAAGCAGAACTACATAGTGAGACCCTATCTCAAAACAAAACAAAACAAAACAAAATCAAAACAGCACCCCCCCCCAAAAAAAAACCCAAACCAACCACCCAACCAAATAAACAAAAACCCTCTTGCAAAAGCATGTCCACTAAAGGACTCTGTATTTTAGCGTAGCTCTTTCTCAGCCCCATTTCTAATTCCTTCCAGCCCCTCTTCTGCTGATTCCTCCCATTTCCCTGCACCACTTGCTTGCAGTACAGTGTTGGGTTACTCCACCTCTGTATACCTGGACAGGCCTTCTGGGTCTTGAGACTCAACTCCAAAGCCAGAGAGGACACTGCTTAGTCTCCCTGGAATCCAGGAATGTCCAGTCAGGCTTTCAAAAACCAGTAAGAGTTCCAGATTACATAACCCAGGGCAAATTGGGGCATCTCAGAAGGGCCTATCTGGCTTCACCAAGAAATTGGGAGATACACAGTAAAGGGAGTAAAGGGGGGATTCAGGAGATCACAGGAGCTTCTCCCCCAAACCACAGGGGTCAAGGTTGGTAGGTGGGGCCTCCAGCCAACATTTCTCATATGCTTTAGGGGCTGAAAGAAGTGAATATATATTGGTGTTGGGGTGAGAAAATAAAAGTTAGGGAAACAAAGAGAAGATTTAGGTGTTTAGGTGCATTCCCTTCTATCTCACCCATACATAGCTTTTTGTCTCCCATGGCTGTGACCACACTGCTCATCCTGGCTTTTGTTCTATTATGAAGTCACAACTGTCCCTGCTATTATAGGATTTATAAACAGCATCTGGTTACCCAGCCCAGAGCTGCTCTGCAGAAGACATCCAGGCTGCCTATGAAGAGGGCTATTCCAAGGGTGGGGGGATCTTTCTTACCCTGAGTGCTGTTGGCTTTTTTAGTTTTTTTGTTTTGTTTTGTTTTGTTTTGTTTTTTGTTTGTTTTGGTTTGTTTTGGTTTGGTTTTTGGGGTTTTTTTGTTTGTTTGTTTGTTTGTTTTGTTTTGTTTTTGAAATAGGGTCTCATGTAACCAAAGCTGGCCTTGAAGTCACTATATACCCAAGGATGACCTTAAACTTCTGATCCTTCTGCCCCTACCTTTCAAGTGCTGGGACTATAGACATGTATTATCACCTCTCCTTTGTGTGGTGTTGAGGTTAGACCACAGGCTTGGTCTAAGCAAGAGCTCTACCAACCTAGCTAGAGCTACAGCCCAATTGACTTTAGTTCTCTGGAAAACAAATAGTTGGGATTCTCTTTTGTGTGGTGGACCAGGATGCTGCCCAGGTCTGAAGCCTTGTCCTGGGCTCTACTCTGCCATTGGTATTTTTGTTCTTTGGGAGAGAGTTGACCGGCAAGGGTAGCATGCTGAGTCCATCCCATCACAGGCCACTGTAACCATCAATCTCCAGGAAACCTGAAGATGGGGTAAGGAAGAAAGGTGCAGAAAGTGAGCCCCTGTCTCTGGGTGCTGCCCACTGCCCCTTACATCCAGCCCACTTGGACTTGTCAGATAAGATGTCCTGTACACAGCTGTGAGTCATTCACAGAAGGCAGGGTAAGCTCATCCACCCACTGGCTGGTGCAGTCACAGTATGCTCTGGGGTAGAGGGCAGGAACTGGGCTGACCGCCAGTCGTGTGCTGAGAACACCAGGCTTAGGTGGGCATGGAATCCAGAAGTCCTCAGCTCAGAGCAGCCAATATCCTTCCCTGTCTACCTGAGAAGAGGCACACAGGCTACAAGTTTGAACCCTGCCTTCGAGAGGAAGGAAGGAATCCCTTGTCCTAATTTCATTTACCAAGGCTGGGTGCCTGGATGCTCCCTGGACCAGCTTTCTTGTCTGGTGCTAGTGGCATTTGGAACGCTGAGCACCAGCGTTCCCACCTCCAACCTAGTGGCAGGACAGATGGCTCAGTGGAGGCCTCTGTGAGCAGGGATTGTGAGGAGAACCTCAAGGGCCTCTATGACAAAGAGAAAGGGTGTGTGAGGTTGGCACATCCCCAGCACGAAACCATCCTACAGCCAGGATGCCAGGCCCACTTCTCACCTTTGCTGCTGTACGCACATCTCTCCAAGGGCTGCCTTCAGCCCTGCCCTGAGTTCTAGATCCCCCCTTCAGCAGTCACTGCAGTTGCCAGAATTGAAATGTTCACCATCACGGTACACAAACAACTTACCAGTGCCGTCTGCACAGCCACAGCAGGCAGCCCCTGCTAGTTTTAAGCTGTGCTGATGGTATTTGCAGGAAAACACCAGGACTTGCAACCCCGTTGCCCCACATCCCCTACCCAGGGATCCACTGGCACAGGAGTCCAGGAGGTGCCTTGGAACAGCAAAGGGTTCCAAAGGCATCTCTCCTAAGGATGAGGGATGTGAGTCCGGCTAGCACCAAGGAGGATTTGGGCCTGGCTGGCCCACAAGGCTGAGTAAGGAGATGTGTGATCAAAGCAGTGTGGAAGTACTGAGGGTCCACGGGGAGCCACCTATGGGAGGATGTGCAGGCTGTGTTGTGGACACCCAGTGATGCGGGGAGGGATGATTGGAGCTAGGAGAGAAGGAAGGAAGGATGGTAGAGATGGAACTAAATGGGCCTTCCTGGAGATGCCTAGAACCACGGGCCTGTTGTGTCATCACAGGGAATGCTGTCCCCCTTGCACAAGCCTCACACAGGGCAAGGCTCCTTAGCACAGAAGTGGGGATTCCCTATGTTCAAATAAGAAGTCACTTCTGTCCTCCAGTTTTCTTCCAACTGTTCCTTATGTGACCTGTGACATCTAGATGGGCCATGGGGGTCAGTGCTGTTGGACCGGGAGGTGCAGAGCTTACCCTGTGTGGGGTAGGGCCTCAGACAGAACTCTCCCCATGCTTGTCTATCCAGGATCAAATGATCAGGGGTGGATTTTAGACCGCCCTGAGAAGCTGGCACCTGAGGGACTGGGGTTCCCTACCACACAGCTCAGGCCTGCACAGTTCTATTACTGAAGTGGGTAGGAAAATTTCACACAGTACAGACTGCATGTGAGTTTACAGTATCCATTAATGGTTCTGGGATCTTAGATGTCGTCTGGCTGTCACAGGCCATGTTCAAACCTCCTCCAGGCTATGAAGCCGTGACTGTCTCCGTGTGGCAGTGTGAGGCCAGCACAGGAGATGGAGTATACTTTGGCCCCTCTGGGGATGACTACATCTCTGGACATTGGCAAAGCCCTGGCCTGTTATGCTCTCTTTTGCCTGGCCACTGTGGCTGCAGAGACCAGAGGCTCAGTAGCCATACCTACTCCTTTGTCTTTGAGAGGGTCTGAGAAAACTGCCTTTATGTCTAGTCCAGTCCTTTCTCTGCCCTCCTCACTTGCATCTGAAGAGCAGTCCTCCAGACCTGTCGGGTGGCAGATGCCTGGAAGAGAGAACCCTGGCCTGTGTAGCCTCAGCTGGAGCGTAGAGGCCATACTGGCTGCTTTGGGTGTTTCTTACCTGTGCCCCTCCCTCCCGGCCCAGGTGAAGGTGTGGTTCCAGAATCGGAGGACAAAATACAAACGGCAGAAGCTGGAGGAGGAAGGGCCGGAGTCTGAGCAGAAGAAGAAGGGTTCCCACCACATCAACCGGTGGCGTATTGCCACGAAGCAGGCCAACGGGGAGGACATTGATGTCACCTCTAATGACTAGGGGAACAATCAAGAGCCCACAAGGGCAGAGCATTGCTTGCTGCTGGCCGAGGCTCCAGGGGGCCCACGCTGGACTCTGGCCACTCCTTAGCCAGGCTGCAGGGAGGCCTCGAGTCACGGCCCCACAGGGCTTGGAGCCTGGGGCCATCACTGTCAGAGGGACAAGAAAATGGGCTGGCTGAGGCCTGGGACTGCTCAGCCTTCTGGTAGAGAGCCTGCTGCTTGGGTGGACCGCCCATCACTGCAGCCTCCCAGTTGCTCTCCATGTCTCTTTCTTTGTTCTGAGACATTTCTGTTTTAATTTATTTTCCAGGTCCTACTGTAGTTCTTAGTGATTCTCTCATGTTCCCCTTCCCTATGGGAATAATAAAAGAAAAAATCTCTCTCTTAATGACATAGCTATCCATCTTCAACCGTAGAGCCTGGGCTGTTGGTTCTCAGTGTAGTAGGAGCTGGTCAGCAAGGGCACTCAGGGCCCAGGAGCCTGAAGGGAAGCCTTAGCCACAGCTTTCCCAACTCAGGGAGGGTTAGGAGGCAAGAGATTCCTCACATCTGCAGACTCCAGTGGCTTCTCCAGCTGAGAAACATCCAGACCGAAGGAGACCTGGGGATGGGTTAAGGAGGTCCCAAGCCCAGCCCCCACACAGATGTGACCTGTCCTGCAGAACCTGAGCCAGCCTCTTGTTCTGGTTTCTTTTTCAGACAAAAGGTCTAACTCGGTTACCTAAACTGGCTTCCAAGTCACAGCAACCCTCCTGCCTCAGCCTCCTAGGTGCAGGATTGTAAGTATCAGCCACCACACCTGGTGCCCATGGACTTGATGGTGAGCTTGCCAAAGTCATCATGGCTCAGGGACACCTTGACCCAACAAAGAAAGGCAAGGCAGGCCCAATGAACTCTTCTTGTCCACCTGCCTTTTAATCTGTCTGTGTGTCCTTTCCCTTTGACACATTTCCCTCCATCCTGGAGAAGTTTTATTTGTACTTTCAACAGTCCTCCATCCTGGAGAAGTCTTCATTTTGGGTCCCTCATCTCTTCTTCCTCTGGTTCATCTACGCCTCGTGTCTTTCCTATTCAGCTCATCTATTTGTGCCTAGACAGTGATGTCTGGTCACATGTCAATCCAAGTGCATCAGTTGTCCCTGTCACTTTTCTGGCCCTAGTCTATCTGGGAAGAACACAGACATTATGTGGCTTCTGTGAATACTGAAGAAGGTCCTCCATGCTGTGGCCAGGAAGGTTCTGACCCTCCTGACCAGGCGATGGCATCTCTTTCTCTATTCTGTACTGTGCTGACACTTCTCTCCCACCTGTGGCCTCTCCTTCGTTGGTCCTAGTGTCCCTGAGTGAGCTGTCATGGCTTTTACTGGCTTGTGCTGGTTTTCCCATCTGGGATGTTGGTGAGTACCCTGTGGACGCCTGATCCATGTTGAAGGCCCATTCCTGTTGCCTGGGCTAAGTGCAGAGATCCAAGCACACAAGGTTCTTTTGCTGACAACACAGGCCAAGTCCCACTGTCCTACCTTTTTCTACTCTGCTCATGCTCATGTCCACTCCAATTTCCAGAAACCAAAAGACTGTTCCTCCTGTCCCTTCCTCCATCAAATAAACACATCCCTCAAATCTTAAAAGTTCTAACCCATCTAAGAGGAATTAAACCCTCAACAACTCTCCCTGCCAAGCAGTAGTGGGGGGATGGGGGTGTTCATGAACAGGTAGGATGGGAGGAGAGGCTCCCTTTCAGCAGCACTAGTGGTGGGGGACAGAATGGGTGAGCCCTTCCTCTGAAGATCCTAAAGTGCTTGGCTGGGGGATGGGGTTGGGTGGGGGATGGGTCCTGGAAGATCACAGCAGAATGCCCCATCAAGAAGATAAAGGACTAGAAGAACAGAAAACCTGCCAATCTTCCTAGGCAGGCCTGCTGGGGCGGGGCGGGGAGCCCCCTCCATCCCCCCATGTTGTGCCTTTCCCGCAGACGGTAAATATTGGTGTTGTGACTTCATTAATAAAGGCTTCTGTGAGCCTGAAAAACATGGAATCGGGATGAACTATTTTCTGAGCTGCGGGCTTGCCAGGTTTGCTAATTTGGGAGTTTTTGGGCCCTCTCCAGGGAACAAACCAAAGTCTCTCCCAAAGAGACGAAGAGACACAGATGCAGCCGAACAGTGAGAAGACAGGACTGCTGCTCCTGCCCGTTCCCGGGCGGCTCCTGCCTGGAGCGAGGGCCTGCAAAGGGCCAGAAGAGTAGGCACTGGCCTCTTTCCTTACATCTATGTTCGGGTGAGCGCCTGGGCTAGGCCTCTCGGAGCGAGCTTGTTTGGCCATTTCTCATCAGTGGTGCTGACCTCCAGAGCCCTGTGGAATGAGGCCCGATTCTTCTGAGCACCTGTTAAGAGAGCAGAGTTGCAGGAGCCTCAAGTGTAGCAAGCAGGAGCTCTTAACTCTTGGCGCCCACTCCATGCGCTTCCTCTCAGGGAACAATCATAGTGTTTCCTCTTGTCCTTAGGACTTTCCCAGATTGGCCTCTGGCCTCTCCACGGCATGGCACCTGCTCTCCTTATCAATCTCTCCTGACAGGTGCTGTGATTGCTACCCATGGGGCATCAAGCAGTCTTTTGACTGGAGAGCCAGGCTCTGTCCTTGAGGAGCCAACTAGTCCACAGGCCGCTTTGGGACCCTGCTCCAGGACAGCCACACAGGGGGAGGGGATGAGGGGCAGAAGGCTTAGCAGTGCAGGCCCAGCCAGCTTTCCTGTCAGACGGTGCTGCCAAGGCGGAGCCAGACATCGGGAACAGGTTTAACCAATTACCCGAGCGCCCCATCTGCTGTCTGGGGTTCGTGTGAGGGTGAGTGCATGTGAGGGTGTTTGGAGTGTCTGGGAGGGCTGTGGGCGTGCGCGAGAGTGTGACTGTGTGGGTGGGTGTGGGCGTGTGGTTGTGCATGTGTGCTGTGCACGTGCGTGGAGTGTATCTGCACATCCTGGCCATGCCCCTTCATTTGTCCAAGACTGAAGCTAGCAGCTTCTGGTCTTCCTGCCCCCAAAGGACCCCCCACCCCCGGGGTCTCAGTGGACAACCTACCTAGCACCTCAGCTTCTTGTCACTCTCCTCACGCCTGGGATTTGAAAGAACACTTTCAAATCACACATTCAGATGTCCTCTGCTGGGGTTCTCCGGCTGGCTTGTTCACTCTGCCATCCACATTAGAGCGGGACCCTCCGAGCTGCTCCCCCATTCTCTCTCTGATAGGCCCTTGTCCAGCTATGCTTGGTTGTACCAAGCCAGCAGAATGACAAGTCTACTCAGACCATTTAGAGAAATGTTGAGCCAGGAGGACACCAGGTGATGGTGTGTGGCGGGGACACCCTCTGAGTCCAAGTTTTAATCTCAGCATAACCCTTACTCTCTTTGATAAATCTATTCTTGGCCCCTATAAGAGGGCCTTAGACTGTCACTTTGCTCCCCAAGTTGCTTCTATTACTGTCAGCAGGGAGCCTACTTTATCTTCCTTTCTTTCCTTCCTCTCTTCCCTCCCTTTGAAGACAAGTATCTCAGGCTGGCCTCAAACTTAATATAAACTGAGGATGAACTTGAACTTCTGCTCCTGCTGCCCTCACCTGCTGAGTGCTGGGCTTACCTGGGTGTACCATCATACTTAGTTTAAGTGGTGCTGGGACTTGAACCCAGAGCTTCATGAAATGCTAGGCAATCACTACCACTCATGTACACCCCCAATTTCATGACTTGCATCTTCAGAGAGGAAAAAAATGACCCTTGGAAGGAATACCTTCACATCACTTAGAGAAGGGAACTTAGTCCGGGCAATAGAGGGAAGCTGACAAAAAAGAACAATGAATGAATCTGGACAAGCCATGAGAATGTTGGAGCACCCTTTTGTAACATGGGGAGTCCTTAGTAACAATGGGAAGACTGTGTAGCCCTCTGGTCTAAAGGGGCAGGAGCAGTGACCAGCAGAACCTGGAGAGGACAGCTGGGTAGGGAGAGCCCAGATGGGAGCTATGGCCCTGGATGGAGAAAAGTCCACAGGAGTTGGAGGGCCAGGTGGGTAAAGCCCCCAGTCTTGCTCTGCTGATTCCAGCTTGCTACTCATAACTCCAATAGTAAAGTTAGGCTGCAAGGTCTCCCATGAGCCCACCTTGGGGTTGTGAACAAAGATTCAGGTGCAGACAGGGCTCTCCATTCTCCCTGGACACTTCTGCATCCAATGTGTCCTCTCTACCTGCCTCCTGTAATCTCCATGGCTCTCCTGGAGGTCTTGAAAGCTCTCTGATGTAGGCTTCAGTCTATCTGTTCTTGAAAACACACTCATTGGTTGCTGATCTTTTCCCTGCCTTTAATACCTTCTCACTTCCCTGCCTGAGTCTCCCTCCCATACCGTGTGAATGCAGTGTCAGGATACCATGACCTAGAGCTTACAACCAAATCTGTGTGAAGAATTACTTTCATGTAGGGCTTAGTCAAGTGCTTGCTGTGCAAGCATGCAGACTTGAGCTTGATCCCCATGTAAGAACAAACAAAAAGATATCAAAATCTTAGTGCTGGGGAGACAGAGACAGGAGGATTCCTTGAAGCTTGTTAGCCAGGCAGTCTGACCAAATAGTTCAGAAAGAGACCCTGGCTCAAAAAATAGGATACACAGCTTATTTTTGTGGAGAGAGGGAGAGGTGGGGTGGCTCAGCAGTTATGGGTACACATGGCTCTTGCAGAGGACCTGAGTTTACGTCCCAGTGCCTGTGTCGGTTGGCTCACAACTGTCTGTAACTCTAGTTCTAGGGGATCTGATGCCTCTGAGGCTACCTAAACACACACACACACACACACACACACACACACACACACACACACACA
>JANHMN010000008.1:21944027-22046312 GCA_030674055.1 Rhabdomys pumilio
ACACACACACACACACACACACACACACACACACACACACACACACACACACCCCTCCACAGGCTATGAGCCAGAAGCTTACTGACTTCCCAGCCCACAAAGCTGGTTTTTGCCCTGGTCACACTCATTGGCTGAGCTTTCTTGGCAGATCCCAGTCTCTCTTTGGGCCACATAGAGGTGGGGCTTCCGAGGGTCTTTATCCTTGGCCGTCTCTTCCTGTTAACTTACTGTACTCCTAGAGGCAGTCAATAAATGCATCATATGCAAGTCTTTTTCAGGTCTTTTGTTTTGGCTTTGAGATCGAGTCTCATGGAGTCCAGTGAGAGTGACTGACCTTGCATTCCTGATCCCCCATCTTCTACCTCCCAAGTGCTGGGATGACAGCAAGCATGTGCCACCTCAGTGGGCTTCTAAGTATGTAAGCCTATATATCCAGCCCTTGCTGGTCTCCTGACACCTCCACTTGGCTGTCTTCCAGAAACCTTTAAGAACTGAGATGGAATAGCTGCCTCTCCTCCAGATTTTGTCTCCCTCCTGTCCTTGTAGACCCCAAAAATGTAGCAACCTTTTTCCTCAGTTTCCCAAACAGGACAAGAGAGGGGGGTCAGCTGGCTCCCTGCTGCCACACCCTTCTCAATGACCTGACTTTTCTCTTTGTCTCTACCATGCTGGACCAGGCCCTGACTCTCCACCCTCCCATGACCAAGCAGGGTCCCCTACCTGTCTCTCAGCAGATGCACTGTATCTCCCGTGCTACCCTCAAATGAAGCCACTCTCCACAAGACCTCCGAGGATCCCTCCAACACCACCCACCTCTCCAGAATCTTGCCTCTGCTCTGGAAACAAACTGAATTTCTTACGGCTCATTCTTGGAGCGGTCAGAGCCTTCTATGCTCCTCTCCTTTTCCCACACTTGCCCAGGAAGAGGAAGAGAGCAACATCAGGTGGCCTGGGAATAATAGCAGCCCCTCTGTCCTCACTAGGGATTCCTGGAGTCTCCGGGGAGAGAATTTGTTGCCTGTCAGTCTGTCCATTATCTCCTCTTTCCCTGACCTATTCTTTTTCCGTCTCTACTTCCCTGGGACTTTGTAGTGAGGCCCTGGTTTTTGTATTGGCTAAAGAGTAGTCCTCTGACCTTAGAAAAGGCTGCCAGAGGTGTATGCGGGGCAGTTATTGGCCACTGCCATTAGGTTTACCTTGTACTACAGGAAAAGGTGGAAAAAGGACTTGGGAGGAGCCTTCTCTTGATTTTGATGTCTCTCACTGTCCTAAAGCTCACCAAATTGGCTAGACTGGCGTGAGCAAACCCAGATCTACCTGCCTCTACTTCTCTACTACTGGGATTTACAAGCATGACCCAGTTGATGAGAAATTCCAACTTGGAAGCCTAACTAGAGGCTTGGGAGTACAGCAGACATACCAGCAGCTGGAGTGGGGGACACAGGGTGCTGAAGGAGGCTCCATCATGAATACATAGCCAGGCTCCTTGGGCCTCAGGAAAGGGTCACTCATCACTGTCCTCAGACTCTGTCCCCTGCTCCAGTGTTCTGACTTTCTTAGTCTTTGATTGAATGGGAAAGAAGAGGCCTAGATCCAGGCCAGTCCATGGGGACAGAGGGAAGGAGAGGCTACATTCTTCAAGTGTTAATGATCTCTGAGCTGGGCAGGAGCTGAGTCCCCAATTCAGCTAAAAACAACAAACAGTTCCTAGGAGGGATTTGTGTGTCCTGAGAGTCGAGGATTGCTGCCCCCAATGGGGGCCCGTGTTGCCCCATCTTAGCTCTTAGCAAAGAAATTCCCCAGACTGGTAGCCTCCTGACCTCAAGGTATCACTTTGAATAGAGACCCCATCCCCTCCCTCTTGCCTCTTTCCTCTTCATCCATTCCAAGGGGGCCCAGAGCTCAGCCCCCTACCCATACCCCAGATAGTTGGGAGGCATGAGAGAAGGGTCTGCTGCATTCCCCACCAGTGAGCTGGCATTTGGTAAGTAGAGTTCACCTAGTCTGTTCAGAAGTGCCTACACCAGAGCCTGGGGCTAGAGCTCAGTTGGAGAAGTGATGAAACCCACTTTTAAAAAGCCAGGGGGCTGGGCATAATGGTGAATGCCTTTAATCTCAGAGGCAGGTGAGTGTCTATGAGTTTGAGGCTAGCCTGGTCCACATAGTTCCAGGACAACCAGGACTATATAGAGAGACCCTATCTCAAAAAACAAGCGAACAAACTAAATGCTGCTGCTGCTGCTGCTGCTGCTAATAATAATAATAATAATAATAACAACAACAACAACAATAAGCCAGTTGTGCTGGGTCATGCTTGTAAATCCCAGGACTAGAGAAGTAGAGGCAGGCAGATCCTGGGATTCACTCACGCCAATTTGGTGAGCTTTCAGACAGTAAGAGACCTCAAAATCAGTGTAGATGGCTCCCAAGGAATGATACACAAAGGTGACCTTTGGCCTCTATACTCATGTGTACACATGTGCACCTGAATGCTCACAAACCTGTACATATACAAAAAAAAAAAAAAAATACAACAGCCACTGGCCATGCTGGGACCAGCATCTGTCTACTCCATGCTTCCTACCCATATCATTTTCTCTGCAGGGCTGGGCGATGCTCAGGGGTCCTTATAGAAGAGGACAGGCCTCCCCATGGGGACTCCTGGGGGGAAGTTTGGGAGAGAAGCCAGGTCTATCAGGAGGTGATAGTCAGGGTTACTACTGCTGTGATGAAACACCACGACCAAAAGCAAGTTGGAGAGGAAAGGGTTTATTTGGCTTCCACATCACAGGTTCATCACTGAAGGCAAGCAGGGCAGGAACCTGGTGGCAGGAGCTGATACAGAAGCCATGGAGGGGTGGCCTGCTTCCCATGGCTTGCTCAGCCTCTTATAGCACCCAGGACCACCAGTACAGGTATAGCACCACCCACAATGGACTGGGCCCTCCCATATCAATCACTAATTAGGAAAATATCCTACACCCCATTTTATGGAGGTATTTTCTCAATTAAGGTTCCCCACCTCTCATATTATTATAGCTGTGTCAAATTGACATAAAAACTACCCCAACACATGAGGGGTTATAAGAGAGTTGGAAGAGGGCAGAGTTTCAGGACTGAGACCAGACACAGAAGGCATCATATCCCTCAGATCCGTCACAGGTCTCCAGGCCATAGGCAGGCCAGGGTGGTCCCCTTTTCTTCACCCTCCAGCCTGGTGGGCCCACAGAGCACAAGAACCTACTCAAACCCTACTGTGTTCCGGTTCCTTAGGGTAAGCCTCTTCAGCAGCCACTCAGCCACAGGGCTTCCTTTGTGATTCCATCGTTTCCCTTTATTTATATTTGTGTGGGGGCAGGGGGCTGGGGGCTGACATGCTATGGTGTGCAGGAGGGGGTATGCAGCAATCAGATGACAACTCCAAGAAATCCATTCTCTCCTTCCACCATGGGTTCTGAAGATTGATAGCTCTGCCTTGCGTGGCAATCCTCTTTCCTGGCTGAGCCATCTAAGCCAGTCCTCTTCTGTGGTCTCAATTCATCTTCCTTTTCCAACCTCCTGCCCTCACACCATCCTCCTCTTTCCCTTTCCCCTGCACCCTGGGCCTGTGCCTTCCTTTGAGGACACTTCCACAGAGTCCCCAGCTGCCTTTATTTGATCCCTCTGTGTTTCTTCATTCCTCTTCTCCCACTGTCCTATAACTCAAAAAGCCACACCTGTGTGTTTTAAATCCATGTTTATTGCCCACAGCCCATTAGTATGACATAAATCACATACATTGAGACATTTTCTGAGGTTAAAAAAGACAGTCTGAAGTCCCTAGGTATGCTGAGGCACACGTGTTGAGCCTCACTCATACCTGCCTAAGGCTGGAAACTTAGCATGGACCTGCCTCCCACTGGCCCGTCTCCACCCTTCCCCAGACCGGAGACTTCATAAGACAGCCACAATCAGGAAGTGAGACAGTGTGCAGACATCTTGTTTCGGTGGCCATCTTGGACTTTTGGTTCCTGTACTCTCAAACTGCTTTCTAGAGATGGAAGAGCAGCCTTCAAGGGAATGCTTAAAAGTGATCAGAGGAGGGCTGGAGAGCCTGCTGTAGATATGCCCTGACTGCTGGCAAAACTAGACCCAACAAGAGGTAATCTGTGCCACCTTTTTCTCCAGGCCTCTTTCTGTCCCCTAGCCTCAGCAAATAGGAACATCTGCATTCATATAAAGCTTGCCCTATGGAGTTTATGAAGTCAGAACAGGGTTTAACAGCTCAAGACAGTACCATCAGCATGAACTACAGGGACCATCTGTCACAGCAAATCCAAAGGAGCTGCCCCTCAGCTCACCTGGGCTTGTATTTAGGCATGTGGCAGAAACCACCCTCCCCATACACAAAACATACCTCTGAGGGGGTACTGAGGCCACAGGGACAGGCAGCACAGAGGGAGAGCTGGAAGAGCCTCTGGTCTGCTGGGCCTCTGGAGCAGGCAGGCCTGGGTGAGGGTGGTTTTGGTCCCAAGATAAAATGCATAAGGACTTGTTCCAGGACAAGTGGGTACAGAAAAAGCTGGGAATGAACTTTTCAAAAGAGGCTCCAGACAGATCTAGTCTCCAGTCAGTACCAGGAGACCTTGGTACCAATGCCCATGCTCGGTCCGTCTCGCTGCAGCTACACCTGCCTTGATGCTGGCAGGGAACCTGTGACCTTTGTCCTTGCTGCCCCATGCCAGCCTTTTCCTGCAACCATACATGTGGACCTTCAGCCTGACCTCCTGAGCCAGGTTCCAGGGTCACTAGCCAGGGCTCCCGTCCTAGTGTGGGCAGATGAAGGCTGTGTAGAGAGTATCTCCTTTCTGTGGGTCCTTTGGAGCAGGAGTCACCCTGCCCAGCCCCATCCAGATCCTGCCTCCTAAGGTAGAGCTATCTCTTCCTCTACGGCCTACACATGACAAGACGGAGTCAGGAGCCAGCAGCAAGAGGCCTCAAGTCTGCAGCAGTGAGGAACAGCATGTCGTGTGACCCCTATGCTCAGCTCAGGCATCCACACTGCCTCTTCCACAGCCATGAAGTGTTTGGCACAAGTCAAGGTTGGTCAGGATATGGGGGAGTCCATACAGAAGGGCAAGGTCCTTTTGTAGGCCAAGAGATGGCCATTTCCAGAAGGGCCTGATGCATTTTCCAGCCCAGAATCCACCTTATAGATATGCTTGGAATGTGCATATCTGACGGTGGGGAGGAGCCAAAGGCTTGGAGGGAACCCCAGTTCAGTGCTTTGCCTCCAGGCAGGGAATGGAAGCTCAGAGGTGTGGGTGGCTTGTCCATTGCTGATGCCACCTCTCAGACAGTTGCCAGGGATCGAGCTTCGCATCCTGTGGCAGGAGACTCCTCTATTGCAGAAAGGTAGCAGGTGTGACAAACAGCCTCAGTGGCTGCAGACTGGACCACAGTTAGCTCAGCCCACCTTTGTCCCAGTAGAAAACTCTAACTACTTCTGGAAAAGAACCTTCCTGCAGATCCCAGACAGGATCCTCTCCTTGTTCCCACAGAACAATGTTCCTTCTTAGGGATCCCTGACTAAAGCAGGGGTGCCCTCAGGGGTCTAGAATCAATAAGAGCTCCATGAAAGATGACCCATTCCCGGGGTTACTGACTTTCCTCAGCGCTGGGGTAGGTAGGAGCTGGGTACATTCAGAGCCTGGTGTTCCCGGAATCTTCCAGGGATCTCTAGTGCTCTTTGATCAAAGGAGCCAATTCCTGAGAACCTTCATTATGGCTCATCCTGTGGGGTGCAGATTACCTCTCCTCCCTTCCCTTCTCTAACCCAGGGCCCCCCCATCTGGCCTAACCATTATACTTCCCGTCCATCAGTCCAACCCAGTTCCCAGGCTCCCCAGGCTCCCACTACCCGTCCACCTGCTGCTTCTGGTCAGCTGCAACCAAGGCTCAGACTTGCTTCTAATAAACAAATTAAAACAAAAAGAAGGAACATAGAAAAGGATACTACTTCTACCCCAGAAGCACTCTACAGTTCTTTAGCTCACACGAAATTGTGCTGAATGGAGTTTAGCTGACCCCATGTAAGGCCCAGAGATGCACTTGATTCTTTTTGTGTAGGAAATGTGTCAGAATTCCTCTCCCCTATGTTAGAATGTGAATGGTTAGTCTCCCTACTGATGGAGGCTGACTGCGTTCCTGGCAGCCCCTCCCTGCAGATCCAGCTCATGAGACTTCTTCCCCCACCCCGAATACCCATCCGGCCTGGAGAGTGCTGTGTTCCCAGGCCGGCGGATCTTCACTCACAGCCCCTTATTGTACACCACTGTCCGGCTGCTTGTAGCCCGGGCTATCTCAGGCTCCAATTGGGAGGTTTCAATCTGAGGAAAGAAAGAGAAGAGTGCAGAGGTGGGGAGTGCCAAGAAGAGAGATGGATCTAAGTGGATCTAAGGCCTGACCTGGTCCCCTCAGGTCTGTCCCTCTGCATGTCCCTTAGCCAGTGCCTATATGTCCTAGCAAGGAATATGCATGCTTTCTTTTCTATCAGCTCAGGATTAGCCTCTTTCTCGTCTAGATTCTGGGTTCCCTTCACTGCAAATACCCTAGTTCTTCTTACTGCAGGCACATTTGAGGGCCCATCTTCTAGTTCTTCTTAAGCCTTTTCCCTGGCAATACCCCATTCTCTGCTCTCCTGGACCAATAATACTGCAGGAATATTATAGAATATTATATAATATTCCTATACATAGGAATATTATAGAATATAGAATAGAATATTATAGAATAATAATATTCTATCTCTGTCTACACACACACACACACACACACACACACTCAGGTCTCAGGGACCATTACTTCAGCTCCTTCCCAGCCTCAAGCGTCCTTCCAGCTCTGACTGGTAGCCTTGCTTTAGGGATCCCTGCTCACTCACCTATCCTTCAACTTGACTACTTCAGGAAGATCTTCACAGTCCGACATTTCTGACTTCAGGTAGACCCTTGGGGCAGGTGGCACAGCTTCCTCCAGGCACACCGCCTGGTCAAGTTCAAGTCCATCTCTTGGCCTCTGTAGAGGCCACATTCAGCCGCTCACCCTTGGCTTCCCACTGCTGAGCTGCCAAGCTTCTTACTTTAGTGGCACTAGTGGGGAGCTGCTCTCAGATCCCCATCATCAAACTCATAGCCTACTACACCCTGCCCCTCCCTCCTGCCCTCCTCCGTGGCTGTCCCTTCCCCGTGGAAGGCTCCTCCTTCCTCTGTCTCTGCGTGGTGGTCCTCTCCTGCATGCCCTTCTTCTCTCCCAACTTTGCTGTCCATGCAAACTACGCATGCCACGAGAACCTTGCATCGAGGAAACTCCTTTCTACCATCAGGCTTGCCTATGGCCTGGTGTTGCTTCTCCCCAACAACCATGCTTCTTTAAATTGTCCATCCTGGTCAAATCCACCTGCCCACCTCCCACTGGCTTCAGCCCACAGCAAATCTGGCTCTACAAAACCTTTTGTCTTTCCAAGGTCAGTTACCCTCATTTCACAACACCCACTGGCTGCTTCTGAGAGTACTTGGGGCTTGGTCTGGCTGGACTCCTAGTACCTGTCATGTCTCAGATGTGTCCAGATGTGGTTCTCTCCTGAGCCTTAGGCCAACAGCTGACTGCTGGCTAGTCAAAGGTGGTAGATGCTTCATAGGTACATAAACTCAACCATTCTGAAACAGAACTGAGCCTATGCTCCAGTCCAGCTCCATGTTGTAGGCAATAACACCTTTATCTAATGGCTGAATGACCAAAGACCCTGGGCCCTCTTCTGTCCCTCCCTTTCTTTCCTTTCCCTCCCCCTCCATTCCTTTGACCTCCCTTCTTCTCCTCTTCCCTTCCTTTGATCTTCCTCTTCCCTTCCCTTCCCTCTCTTCTTCCCTCTCCCTTCCCCTCTCCTCTCCTTTCCTGCCCTCCCCCTTTTCTTTCCCTTTCTATCCCTTGGCTATTCACTTCAGCCCACTGTCTTCTGAATCTCAGGTCTAATCACCCCATCCTCACTAGAAAATGGTTCTGCACCCTGCACCTGTGCCCTCAGTTCCCACTGCTACACTCTCCATTATCTTGAAGACACAGGACATATATACCTCTTTGGGTTCATTATACAACCCAGGTTGTTCCCTGTCTCACCTCCAGTCTGCCTGGGCTGCTCTGTCCCTTAGAGGCATCCTTCCACCCCATTCCCACTCCCACCCTTTTTCTGTCTTCCGTCAGCTTTATAGGCCTAGCTGTAGACCATAGCTCACCTAGGCTGGGTAGGACAACCTTTCTGACCCAAGACCCCTGTATGTCTCATATCCAAGTGCTATCACAGTGTTGGGGGCACCGTTGCTCACATATCCTCTACCTTTTCATGTCAGATCACAAGTGTCCCCCTAACCCAGAGATCTGTAGCTCGTGTTCACTCTGAGTCCTTATGGCCTAAATCAGTGCTGGAGTCTCTGGCTGAATTAATGGGTAGAAAGAAAATGGGTGGCAAGCACCTAGAAAATAGATCCTTCCCTAAACCACAGCAACCCAGATGTAGCTCCAGGTTGAGCCAGAGGGAAAAACAGGAGTTAGACCAAAGAGGGAGATGCACTCTTAGTGAGAGACCCCACCCATTAGCTTGTCATGTGCCCCAAGCAAGATCCTAGAACTACCAGGCCTTTATGTTGTAGCTTGGCTGATCTTGATCTTAGTGTGAAACCATGGAGGCCTTAGAATGTGGCCAGAGGGTGGTACAGACAAGGGAAACTTCTGGGAGCTCAGTCAAGCCAGAGAATGTAGGTCAAGGTCAGGTGAGGGGAAGTTTGGTGAGGATTAAAGCTGGTAGGCATAGAAGAGACCCTGGAGAAGGGGCACCCATCCCCTGTCCTCCTCAGTACCCTAACACCCTGACTACTTGAGACAGCCAAAGAGAAAAGAGCTACACTCAGGATCTGGGACCCCTCTCCTAAAACTGCCTTCTCCTGCCCCACCTCTCTCCCCTGAGTCCCCTCCACCCCTCCGGCTTCCCCCTCGTCCCCATGCTGCCACTGACACAATGCACAGCGCCCACGCTTAAAAATCTAAATGCTTTTGAAAATGTTTAACCTAGTTAGACAAATTAGCAAAAATTTGTGCAAAACAATTTAGGTATTTAAAATATTCAATGTTTTTAAAAAACTGGAAAACTGTTCTTAGCTTTCAGCTGCAAAAACCAACAAAATATAACATCCCAGCAATCTTACCATGAGGTGTAACATAACCCTTCGGGAAAGCTGTTAAACAGCTACCGAGGCATCCTGGGAAATAGCACTTCATTTATTCAAATGCACATATGTCAGGCTTTTGCACCATATGTCATTCCAAGCTATTTACAGTAATAATTAAATCTTAATCAACGTTTAACCTCTGTAAAATGTTTGAAGAATCCTAATCACCCTTCAGACTGCACTAATGAAGGAGAAATATATAAACATAAAAGGAAAACGATGCATAGATACCACACTGGAAAGAACAGTAATTGCAAAATTGTATTTCTTTTAAATATAATCAGTAAATGATGTAAAGTAAGCCAAGGAGTATTTTAAGTTAAGACATCTTGGATGTCAGAGGTGTGAGCAGCTAATTTTGTTCTGCTACCCATAACAGATGTAGCATATTTTATTTTAGTGCCATTATTAGCAGCTCCCCATGCAGCTTTCACTGAAGCACTGAGGCCCGCATTAAAATCCTAGAGGCTGCTCACCACCGAGGTGGAGGACCGAGGCCCAGGGCCTTGGCCTGCAGGGCCCACTCCCCATAGAACCCAGCATCCCCACAAGACCGAGGCCACTCCATCATGGCACCCAGGCTCCCCTGGGCCCCCATTGAGCTGAGGGTAGCAGGTAGAATGGAAACATGCGTAGGGGGATGCAGACAGTGGAAGCCTCCTCCTGGGGGAGGTGGCCCAGGCACTCTAGGTTAGGATCTTGGGGACAGAGCCGCCATGCCTGTTCATTTCTATTCAGTGTGTGTTTATGTTCACATTAGCCAACACCACACGCTCAGGCTGGGAGAACAGTGATGGACAGGGCCAGCTCACTGCCCTTGAGAAGCTGGAAGCCTAGGGGAGGAGTCAGAAAGTGAAAGCAGATGGATTCCTGAGAGACAAGCAAAGTACCATGGAAACTGGGGAGGGCCTAGGGGTTACCATGTACTGATGAAGGAACAAGGAAGGGAGACTTCTCAGAGGAGGTGGGCCAGGAAGAGAATGGAAGATTTGGACCAGAGAAGGCAGGCAATAATTGCTGGATGACGGGAAGAAAGCAGAAGGTCAGTCAGTATGTGCTGTGGAAAGGAAGAGGGGCAGTGGTGGTCACCGTGGATACATGGAAGGATATTAAGATGAGGGTAGGGTAGGCAAGACTTCCTAGGCTACCTGGAGGTGTCAGCCATTATCTAAGAGAATCACAGAACCATTAGGTGAGCAGGAGTGGGCACACCCAGGTTTCAGAAAGGTCCTTCTGACCATTGCAGGTGGAGGATGGGAGAAGGGGGTGGTGAGGAGGCAGGGAAGCCTCCCACAGGAGCAGCTGTTGGAACCAGAAAGTTCTTAGGTCCTGCCTTCTGATGTTGCCCATGGAGGCAGGAGGAAGATGACATCTATAAAGTTGATGACCAATTGCATGTGGGGGTGAGAGGAAGGTGTCGAGGATGACTGGGCGGCGATGACTCCTAATTCTAGCTCATGAGCTGGGGTGGTGGTGATACCATTCTCAGAGACAAGGATACGGGAAGGGGGTGGGTTGGCCATGCTGGAGCTGAGGTGCCTGTGGGTCTTCTGGGTAGACTGGCCTGAGAGGCAGATGGGCCCAGGGTTCTGGACTCTGGGCAGGAGGGAGACGAATGTGTGTGTACAGCCAGCGCCTCCAGCGTGGGGGAGCTTGCCCAGAAGAGCAGATGGAGGGGAACAGGCACATTTGAGGGGTGGGGAAGGGAATGAGCCCATGAAGGCAGCCTTAGACAGCCAGCATAAGCAGCTGAACACTGACATAGGGTACCAGACACCTCTAAGCCCTGGCTACCAAGTGACTGATGTTTCACAGTGGTCCCAATGAGAGCTTGGCTCCTGGCAGCTAGATTATGGGGAACCCAAGACTTCCCAGACTCAACTCAGTCTGACCTTGGGTGCAACCTCTTACTTCATTCTGAAGCATGGCAGCTAGCCACCTGTGAGAACCCTTCAAGCTCTCTGGCCACGGCTGGGTGTGGGGCCAGTGATCTATGATCTTCAGGTCTCATGTGTGAGGAGATCTCTGAGGGCCCTCACTATTGGGCTTAACTGGGAGAGGACAGGACAAGGACCGTAATGATGCCTGTGTCAGCAGGCCACCATTTCCTCCTCTTATCCATACCAAGTACACCTGTTGCAGGTCACCTTTCCAAGATGAGGACAGGAAGGCAAAGACCATCAAAGGAATCTATCCAGGCCCTGCCTGGAAGTGTCCTCTAAACCTGTGGTTCGTAGTACAGCCGGATGCTGCAGCTTTTCCAGTTGCCCTCCAGCTCCAACCTCAGAGCCAAGGACAAGTGCTGTTCTTTCTTTTGAGGACTCCTCTGCTGCTGGGTGAAACTGAGAGGTGACTTAGGAAGCAATGATTTGCCTTTATATGGCACACTGGAAATGGTACAGTGGCCACAGTAGCTGGTAGACAAGGCTGTGGAGGGGTGAAGAGACGAAGGCTCAGAGAAGCATAGGTTCAGCCAAAAGGGGCACCAGCATAAGAGGCCCTGAGGGTTGGGCTGAGAAAGCTGGGACTTGGCTACATCCACATGGTAACTCCCCCAGGCTCTAGGGAGATAAGATGGTGCAGAACATCCACAAGAAAAAAAGAGATCCCCCCCCCCCCAGCTTCAGGCTGTTGGCTGAAGCAAGCAGGAAGCTGTGAGTCTCATCTGATGGGTTTCTTCAAGCCAGGCTGGTAGAGTGAATGGAGGCTCTGATGGAGAGGTGTCTGGAAGAAGGTACCAGAGCCTCAGAGAGCAGGAGCTGCAGGGACCATAGAGGATGCTGAAGGCATTGCTCAGAACATGCTGGATGGTACCTGTTGCCCCGGAACTGGTGATACCATGAACATGTCCATCCTGCCCTGAAATAAGCACCACTACCCTTCTGGGTCTGCTTTAACCAGTCCCATCTCCATCCTGCAGACCAAGCTCAGACCATGAAGCCCCTCTCAGAAGACACTCCGAAACGTAGAACATCATATCCAGTGTCTCCTCTAAATACTCCAAGGCCCAGCAGCTCCAGGCCCCCCAGTTCCTGACAGCTTTCCTTCATGGCCTGGGAAGGGTTAACCTTGAGTTATTTGCCTTTGTAGCTAGACACAGTGTGTTGGGGTGGGGGCCAGGAGTCAGGAATGCACTGGGGGCACCTCTGCCTTCCAGCCTGGAAGCACACACACCTGCAGCCAGGCCCAGTGGATAGTTTACATATTTGAACTGGGAGCTAAGGTGCAGAGACATAAACAGGAAACTGGATCCCCAAGCCGTGCCCCACTCTGCCGGACTCTCCCCTACTACAAAGCACTCCCTCCTCCTGCCTCTCCTGCTAGGGCAGGCTTTTCTACCTCCTTTTCAAAGAGAAGGGCAGAGGGGTGGGACATTCAGCCTGACCCTGTGACACAGCCTCAAGCCACTTCCGTGCCTGCCCAGGGGTCAGGGCCTCTCTGAGACAGGCAGGTGGCATAGCACTTGACATAGGCTCCCAAAGCCAGGCTGGTCCACCAGGCATCCACATCTTACTTCTGTAACCAGGACTGAGCCGGCCTTAGGTCCAGCTCATACACACTGCACATCAGGGCCCATCTCTGAGATTGATCTGAGACTCACTGAAGGGCCAGGGTAAATTGGGGTACAGGTACAGCTGAGGCCTGAGATTGGACACCTGCGTACCTGGGTTAGACCCCCGGGTACTCATGACAGACTCCCACTACCTTCTTAACGAAGGTCACCTTCCAGGTAGGCATAGTGACACATGCCTGTCATCTCACCACTTGGCAGGCAGAGGTAGGAAGATTGAGAGCTCCAGCCCAGCCTGGGCTACACAGCAAGCTTCTGTCCTAAACAAAACAAAGCCAGATTCCTCAGCAAAGCCATCTCCCAGCCTGTCCCAGCCTGTCCCTCCCAGAACCTTCTAGAGTACCTCATTGAATTTGGTAGACAGGCTTAGCTGGGCAAAGCTTCCATGCCTGGCCTGCTTGAGGCCTCTTGGGGCTTTCTCTGGGTTTTGGATATTCTGCTCTTGAGGTATGGGTCTATGCTATATCTGCCTCCTCCTGCATGGGGCTCATGCCACACCCACAACTGTGGCCTTATACATCTCCAGCACTTGTTTTAATCTTCATCACATCTCTGGTTTCAGACTCCAGCAGGGAAGGGGCAGATTCCAGCTTCCACATCCACACCACTGAGAGCCCCTCGAAAAGGCTTAAGATTCCAACTCAATCAAACTGAAGTAAAGGCTGCCCCCCAATGTGAGGCTCCTCTCCCGAACTTGGTAGACCCAGCAAGTGCTCCAAGCCCCAGCCTCACTTTAGAACTTTACACTGTTCCTGGGTGCCCTCTGGTGGACTGACCTCAGAGTCTTTCTCCCTCTTCTGTCTTCTCAGCCTTGAGGCCTCAGTTTCTCCTTCTGTACAGTAGAGAAATTTTTCTAGGACAAAGATAACATCTAGAAGTGGGTAGGGAGTCTTAGGAGGAACTAGAAACTCATATGATGCTACAGAGAAAGAGTGAGGTTGTGACCATCCAGCCCAGCCCTAGCCGATAAGCCCCCTCACAGGGGATTGTGCTATAAATTCAGGCATGTGCCAAACACTTTTTTTTCATTTACTGCTCTTCACTCAGTGGAAGTTTTGCCCAGCTAGGCCTCTACTCTTGAAATCAGTGATGTATTCTAGAAGGTTCTGGCAGGGAGGCCTCAAAGAGAGAAGTTGGGAGGTGGCTTTTCTGAAGCCTATCATTGAGAATGAGTGCACACTGGTGTGTATGCACGTGCAGAGGCCTGTGTGCACGCATGGGTTAGGATGGGGGTGTGGGGAACAGGCAATATGACAGGTGGCGTTGGCGTTCCTGGGATCCAAGTGGCTTTGCCATCCCCGTTTGTCCCTCCTGGGGGGTCCTGTGGGCAAATTCCAAGAAAGCAGCGGGCGGGGAGGCGGCAGATTTCTGACAGCAAAAATAGCCTGCCTCGGCTTTCAGTGGGGATTGATTAAACCAGCAAATGAGAAAAACCCCAAACAAACATCTCATAGCAAAGATGGATATGAGACTGGAGGGAAAGAGGCTCCTTTTCTAGGGACAAGAAAAGGTACTGTGGACTCGGGGACACAGTGCCAGACACTGTCGTGCCTTGTATTGGTCCTGGAAGAGCAGGAGGACCAGGAGTCAACAGAGCCCAAATGAGTCGGGTCTGTGCCAGGCAGTGATAAAGAGCTTGGTTCTCCGCCTTACATGGAGGGAGGGAGAGGTCCTGTCCTAAGGTGAGAGACCTTAGGGACACAGCTTACATGTTTAAGGTAGGGTAGATCCTGAATATCTGGGAGAATGTCCCAGCAACAGGGCATTCTAGAAGATTCACAACTCTTCCCTGAAATTCGTTCTCAGAGAAAGGGAGACAAACTGGGGAGGGTGTCAGCTTCTGATGCGTCACAGCTGCCTAGCCAAGCTGGTCTACCGATGATACTTGCTACCGCTTTCTGTAGGACTCATGAGGGTAGACAGTGGTTCTAGTGCCCAGGGGAGAGGCATGTTTCTGCCTCTGGTGGGGGTACATATTATTTCTTAGCTCTGAAAACTACAGAGAGAGAAGACGAGGTAAGAAGTAGAGACGGAATGTGGCCCTAGAAGTTACTTTAGAGTCTCCAGAAAAATGCTAAGGACCAGAGGAGAGCTTCAGCCTTCCTCCCAGCATGCCTCAGGCCCTGGAGGCCCTCTAGAGCTGAGCTGGGAGTGGTTAGGTTGAAGGGGGTGGGGAGTTGGGGGACTGGGGGTGAGATTGGCAAGGCTGATTGATGCCTTTTCCAGCTAAGGTGTTCAGCAGAAGCTAGGGGAGGAGGCATCCATCTGCTGAGGGGTCAGGAAAGGCCAAAGGCCAGGGGCCAACAGAAGACAAGACAACAGACAGCACAAACAAGCCCAACAGGAAACAAGCTTCTGACTGGTGAACATGACTCCTTGCCCTCAGGAGGCCTCTGCAACATCCTTCCAGCCACAGTTTAACCACTCAGGGTCTGATCCTTCTCTCCAGCCCTGCCTTAGTGTGGCTGGGAAGACAGGGCTCAGGGGACTCGCCCCACAGCAGGCTAAGGGCCCTGCCCAGCCTCCTCTCGGCATCATTCAGCTACTACTCTGAGGGCACATTCATGAAGCTGGAAAGGCAGGCGCCTAAGGATCAGCGTGAGACCGGGTAGCTCGAGCCTGCCATCCTTCTCCTGATTGTGCACCTGCCTCTTATTTTCACTTCCAGGTTCCTACAGGGCAGACACAGAAGAAACTTAGTTCTAATACTTGCTTTCAGCTGAGGTCTCAACTGGGGCCATATAGGGCTCAAGCTGGGAAAAGCCAACCAGAGGGCAGTAGAGAGGCCCAAACAGAGCTACAAGAAAGCACGTGGTGGCCTGTACCCCCCCCCATCCCCCCATACACACCTAGAGGTGGAGATTAGCCTCAGCTCCCCCTACACACACACACACACACACACACACACACACACACACACACACACACACCAGCGTCCCCAGACAGGCCCCGCCTTCTCCTGTGGACACATTTCAACCTCACCAAATCGGCTAATTATTGACAGTTGGTGAAGAGGAGATTTCACTTTTTCCTCCTGTTAAACTGCTCCTAATTAGCTCCCTGTCACCAAGCCGGCGCCCGCCCGCTGCAGTCCCTGTTCACAGCGCCTCATTAACCTTTCGCTCCTCTCCTGCCGCCTGCCAACAAGATGAGGACAAAACCAGATTGTGGAACAATAGCTCCCGCTTGTACAGCAACCCCGTTCCTTAGCCCCCAAGCTCCCCGGGGAGCATCGGGGGAGGGGCAACCTGGATACTGGAGAGTCCCGGAGGACTCAGGAATTAAGAAAGGCAGAGGCAAGGGTGAGTGAGGCTTGGCCAGCACACTGCTTCTTGCTCCCTGGGAGCCCTGAGGCTTAATGAGCCTCAGGGTTGGACACACTCCCAGGTAGAGAACACCGGCTGTCAGAATTGGAAGGGCATTTGTCATTGCCCAATCCAGACTCCAGTAACAGCCAAGCTCATGGACCCAAGGCCTGAACACTGGATATCCCCCAAAAGAGTTAGAGACAGCAGCGTAGATGCAGGTGAGACAGAGGGACAGAGGTGACATTTGCTTTGTTTAGAAGCCTAGTCTTCATAGAGAATAGAGCCAGAAAGGCCACCCTAAATCAGGACTTCTTCAACTAGAGAGCCTTCCACAACCTACCCTACCTCAAGGAACCTTGGGGCAAGCCATAGCACAGCCCCTGGCTTTACCTCCATCATAGCTGTCACCCTCAAATGATTTTACTTCAGCTTTTTTTGAGACCATTTCTCATGTAGCCCAAGCTGGGGCTCAAACTTACGATGTATCCAAGGATGGCCTTGAACCCCTGATCCTCTTGCCTTGGGTGTGTGCTACCACATTGTTTTTTTTTTTTGTTTTGTTTTGTTTTGTTGTTTTGTTTTGTTTTATTTTTGACCCAGGATCGACCTTATGTGATTCTAGCTGGCCTACAACTTGCATTGTAGATGAGGCTGGTCTTGAATTTGTGGGGCTCCCCCTCCTTCTGCCTCCCAAGTGCTGGGATTACAGGTGTGAGCCATCACACCCAGGGACATTTAGTTGCTAAACTTGTTTTCAACATCAAAATATAGGCTTCAGGAAAGCAAAAGCTATTAGAAGACTGCTCCAGTCACAAGAGAAAGCAGCCTAGACTTCATGAGGGACCATGGGGCAGGGAACTTTCTCTAGGTGTTGATTAGATGCTATTTTCTAGCCAATGTCCACCATACCCTTACCAGGTTAAAGAACTCTCCCCATCCAGTCAATGAGTTTGAGGCCCAGGAGGCCAGACTTGTTCTCATACCCAAGTTCAGAGCTTCTTCCAGATGCCACCTGTTAGCCTCCTAGACACCTCCACCCTGCCCAGTTCTGCATTAGAAAACAAAGCACTATTCCCACAGAAGGTCCCCATAGATATGAAGGTAGACTCTCTATGAAAGACAGGAGGGCTAGAGGAGGCTTGTTGGTCTTCTGATAAATGAGCAGTGAGCGGTCTGGTCACAAGCTTGGTTTCTCTTCTTATGTGACATGTGGGCAGGCTGGGCTGCGTGACACAATCCTGTCTGGACAAGCTGCCTCTCTCATGACCAGCATGAACCTCAGACAACATAATTACCTTTAAGCTGCCTCAGTGCCCTCACTTGTAACCAGAACATGCTGGGGACTCCCTCGTGGGACTATAAGACTTCCTCTGCCCATCTCTAAGCCACTCTGTGAACAGAAAACAACCATTTTGCCTCCTAGATGGATGGGCCTAAAAACTTCACCAGGTCCCATGTGTGGCTCACCCCACAGAGCCTCCTCCCCCGTCAACCTCCCTTGTCCTCATCCTCCTGCCTGTGGTTAATTTTGACCTTTTGTTCCTTGGCTTTAGCCCCCTGAATGCTCCAAAGGTTCTATGTCTCCAGCCAGGTCTCTCCCCAGGGCCGTGAACAACCACCTCTGACTAGGTAATGTCTCGATATTTAACTAGACTTGAAGGAGTTAAAATGCAAAGCAGGCAGAGACCTAGCTTGTGACCTCAGTCAAGGTAGCTATAATTACTATTTGCAATTGCCCCTTGGTGCCACTTAAATAAGGCAAAAACACTCATTTGTAGGAGTAAACCTCTCTCTTAGGCATGGAAGGAGAAATGGAAGTTCTTCCTTACGCTCTGGGACTAGAGAGTCGGACACCATACCAGTGACAGCAAGCTAGCCATCCTAGTTCCTGAACTTGGTCTCCAGGTCTCCTAGTTAATTAATTAGTACTTCAGCGATTACTTCTGTTGACAGCCTTGGTGATTTTTGGCAAGGTTGGGTCAGCTCAAGCAAGTCCAGACTCATATGGCAAATTCCCCTGGCTTCTGGGACACAAGACATGATCCCTGTACTGCAGAAGTAGTGCCTCGTTAGAATTAATTGGGAGGGTGAACAAAGGAGTGAGCACCTCCCAGCCAATTGGCTTTGGTGCCATGGGTTGCAGACAGGCCTCAAAATACCCTATAGTAATGTCCAGGTTGGGCTGAACCCTGCTGCGGAAGATACAGCTGAGTGGGGAGTTCTGAAGAACATGTTCCTGCCCTCCCTTCTGAAGGACAAAGGCCTCATACTGTTCTTCCCAAGCCATTAGAGCAGGCGAGGGGGACAGAGGAATCTGAGCCTTGACTAGAGAGAGAGCCTCCTGGAGCAGCTGACTGGACTCCTATCTGTATGAGTGTGGTCTCCAGAGCACTAGCTGTTGACTATCTGTGACTGAGGGCTGGTCCATCCATGGCTGTTGACAGTTTTCTTTTCCAGTAAAGCCAGGAGGATGACTCCTGGGATGGCCCTTTCCACTTGGAGCAGCTTCTAATTTGGTGATCTGGGGGTTCTCTGGTCTGGGTCCCTTCCACAGGGAGAGCTTCCAGCACATTGGTGCCCCCAGAGACCTCAGAATAACCTTTGCCCTGTCTCCAGGGCTTATAGGTGCCTACAGCCCTGTGCTCCAGTGGGAGTTCCTTGGCTCAGCTTTCCCAGGAGAAAGCTGGGGACATGGGGAAATAAAGGCTCACATCGCATACCAGTTTGCAAGCCTTGAGTGTACCAAACTTGGATGCTTAGTAGGGGACAGTAATTCTAGCTCCTATGCTGAACTTTCAGTTTTCACTAAAACCCCTGTGGCCAATGTCCCCAGGAACCCTGGCTTGCTCTCCATTTGGGGCACTCCTGACTTGAAGCAGGGCTGGACCTCAAATCACTCATTCAGAAGTGGCCTTCTCTAGCCATGAGCTCAGCTGTTGTCAACAGCAGTTTGGCTCTGTGCACTCTTGGCCTTTGCCTCTGATTGGTCATGACCCATACATACTCCCACCCACAATTGCACCTGCCATCCACCCACCCTTTCCACCAGCTACCAGGAGCATGGGACTCTCCCCTGCCAAGGCTGGTCCCTTAGTCTGTACACTAGTCCTTTTATCTCTTTGTGGACTTTGCGCTTTCTCTAAACTCCTCTGTTCTCTCCTGGGGTTTACCTTTCGTGCATGCATTCGTGTGTGTGTGTGTGTGTGTGTGTGTGTGTGTGTGTGTGTGCGCACGCGCGCGCGCACTCTGGAGGTCTGTGGTAGCTCCCTACCAAGCCTCACTCTCGCTTTCATAGTCCAAGGACAGGGACACTCACCAACCTCAAGAACTTTGGACATTCCCATCTCAGTGAGTCTGGCTCTGCCTGATGGCCTCCATCTGTCCCTGCTGCCTAGAACACTGTCCTAGACTGTGGATGCAGCTCCCCACAGGGTACCTCCACTAACATGGTTCATGGGTTCCTCCCATCCACAGGTCTAACAGACTCAACTCTGTCCCACCTCAGTCCTCCCCTCTTCCCACCTCCATCTTGTGACAATGTGACTACATCTACCTTCTGGTTTTAAAACCAGAAAGCCAGGCGCACATCCTGCCGCCTCCCTTCCCCTCCTGCTACATGCAGTTCTTCACGAAAATCCCAAGAAAGCGGCTGCCCCACTCTCCCAATGGCCCCACTTCTCAATGCCCACTGCCAACAGCCTGGTCCAAGCCGCCATCATCTCTCACTGGATGCCCGCCACAGCTTCCTGATGGTTCCCTCTCCAGAGCTCCAACTCAGCTTCACGAAGCATCCATGGAGACCATCCGTTCACAATCAAGAATCCTTTGTGCAGCTCTTTGGATGCCATCTCCCCTCTGCTTCAGTCTTTGAGTTCCCAGCACCACCCAGGTCCAGCATGCTTTACCCAGCTCACATCATCTCTCTACTCTTGCTCACAGAGCAGACCTCACTCAGGTATCAGATGTCATGTACTGCCTTACCTCAGAACCTTAACACCAGCGGATCCCTAGCTTGTGTGTTCCCCAAGACCCTGCTCACTGGGTCAACTCCAACCCAGCTTGCAGTCCCCGGGAATGCACCACTTCCCTTTGGATTGATTGCCCAGCTGCCTCTTTCCTTCCACCCTAACCTTCCTAGAGCTTCATTTGCTATTGCATAGCATCCCGTGTCGCTGTTTGACAGTCATCTTCGAGAGGTCTAAGCCTCAGCCAGATTCATTCACTGAATTGATGATTGATTTTAAAGAAAGATTCTCACTCTGTAGTTCAGGCTGGTCTCCAAGTGACTTTGTAGCTCAAGCTGGCCTCAAACTCACAGCAGTTCTTCTGCCTCATTTCCTCCACCCCAACCCTGCCATAGCCTGAAAGGTTGGTATTATAGACATGAGCCATCACACCTGGCTTCATGCACGGCTCTCACCACAGAGCCCTACTCAGTACTGGCAGTCAGTACTGGGTTAAGTCTTTGATAATAAATGACTCCTCCCTGCCCTGCCCTGGACCCCCACTGACCTCTGACATCTGCGGAAAAAGGCTGATGGCCAGTGGCAAGGCCAGGCCGAAGGCTGCCAGGCACACGAGGCTATGCACAGGTAGGAGTAGCCGCGGGCGTGCTTGCAAGAGAGCTGTCCTGTGGAGAAAAGGAGGGCCACATGAGGTACATAGCCTAGGCTGGCTGGCCATGAGCTGCCAAGCTGGGCCCCATACTACCTCAGCAGCCCAGAATATCTCTAGCCTAATAAAAGAGTAGGCACTGTCTTTGGGGCTTGTTAGTTACCTCTGCTTTCCCCATATGTAGCTATGAAGGACAGTGATGAACCCAGCCAGGAACCCTCAGCTACTTAAATCATAAACAAATTCTTAGAGTAGCCCACCCATCTACAAAGTATCTAGCCCCTGTACATGTTGATGGGGGGGGGTGGACAGAAGTGACTGTCATCCCTGGCTCCTGAAGAAACACACACATATGACAGGTGGCCTTTAGATATACTAAAGAGGAGGAAAACCCCAGGATGTGCCATCCAGAAAGTAGAAACAGAATACACGTGTGTACGTACACACACACACACACACACCAGGGATATGCAGTCCTGTCCTGTGCGTGAAAACTGAAGACATCCCACTGACTGCCATTTCCATCCAAGGGCCATGGGGTGGGCAGGCATAGCCATGGGTAATTCTGCAGGCGGCTGCCTGGACTCTAACACGCTGTGGTGGCTATCAGCCAAGCTGCTCCTGGCTGCTGACTTCAGAACTCTTTGACAGCTATACTTTCCTGCATGGTTCAGTTGTCACACACTCCCTATGGCAGGTTTCAGGGGAGGACTTGGTGTGCTGAGTTTGAATGAGTTCCTGGGACTGAGGTGGGCCATCCTAGCTAACAAGTATATATTCACCACACTTACCAGAAACCACCATTTGTCAGCGTCTATGGTATTCTACCCCTGGAAATTGGGTAATGCCAGCAGGATAGAATACCTGTATCATCTGCTAGAGATGTTAGTTGGACCCTAAACCCGACCTCTGTGGCCACAGCAGCCTCAGAGGACCAGCCCGTGGGGAGAGATTCCAACAGGAGCTCTTACCCTTCCCCCACTGAAGCAAGTCTGGCTCCAGTCATAGAGGAGAGGCCCTTGCTGTACGAAGTCTAGATCTTATGTGTCTTCAAACTACCATACTTTAAAGGTTTAGTCTCTAGTCTGATCGTGTTGGGGGATGGCAGACGCTAAGAGCTAGGGTCCAGTGGGTGGTCTCAGTTCACAGAGGTGAGGTGCTCACCTCTTCAGGGACATAAGGAAATTCCAGTCCCTTTCCTGCTACACATCCCACTCTGTAAAGGGGCCAGGTTTGCTCTGCTTCCTCTTCACACCAAGTCGGCCTGATGCCCCAGAGGTTAGGCTAGATTACAGGTGAAATCATCTGAAACTGAGAGTCAAAATAAATGTTCTCTACCTTATCTCAGATGTTTATCCAGATGAGGGCACACTGATTAACCCATCCCTCTGGAGTCCCAGTGATGGGGGCAGGCAAAGCCCCTCGTACTCTTACCTTCTGGGGCAAACTCAAGAACACCTGCCCCCTCAGCAAACAGCACCATTGAGAGCAGCAGTTGTCAGACTCTCAGTGCACACTGGAATGGTCTAGTTAGAAGTGGCTCTTGATTCCGTGGGGCCCTCCTTCAGCTGGCATTAGACCCAGGAACTGGCATTCATGAATCTCCAGATCACACCTCTGAGAGGCGGCTGCCTTTCCATGTTCTCACTCAGGTGTTAACCAAGACCCAACTGCTTATCAATTCTAAGCAAATCCAAAGGTCAGCCAGCGCAGCAGCAGGTAAGTGTACATCGTCTTTGCCGGTGCTGCTGCTACCTGCACAAAGGATGTGAAATCCTGGCAGGAGAATTGTTCTCTTGCCCTTCTTAGCTGGCCCAGACCCCATTCTCTGTGTGAATGTTGGATAAAGCCTAGGTTGAGTTACTGGGGACTGGGGTAAGGGGTCCCCAAGGAATAAGAGGAACAAGACAAAAGGTGCCAAAATCAAGCTCAACTCCAAGAGGAATGGCACCCCATTATCCTTCTAGTTTAGACTTCCTGTGGGGTCACAGTAAGATTGGAATGAGGCCAAGACCATCCCTGATCATCTTCTCATGCCTGGGACTCAGGGCTGTCTTCCTGGTCCCGTGGCAGTTCTCCAAGTGTGTATGGTTCCTGGAGGCACAGCCCTGAGGGTCACCTAAGGCAAAGAAGAGTGACAGGTCCTCTGGGACTTACTGGGAGTAACACTGGACAAACTCCCATCCATGGGGACTATGACCTTGACCCCTCTCAAGGAGGCTGAAGTCCCTTGTGTCCAGGGAGTCCCAGGGGTGCAACCTTTGGGAAGCCTGGGGAGTCTAGTCCAGAGCCCCCAAGAGAGAACCCAGCAGGATGGGGGGAGGGGAGAAGAGGGAAATGGCAGGCAGGGATTGGAAAGGCAGCTGGGGGAGTTAAAATATGCAGACGGAGAGATGTGCGAATGCCTGGAAAAAGGGAAGACCCGGATCACAGGCAGTGAAGGAGCTGGGGGAGCGGACTCAGGATCTACCGTGAGTGGGGCCCGGACCTCCAGCCAGCTTCCACCCATCCACATTCACTCTCCCAGTGTATCCTGAGCCAGGGTTGCAAGGCTTAGGGAACAAGCTATAGCCTTTCTGTCCCTACACTGACACCTGCCTCTGTACTGATGGATTGAATCTGTGGGTTCCCCAGCCCTGGATCTGAACTCAGCTTCCTGGCTGGTAGGGTCTACAGGGGAAGGTGTGGAATAAGAGGTTAAGGGGTGGGGTGGGGTGGAGGGGTACTTCCAGTGTAGGTGGAGGTCCCTTACTTCACATTTCAGACTTCTTTTGGTCTCAGTGGCAAGGACAATGGGACACACAGAGTTTCTTTCCACCGCTGTCTAATCCTAGCTGGAGGCCCAAACTCAAGACCCCAGTGCTCCTGCCAGAGAGGACAGATAGACTGAGGCCAGAGGCAAGCAAGGCTGCTGCCACACAACAGCTGGTCCCCCCCATCACTGTGCATTCCTTCAGCGCTTGCAGCGCAGCCCTACTTTGCGCTCCATTAATTTGCAAGTCAGCTGCTTTGTAAGTGTGCTTTTGTCTATTCTCCCTGGCTGTCCAGACTTCCTCACCCAACCTGGCTCCAGAGGGTGGGGGCCACCCCCTCTCATTAGCCCTGAAATCCTGCACCGAAGAATTCTGGACAGCACGGCTGCCCATCCTGCAGGAAAACGAGATGTTGGAGTGGTGATAAATGCCAAGCCTGGAAGAGCAAGAAGGGCAATGTCCTCATTTTTTATGTGGGACAGTGAGGCTGGAAGCATGTACTTCCTACTAGGGGTCTCAGCTGGCTCTGCTCCAGTGCCTGCCTCTCCTGCCATCCGGTCCTGTGGTTTTATAGTGGGCATGAGATTAATAAGTCTTTGAGTGTACAAACTGAGTCTTATCCACCTTAACATTTCTGAGGGAACTGGGATTGGACTCTTCTCCCTCAAAATCATCCCAGGAGCCCCAGGAAAGGATCAGCTATTTAGTAGGCTGCATGGAGCTTCAACTATCCCTACCCTGCAACTTCCTCCTGGGATGAGGCAGGCCACACAGCACTACAGACACTAGGCTGGGGAGGGTTCAGAGTCAAAATAATCTCCACACCACCTCCCATAACTCCTAAAACAAACTTTAAGCCCACAGAGCAATGGCATGCCAACCCTCCTTCAACTTTTTGCAAACTCGGTTCCTGTGCAAACTGGGAAGACACCGTAGGTCATGTTTCTCTCCAGCAACCTGTGCTGATGAATGGGCCTCTGGCTGGCCTTGGATGACCCAGGTTTCTCCCCACTCCTATATGTAGTTTTCAGGTACCTGGAAACTGCTCCGAGGATGCTGGGTGCTCAGACAGGGAGGAGGGTTGGAGCTTCAGCTCTGTGCCTGCTGTCTGCAGTAGATTTGCCTACTTTATCCCAGCAAGCCATAAAACCCATAGCCAAGAGCTTCTGGATCCCTCAGCCTGGGGAGATGAGACTCCATCCTCCCTCTGCAGCTTTCCTGAGCAGCAAGTCCTAGGCTTCCCCAGCTTCCACTGCCCTTTGACGCCTGTGTATATAAGAAAGCATCTCTGCCTAATCTGCCAGGTGAGGGCTCTGTCCTACCAGACTTGCACAAGTGACAGGTGACTAACCAGTTTTCAGTGAGCACAGACTTTAAGCACTGCAGAAAGCCATGCCCTCTTCACTTGGCCCTGGTCTACATATCTGTCCTTTTAGTTGGGGCCGCTCATCTGAGACTCACAGGAGAAGGCTGCACAAGGCCAGATAAGTAAGAACTGCCCTCTTCAAAACTATGTTTTGCTGTTGTTTATTTGTTGTAAGTTTCCATGCTAACTTTGTTTTGTTTTTTTTCTTCCCTCTCTCCTTTTTCTTAAAGTGTTTTCAAAACAAGGTCTTACATTTTAGCCCAGGCTGGAATTCACTATGTACCCAGACCACCTTCAAACACATGGCAATAATCCTCCTGCTTCATCCTTCTGAGTTCTAGGCCACCATACCTGTTCCAGATTAATAGTTTTTAATCTTAATACAAAGGTTCTGCCCATGTCTGGGATTGAAGAGTCTCTCCTATGGGTGTCTAGGACCTTTGCCTGTTTGTCCCAATGGGCATGCTTTCCTTCAAGCATACTGGATTCTATCGGGTCCCCACAAGAGGGAAGGGCGTCTACCTGCTTGTCAGCATACGCATGTGCCAGCCTGCTCTTTGCCTCCAGCTTTACCCAGGGCCTTTCCCTGCCCCTCAGCAGGCCTGCTAGGCCTCCGTATGCAGGTGGACCCTGGTTCTTCTCTCCTTCTCTGTTCAGCCATTTCCCAGCAGCACCCCAGTCTTCACCCTCCTATTATACATGCACCAATAAATAAGTAGAAGCTCTCAATCGGGTGGCAGTGGCACATGCCTACAGTCCCAGCACTCAGGAGACAGAGGCAGGAAGATCTCTGCGTTCGAGTCCAGCCTGGTTTCCAGGGCTTTGTGTGTGCCAATAATAGGAGCTCTTTCATTAGCATTGTGGTGTCCCCTGTATCTTATGGACAGTGACATGACAGGTAGTTGTGGTTTGATTGTCCTCTGAAGGAGCCAAGGAGATTATTATTATTCCACTTTTGCTTTATTATAATTAATTAATTTTAAAAAAAGATATGTGGCCTGAGACTATGTAGATGATGCTGGCCTTGAACCCACAGAGATTCATATACTTCTGCCTCCTGGGTGCTTGGATTAAAGGCAGGTGCCACCACTCCCAGCCTACTTTTGCTGTTTTTGGTTGTTGGTTCATTTTTTTGGAGACAAGATCTTAACAATGTAGCTCAGGCTGGCCAGAACTTACCATGTACCCCATGTTATCTCAAACTCACAGCAAGTCTGCCTCATTGTCTGGATGGCAAGAGTGAGCCACAGTCAGTCTATACTGTTCTGGCTTTATAATCCGAGGCTCAGGAAGGTTGCAAATCTAGGCTGCCTATCTTAGACTGACTTTACAACAGGCTGGCACTGCTCACTAACAGAGAGTGTGTCCATGCATATACATTTACATTCATAGGGTCACACAGATTCCCACCAAAACTGCCAGCTACCCTATCCCTCCACCAGGGCAGAACCGTGCTTTTCCATGGGTGACCTGACAGCATTGAGCACCAGCCAGTTGCACGGGAAAAGTTTCAACACCACTGTCCAGTACAGCAGAAGACAGAGTAGGTACCTCCCACCCCCAGAAGCATACCAGGTAGGGCGACATGGTTCCCCACCCAGCAACCCCTCTGTTCCCACAGCCTGACTTACTTCTCCAGCATGGACATGACGATTGGAGGAAGCACCAGGATGGGCATAGGCAGAACCACGCGTGTCAGAGCTGTCTCCAGCAGGGCCTGAGGACAGGGACAGGCTGGGGTGAGTGGAGAGCTTGGGGCTAGGAACATCCACTAGGAAAGCAAATCCCACCCCAAGTGTGAGGTGTGTGCACTGCTGCTCAGCACATCTGGCAGCCTGGGCTCGCTCACAGCAGCGCTCACAGAGCTGGATTCCAGACGACAGATGACAGTGCCCCACCCTCCCTCACAAGCCTTTGAGAAGAGCAGAGTCTCTGCATGGGGGAAGGGTAGCTGAGGGTAGCCTCCCCAGCCTGGGGTGTACAGGGATCAGGGGTGGGGGAAATGGTACACACAGGGCCTAAGATGCTGTCAAAACAAAGCCAGAACAAATTGCTGGAGCTTGCAGAGTTAGGGGGCTCCCAGGCTGAATGAAGCTGTGGGCTACTTTTTAAAAATACATCCCTTAAAGACAAAGATCTTTGTCTCCTGGCTCTAAGTCTTTTTTAATTTTTTTTTTCTTTCTATAGTCCCAGGCTGGCCTTGAACTATGGAGCTGAGAATGATCTTGACCTCAGACTCTCTTGCCTTCACCTTCTGCGTGCTAAGGTTACAAGCATGTGCTACCACCCCTCGATTTATGTGGTGCTGGGGATCAAACCCAGGGCTTTGTGTGTGCTAGGTAAGTGCTCTTAGAACCGAGCTACAGCCTTGGTAAGAAAAGGCCAGCTTTGTAAGGGGCACAAGCTTTGGCTGAGTATGTTCAGGATCCAATGCAGATCTGCCCTTGGGTTTGCTTGGGATTCCATGGGATTGTGGGAAACATAGCTAAAGGGCTATTTGTGTTTGGACAGCCACTGCACAGAGTCCCTTTGAATCCTGCTCTTAGAGGAGTGCCCAGGAATGTCTCACAACTCATAGATCCCCAAATCTCTCCAATGAGATAGACATAGGCCAATCGAGGTTGAAAGAAGCCTGGGGATGCAGAGCTGGGTGACCTACCTGAATGGGCTGTAGGAAGCACTGTCACCTCTACTGTCCTCATCAGGCACCATGAAAGAGTGGGACTGGGAAAGAGTAGGGCAGTTCCCTCTAATGAGGGACTGGGGCTGACAGTAATCTTGAGGAAGAGGGTCTTTCCAGGTGTCAGAACGGGAGTCTGTGGGCAGGACGTGAAGGGCTAGAGCCAGGGCAGCGGGCAAAGAGTGTACTAGTGGTATGGCATCCAGCCCTGGCCCTTACAGGATCTAAATGGGCTCTGACTTCCCCCTGAGAGGGATGAAGAAGGAAGAGAAGCTCAGGCTTATCGACAAGGTGTTTGCTGAACAACAGACTGGTACATGTGTGACGCTTTACCCCCTCATGCCCACCCCTTTGTTTCATTCCCGTGACTCACAGGCTAGAGCCCAGGACAGCAGGACAAGCCACCAACCACCATCATCAGGAAGGCTGAGAAAGCACAGGACATGTATACTGGTGAGTGTGTGTGTGTGTGTGTGTGTGTGTGTGTGTGTGTGTGTTTGTGTGTGTAAAACACAAGCGCTACAGTGGGCAGGGCTAGTGAAGAGAGTCTTATAAGGAACCATTAGCAGGAGCCCCACCATCTCCCACAGCCTGAAGCCCCAGCGTTCACAGCACTGTTGCGGCCCTCATACCACTGCCTGCAGCTTCCCATTCACAACCACAAAGTTGCAAAGGCCTAGGGCATGGAGAAAAAGCCTTGGGGAGCTCCTCTGCCCTCTCCAATTAACACCTCTGAGGAAGAGCTGGGTCCTGAGGGGCTGGGATAAAAAAATGGGGACATTTCACAGTAGAGACAAGAGGGAGGAGGTTGGAGAGCAGTGAGGGACTGTTGAGGAGAACAAGCCTGACAGGGAGCAGTCTTTGAGGCCAAGGGCTCACACAGATGAGAGATGGCAACGGGAATGAGGAGGAGGAATCAGCTAGCGAGGCAAGCCAAGGTTCTATAACAAGAAGACCTCAAGGAGTACACAGGCTATGTACAGGAACATCAACCCATTCGTGCAGGGCTTAACCCCTGGGAAACCCACGTGTCTGGCTGCGATCTTTGAGGATCCCACGAGGTTACCATCAGCATCCAGGACATCGATCCCTTCCTCTAACTCCCCATACCGCATCAGGACCACGTTGCAGATATTGGCACTGGCTGGAGAGAAAGGAATACAGAGAAGAGTAGTGAAGCACGGATGGCTTCCCACCTGGCTCCACCCTCCAGCCAGGGCTCCCAACTCCTAAGAGTTCTGTGAGTCTAGAAAGGTGGAGTCCTCTGTTTTGCTTTCCGACTGGCAAAAGATCCCAAGGCCCTTCGAGACCCAGGAAGCATAGACCAAAAGTAACAGGTGGAAATATGGCGAAGGCTTTGGGAGCTGCCACCTATAGAGGGCGCTGCTCACCTCTCTTCTGGGCCCGGTCTCCAGGCAGGGGAAGCAGATGTGCGAGCAGAGAGAGCTCTCTGGCCCTGAGAGTATCTCCCTGGGGCCTGATGTTCCACCATCAGTAACTCAGTCCCTTGGCCACGAAATGCTTTTAAATGCCACTCCCCAAATTCAGTCCTGCATGTCTCACTGGAGCAAACCAAGAGATGGGCATCCATAACCGCAGGTGACAGAGCCATCCTCCGTTCTTGCCCAGCATTACCTCCTCATCATATCAACAGGACACAAGCTAGAGAGCAAAGGTGACTTAAGTGAAGTCACACAGCAAAGTGGAACAGAGTGGAAAGGCTTCCTGAACCTCAGGTACCCAGAGACGGGGTCTGGGGGAGCAAGCAGAGTCTTCCAGTGGTTGAGCTGCTCCCCTTGCCACACCTCTCCTCAGCTGAGATCTTGGGGACCTAAGGTTGACAGGAGGTTCCTGGATCCTTCGAGAAGCACTAGATGAAGGCGGCTGGTACAGTTACCCTGATCCCCTTCACAGGAACTCACAGGCCAGGCCTTCGATGGCGCTGTACTGATATAGATCTGGCCTGAAGTCCTCCAGCCCTGCTTCATGATGGAAATGGGGAGACTTGGGGGTGGTAGGTGGGTGGTGGGAAATGTGGGGGGGTGACAAATGCAGAGCCTGCCTGCTCCACTCCTCCCCCCCCCACAAAGCGCCTTGCTGTGTTTAAAGTTTTAATTTTTGCTAATTAATGTCAATTAATTTTGTATAATGAGTGTTTAATTTTGGGGAGTGTGTGAGCCTGGGAGCGACTGCAGTTCTGGGCTGTGAACGCTGATTAGCATCAACACCTGCTGCTTCCCCCTCTCCAGTGGGGGGGCACCCGGGTTTGGGGAGCTGGAGGGTGGAGGGGCTCAGTGGGCAAGTGGAGTGGGAGGGAGCCCACAGATGCTCCTGGGACCTGAGCCAGTGGCTGGAGAGCCCAGCAGTGCGGGGTGCTCACAGCTGGGGGACAGGATTCTGCAGGTGAAGGCTGGTGTGGAAGCAGGGATCTCTGAGACTCAGTGTCCTATTGTAAGCAAGTAGGGAGGTGGAATAAGCTGAAGCCCAGGAGGCACTGCAGTCTTTGGAGAGTGAAAGCCGAAGAGCAAACAAGCTTTGAAATGTATTTCGAGCACATATGCTATCTTTGAGTGTCTCCACTGTTTCCACACGCTGCTGATCAACGCTCACCATGGCAGACCTTCTGTGGCAAGGACTCAAGCCTCATGGCTCCTGCCCCTACAATACTCACATTTACCTGTTTAAGCAGTGGGGAGATTGTTATTTATTATTCGTGGTTTGGGGACTGGGGTGGGGCTGTTGCTGGCACATAGCTGGCAGACAGTGATGCTTTGAAACACAGCTTCTGTGGAATGACACTACAATGCACAGGACATTCCTACTACAAGGAATTACCTGGCCCCCAAAGCTAGTAGCACCCCAACAGAGAAACTCACACCCTGGTTTGTTTTAAGATGGGATCTCTCCATATAGCCCACACCATTCTCAAACTGGCGATTCTCCTGCCTCGGTCTACAGAATGTAGTTTTGAACAATGTCTGAGAAACCCTTACCTCAACCACATCCAAAGGCAGAATTAGGAAAGTGGGTCTGAGGTAAAGACTTGGGGGCGAGAGGGGAGGCCATGGAAGCTGGGCAAGGTGCATGGGTTTAGAGCACCTGGCTTGGGATTCATTCCTGACTTTGTCTTTCTCTCTCTGCTCTGTCTCAAAGGTGAGCTCCTGATAGACCTGGAATACCCAGGACCCAAACCGGCCTCTTAGGGGTGGCCTTGGGAAGCAGCTCCTGGCCTCTGTTGGTGACCTGCCCTCTAGTGGCCTCAGAGATACTCTGCAACCCCTTTGGCCTTTGAGCTGCCAGGCCTGAGTTCTGAAAAGACATGCATCACTGAGTGAGAAAGTAGGGTTTTCTGTCTGAGAGGGTGGACCCCTACCCTCAAGAATGCCTTCCACTTCCAGCATGACTGTTCCTGGCAAGGTTGCACAACTATGGTCCCCAAGCAGGAGACAATGAGTCCTGTCCTTCCTGCTGGGCATTCCCAGTACTGCACTTAGGGTCTCCAGGAGATCTCAGGGGACAGGCTACACTCACATTGAATGTCAGCCTTGGCACCCACCAGGTCTGGAAGGCAGGAGGAAGCTTAAATGACTACAGGCCCCACTGTGTGTGTTTACATAGAATAGGGGGCTGATGAGAGAGGGGAGGCAGGCCTTGAAGGTCAAGATGGGCCAGTTCAGGAGTAGGGCAGCAACTGACTTTCTCTCTACAGTTTCCAAGTGTGGGTGTAAGGACTGCAAGATAGAGAGCTACATGTGAGGGAAAAAAAAAAAAAGTACAACCAGGAGTGGTGACGTGGACCTGAGATTCTAACACTCCAGAGGGAAGCAGAGACAGGAGGATTGTAAGTTCAAAGTCCTCTTCAGATACAGATTGAGTTCCAAAGCAGCCAGGGCTATCCAAGGTCCTGTGTTAACCCTTTAAAGATCACAAAAGAAAGTGAGGCCCAGCCTGCATCTGTCTCTCAACAATTCTCTCCAGGATGTCATTGGAGAACAAGGGCCCTGTCATTTAAGCTACGTGGATGGAAAAAAGAGATAACCAATGTCAAAGTACAAGCAGCCCCCACCAGGGACAGCGTTCTTTGGTGTGACTGGCTATGCAGATGGCATGTGCCTTTCAATCTTTTCTGTTGCCCCTAAAATGGTTGTCTAGTTACAACCAGCCCCAGAAGAAGTCATCCCCAGTAACAAGGACGCATGCCCCAAGTAGGCACTGCACTTTAACCGTCCCCTCTGGACCTTCAGTTCTTCCATTTCCCCCGGAGATCTCCCCAGATCTCTCTTATCCTATGAAAGGGGGGGGGCGTTGGGGGAGAGAGAGGAAATATGCACGGGTCCCCGTTTGACACACTAACAGATCTATCATCGACAATATCAGCAGGTTAATTAAGCAGTCGATTAGCAATAATGTTACAGAAACTGGCACATTTTCAACTCAGATCGACACCATTCAAGACTCAGGCATGACTGACACCGGAGCAACAATACGGGGAGACATTATGAAACGGGGGAGGGGGTGACAAAAGCACTCTTGACTGCCACAGATGTTCTTGCATGGACCCACTGCCATGCAAAACCATGCAGACAGTGACAAGGTGACGAGGCAGCATCCAGAGTCAAAGGGACAATGTGAGAAATGGAAAGAGCAGCGGGGAAGTTAAGGGAAGCTCTCAGCTTCCTCTCTGAGAAGCCCACCTCTGAGCTCACACATAACAAAGGAGAGATCAGTGGGGCCTGGGCAAGCAGCACACACCTGTCAGAAGCTGGCTGTAGAAAATGCACGTGCATCAGCCCATGCAAGGGGAGGACTGTTCAGACACTCACGAGGACCCATAGGCTCCCATATGAGGTCCCCTAACTCCTCAACTCTGAGATGCATTTTTTCACACCTTGCATCCTAAAAGTTATGATGTGTGGGGCTGGGGCGATGGTACAGTTGGTAATGTGCTTGCCCAGGGTTGACCTGAGTTCAACCCCAGAACCCATGTAAACAGCTATGTGTGGTGGTATATGCCTGAACCCCAGTGCCGAGGAGGTGGAGACAGGAGGATGCCTATGGCTTGCTGGCCAGTCTCACTAGCCTAATAGGTGAACATTAGGTGTCAGCAAGCATCTCTGATTCCAAATACAAGGTAAGGACATATGAGATGGCTCAGTGGGTAAAGGCACTTGCCACCAAGGCTAACAACCTGAGTTAGGTCCCTGCAGTCTTCATGAGAAGGAAAAAAACGATTCCGACACATTGTCCTTGGACCTCCACACAGGTGCTGTGGCACATGAGTGTATAACACACATGCACGCACACATACATCCACGCACACATACATGCACGCACACAGAAAATCATAGTGGCTGTCAGGACACAGAGGAACCTTGTCTGCTGCCCAGCATAACTGACAGAACCCCTGTGAATTTAACGACGACGGGTAAGAAGATTGCTTCATTCGGTTGTCACCTCAGCCGACCACAGCAATCCACACAGAACTCGAGCTCAAACTTAGATTCCTAATTGTTGCCTGAAACATCTTTTTTAAAACTTACACTATAATGGTGCACGGACACGAAAAGTTATTGTACATGCAGAAGATCGTCTGCCAGATACCAGGCAATGCAATTAAAGGCAGCAGAAATTGCCAAACCATAGATAGCTACCCTAAAGAAATGCTTGCCCATATGCACAAAGAGACATTTACAAGGATGTTAATTATAGTGCTGTTTGTAAGAGCAAATAATTAGAAACAAGCTAAATGTCCACCATTAGGGAACTCACACTGGACTCTCTCCAAAACAAATCGCGGTGGGAAGAAAGCTATTGAGGGCAGGCAGGTGACTGTGTCAAGCCTTGTCACTGATACAGCCAAGTGCACATGTACATAAACACACAGGTAATGTCTGAGAAGACACCTGTCTCCTAGAGCTGCCCAGGGAGAAAAGAATGCAAGTTGAGTCTTGGGGCCTGTTTTGAGAGACTATCTACTACACTAATGTTTCTGTATTATTTAAATTTTACAGTGAGAATGCAATTATGTTTTATTTACCTAAAAAGCCATCTTAGAAATATGAAAGTCTCCAGGTATACTGGTGATGCTTTAAAGCCCAGCACTCAGAAGGCAGAAGCAGGAGGATCTCTGTGAGCTTAAGGGCAGCCTGGTCTATATAATGAGTTCCAGGCCAGCCAGGGCTACATAGTGAAACCCTGTCTCACAAAGAAAAACATTAAAAAAAAAACTTTTTTGAAAATAAAAAAAAACTAATTAAAAAAAGGAAAGATAGAAGTTAAGGTCTATTTTTAATCCATATTCTGAGCGAGAAGCTGGGAAAATATACTGATTAAAAACAATAAACAAAAGTCTGCTTATATGAAACTGTGGGGAGGGTGAAGGTGACTGAAGCTATTTCACCCTCAAAATTCACCCAGTAGATGCCCCATGTCAGTGATTAGAAAGAGACACGAGACCCAAACCCTAGCTTATGAGGAATGTTGTCGGGGGATACTGTGAAGGTCTCCCATCTGACAGGTAACAGACAAGAGTCAGAGCCTCTTGCCCTCTGGGCCCAGGAGGATTGGGATGTGATGCCTGGAGCTGCAGCTGCCACACTGATGACAAGTGGTCCAATCTGAAGAAGCTCACAGGGCAGAGATGAGATGGAAGGGCAGCAGGGCTGGGGTGTCTCATCTGAGACTCACTCTGAGGAAAGCAGCAAATTCTTATATTACTTAAGCTACTCTGATTTCAGCCTCAGTCATCCATACCCATCCAGCCCCAAACAGAAGAAAGAGTTTTAAAATGTATTAAGAAAAGGAGCTGGGGAAATACTCAGCAGACCAAGTGCTTGTCATGTAGGACCTGAGTTCCAGCCCCAAACTCATGTAAAAAGCCAAGTGCGTGTGTGACCTAGCAGTCTCAGAAGCAGTGGGATCCCTGGGGCTTGCCACTCAGCTGGCCAAGTAGCCTACTTAATAAATTTCAGATCAGTGAGAATCTGTCTCCAAAGGGGAAAAAAGTGGAGGGGAGGGGTGCCACAGACTTGGCTCAGTGGTTAAGAGCACTTACTGCTCTTACAGAAGACCTGAGTTCAGTTCCCAGCACCCACATTTGGTTATTGTAAAACCACCTGTAACTTTAGCTCCAGCAGATCTGACGCCCACCCCTCAGCCAGCACTGCACTCATGTGCAGTGTACATGCATGTGTGTACACACACTGTCTCAGTCACTGTTCTATTTCTATAGAGAGACATCATGACCAAGACAACTCTTCTAAAGGAAAGCATTTAGTTGGGGGCTTGCTTAGAGTTTCAGAGGGTTAGTCCACTATTATCATGGTGGGAAACATGGCTGCATGCACACGGGTGCTGGAGCAGGAGCTGAGAGCTGTATATCCTGATCCACAGTCAGAGAGGAAGAAAGAGAGCCACACTGGGCCTGGCTTGGACTTTTGAAACACCCCCTCTAACAAGGACACACCTTCCAATCCTTCCAAACAGTTCATCAACTGGAGACCAAACGTGCAAATACATGACCTTAGAGAAGCATTCTAAATCAAACCGCCACCACACACACACACACACACACACACACACACACACACACACTAAGAAAAGGATCTAGTGATCAAAAATCACAGAAAAATGTAAGACTAAGAGTTTTATGAAATGAAATATAAAAAACTTGATAAACATGAACTCCATCTTATGAATAGTCAAAGACAGACTTCTGAATCTAAGAAAAAAATCAATTTGCAAGAGCTCTTTATATTTTGGAAACTAATCCTCATTGGTCAAATGGCTTGCAAATGCCTGCTGCTGGACTGTGGCCTGGCCCTCCCACTTTGTGGATGGTATCGTCTGGCACACAGTTTAATATGTCCTCAAATAAGCAATCCTTCCTTTCTTCCAGTACTTTCTGTGCCATTAAGAAATTGCCGTTGTTCATCTGTATTTTCTTCAAAGAATTTAAAATGTTTACTTTTCAGTTAGGTCTGTAATGTGCCTTGGAATTTATTTTTGTACATGGAATTCAGATCACCCCATTTCTCCTATCTGAAGACCCAATTATCTAATAAACTTAGGAAAATTCTCAACTCTACTAGGATTTAAAAGTAAAAATAAGTCAATGAAAGTAAAAGACAGCAGCTGGGCCTGAGAGTGTAATCTTAGCTCATGAGACAGACGCAGGAAGATCAACATAAGCCTAGCCTAGGCTACATAGCCTAGCCTAGGCTACATAGCTTAAGAGAACAAATGGTGGACTGGGGAGATGGTTCAGAGGTTAAGAGCATTTGCTGCTTTTACAGCTTGATTCCCAGCATCGATATCAGATACTTGAACCTCTAACCCTCTGACCTCTGTAGGTACCTACACACACACACACACACACACACACACACACACACACACATGAAATTAAAAATAAGTAACTCTCCCCAAATCAAATTGTGTGTGCATGTGCATATGAGAAGAGACTACTTCAGATGGACACAAATTCAAAAGGTACTGACAGTTGAGAGATATTTAAAAAGACACAGGACACTGGGGAACAGAAATTCAGACCTTGCAGATCTGAAAACCTGCATTTTGTCTGGCAAGATCTTACAAAGCCAGAAACACTCCAACACGCTCCTTTCATCTCTAGCTGCAGCTCCCAGATTCTCCGCACAGCCATGCTGCTAAGATACAGTCCGAGGTAGAGCCCAGATCTGCCTCTGTTTTCAAGCTCCCTGAGCAGACACTATAGAGATGAAGGTTTTCAAGGCCCAGTCCAGAAAACCCCATTGCTGTGCACATGGACATATGTGCATGGAGTGTGTGCACAGCTGTACAGTGAGAAAGAAAACAGTCCCAAATTACCAACTGTGGACAGTCACACTGTAGACCCCAGATGGTAGCTGAAATGGATGTGTGTGTATTAACACAGAAAAATCTCAAAACCATAATGAAAAGCAAGCTTCTGAAAGACAAGCAAAAGGCTGCTGAGATGGCTCAGTGGGTAAAGGTACCATTACCAAGCCTGGGCACCTTAGTTCAGTCCCTGGGATCCACACAATGAAAGGACAGAGCCAATTCCCGAAAGTTGTCTACTAACCTCTGATCATGGGTACACAGCCACACAGCACAACCAGAGCTATGCACACACACACACACACACACACACACACACACACACACACACACGAGAGAGAGAGAGAGAGAGAGAGAGAGAGAGAGAGAGAGGGGGGGGGAGGGAAGAGGAGAGGGAGAGAGGAAAAGGGAGACAAAACAAGACAAACATTGAAACACTACAGTGGTTTGAATGAGAATGGCCCTCATAGGTTCAAATGCCTCCCCAGTTAGTGGAACTGTTTGGGAAGGATTAGGAGGTGTGGCCTTGTTAAAGGTGTGTCATGGATGGGCTCTGGGGTTTAAAAATGGCACTGCCATTCCCAGTGTGCTCTCTGTTTCCTGCTTGCTGCTTGAGATGTGAGCTCTCAGCAGTGCCTGCTGCCATCACAGACTAACCCTCTAAAACCATTAAACACTTCCTTTTATAAGTTGTCTTGGTTGTGGTATTTTATCACTGCAACAGAAAATTAATACAAGCATACTGTGATACGGTTTAAATAAGAATTTTAAAATGCACAGACTGGAGATGGCTCAGCCAATAAACTGCCTCAGAAACATGAGGCTCTGAATTTATTTCCCAGAACCCATGTAAAAAAATAAAAACAAAGAACAACAAAACCTGTATGTGATTGTGTGCTTATAACCCCGGCACTGAGGAAGCAGAGAGAGGGATCCCTGGAGGTCCCTGGACAGCATACATACAACCCAAAGTACACGCACATGCACACACACAAAGGTCATGAACAGTGGACGTGATCATTTCTAGAGCATACACCTATCTAGGATCTAGGAATCTGAATGAACAGGGCCTGTTGCTGGCAGGCCAGCAGCCCTTGGAGAGATCATCACCAAGCAGGTGAAGGGCTTTAAGTGTTTCTAGTCTTTCTGATATCTCAATGCATTTTTTTTTGTATTTGAAATATTTCATAAATTATTAGTTCACTACTTTAACTTCTTGAGACAGGATCTTGCTATATATCCCAGAATGCCCTAGACTTGAACTGTAGCCCAGGCTGGCCTCAGACTCACAATCCTTCTGGCTTTGCCTTCCCAAGCTAGGACTATAGGTGTGGGCTATGAAGCCTGGCTGCAGTATTTCAAAGTTGAAAAAAAAGTTGTCATGGAAGGATAACTGTGGCAAGGTCCTATCGAAAGGGGGCAGGTTAGAATTTTATGACTTTCACTGGAAGAATTCCAAAACTTGCCCGGTAGTGATATATGTCTTAGAAGTCAACTAGGTCTGTCGCAGTTTAATTGTGAGTTCAAGGCTAGCATGAACTGCAACAGACACTGTCTCAAACAAACAAACAAAAAACCTATTGTGTTTATGGTTATATGATCCCATTGTACTTGATTACATTTAAATGTATATAATAAATTAGCATAGATTCATACAGTTCTGCTATTGTTTTTGCTTTGAGACAAAACAAAAACACACTACCCATGCTACCAAGCTCTGTAGCCAAGGATGCCCATGAACCTCTGATCCTCCTGCCTCCACCTTCCTGTTCCTGGGGATAGAAATAGACACTACCATGCCTATTTTAATTTGTAAAACTTTAGATGTTTACTTAACTTTGGAAGGATATAGACAAGCTTGTGTCTGGAAACAGGGTTTATATTATATGTCAATTATATATAATCAGGAAAAAAAATAAAGTCTTGGCCAGGCAATGGTGGCACACGCCTTTAATCCTAGCACTTAGGAGGCAGAGGCAGGCAGATCTCTGAGTTCGAGGCCAGCCTGGTCCAAGTGTGAGTTCCAGGACAGCCAGGGCTACACAGAGAAAACCTGTCTCGAAAAACCAAAACATAAAGAAAGAAAGAAAGAAAGAAAGAAAGAAAGAAAGAAAGAAAGAAAGAAAGTCTTTTCCCAACTACTGTAGTAGCAACAGAAAGCAGCGACCATTTGTAGCTCCAGACAGACTTGGTCAAGGTTCCCCCAGACTCCACTTCATCACCTTCAAGGAGGGTCAGGCAAACTTGCTCCATACCCTCGTCCCTCCTGCATCACTTCTGGGGATCATGCAGCACACACGGTGTACCTGTGTCATATACACTAGTTACCTGTCTTGCTGTGACAAAATACCCCACGAAACAACTTAAGGAAGAAAGGTTTTATTCTGTCTTACAGTTCCAAGGGATACAGTCCATCACAGCGGTTACAGCAGGACGGCAGGAGCAAGAGGTCACTTTGTATCCACAGTCAGAAACCAAAGATCAGTGAACGCTGGATGCTCTACTCCCTTCCTCATTTTTCACAGCCTGTGGCATTGTACTGGATTTTCCCACCTCAATTAACTTAATCTAGATAATCCCTCCCAAGCATGCCCAGAGGCGTGTCTCTTTGGTGATTCTAGGTCCTGTTAGGTTGACAATCAATATTAACCATCACAGCATGGTAAACAACTCAAACTGCATAAAAAGTTGGATAATCAAACAGTCCTCTCTTCTGACCCCTGGCCTTTAGCTTCATCCTCTCTTCAGAGGCAGCTACCATAGCCAGGCTCTCAGGCCAAGCAGCAGAGTGCCTACACATTTGCAGGCACACGCATATACACCTTACCACAGTGACCAACTCATATGCTCTTTCTCTTCAATCTCAGGGTGTCCTCAGAACACAGCCCCTCTCAGAACACAGCCCCTCTGTCTTTGGAGGAGCAATGCTCACCAAACAGAACAGGCACATTGACCTTAATATTTGCTTAATGTCACAGCATGCCCCAATACTACCTCTGAGAGGCAGCTCTAAGTGGCCCAGATTTTTTTTTTAAATAGTGTGAGAATCAGGGGAAAGTTTCACAGCCCACACTGAAGTGTCACCTACTCAGGACTGGAAATTTCTCTGAAGTTTGGAGTCTCTATCCATCAGATTCCTGCTAAGAAAGCTGGGAGACAGTTCAGTAATGACACTGTGCTTAAGCACAGGCCCTATACTCAATCGATAGTGCCGGTGGGAAAAGCTGGCTGTGACAGGGTGTCCTGGTGATCCTAGTGCCACAGAGATAGAGACAGGAGGATCCCCAGAGGGGTCTAGCTCTACTTAGAGTCCTGGGCCAGTGAGAGTAGGTCTCCGGCCTTCACATGCACGTCCATATGCATGTGCACACACACAGTAACACAAGATCCCTGCTAAGACACCCCTCTTCTGAGCACAGTAGAAGTCAGGCAGAAGTTGGGTACTGACATATCTTCTAAAGGCTTCCTCAGCCCACCAGTTCCCATGCTGGAGACTGCAGTGGCTTCCCAGACAACAGGATGAGTGAGGGTTAAAGCCTATCCAGGACTCCAAGGTGCTGTCTCCTTGCCCTGTAGCTGCCCTGCCCCTCCTGCCTTCATTGCCCTTCTCTCCAAGCCTGCTGCCTCTGCCTCTCTGCCTTCTCTGACTCTGGGTCTCTCTACTTATCAGATTTTAGGAGTGGTCAAATCTCTTGAGTTAGAAAGCTATTTGTTCAGTAATATTTATTGAGCACCTATAGGATGCCAGGAGTTAAGCAAGTTGCCTAGAAAGTGGTAACTTAGTCACATATGAATACCCCTTAGTGCTTTCTGGGTCAGGCTGCTAAGGAGACACATTCCTAAAACTCAAGGGTCACTCAGCTCATCTCAATGATAATGGCTTTGTCCGAAGGTCCTTCCATCTTTGCCAGGCTCATATTTTGTCAGAGCCACTCTGAATACAAACTCCTTCATTCTGGCTGTTCCATCTTCAGTGACACAACAGAAACTAGCATGAGCCATACACCAGCCACACAGTGGGCCTGTTCAGGACGGACCTCCTCTGAATGGAGCACATGTGATCCCTCTGACATCCAGTATTTCACCACAAGTCCCTCAGTTAAGTCAGGCAGTGGCCCCTTGCTGTTTGTGTGATTACATGATGTGTGTTTATGTGTGTGGATATGCATGTATCTGTATGCTTGAGGAGACCATAGGACAACCTCAGGTGTCATCCTCAGACATTCCATCTACCTCCTTTGAGACAAGAAATCTCATTGTTGGGGAATTCACCAATTAGGCTAGGCTGCCTGGCCAGCCTCCTGTCTGCCTCCCTAGTACTGGGATTACAGACACATGCTGCCATGCTTGGAGTTTTTACATCGGTTGGGGTGCTCTGAATCCTTGTCACTTGCCCACATAGTCCTCTGATGGAGAAGTCAGTGGGTGACCGTCTTCAAATGGAATGCACACTTCCTAAAACATCAGCTTAGGTTAAATTCCTAAAATCTAGGAAGTATCCAGAGATTGTTTGGAAACAATGTCTAACTGTCTACACACTCAAACACACACACACACACACACACACACACACACACCTTGTGGTACTGTGACCAAACCCCAGGCATGCTAGATGAACACTCCAGCACCAAGCCCAAGCCCCAGTCTCTAGGAAATGTTAGAGCATTTGTCACAAGAACATTTGGTTTTGTGCCATTTTGAGCATCTGACCAACGATTGTCTCCAAATTAATGTTCCACAATGCCAGAGTGCATGTATGTCTCTGTGCAGATTGTACACATGCGTGTGTATGAGTGTACACATGAGTGGGTGTCTGCAGAGGTTAGGGGTGTCAGATCTCCCTTGAAGCTGGAGTGACAGGTGGTAGCAAGTCACTGAATGTGGATTCTGGGAACCAAACTGGGGTCCTCTGTAAGAGCAGCACACACTTCTTAACTGCTGAGCCATCCCTCCAGTCCCAGGCTTCAGTGTTTTGATACAGCATTTCCTGGCATCCAAGATGACCTTGAACTCACTGTGTAGCCAAGGGTAATCTTAAACTCTGAGCCTTCTCCTTCCACATGCTAGGATTATAAGAATGTGCCACCATGGTTGTTTTTTGTCACTCTGGTCAGGGCAATAGGGGGCAGATAGAGGGCTAACCTGTACTGAGGGCTCAGGAGGCCCTGGCTATTGGTATAATCCTTGTGACAACTTACAAGATGATCCTAGGATACTATTTCAAAGATATAGTGCCCAAGACTTGAGCATATGCCTGGGGTAAGTTTGTGAGGGACAGTCTACTGACTCCAAGAATGGACCAAGATACAAAAAGCAAGAAAACTTCAAACAGACTCTGGTCATCAATGTCTAGTCATCAATGGCTAGAGTTCCACTCTGGGCAACTGAACCTGAACCTTCTGTGCTAACACACTTGTTTAAGCATTAACAAGCCCCACATGAGACCCTGTTATGCAAATCTTCATTGTCAACCTGACTTAGAGTCACCATGGAAACACACCTCTGGAGGTGTCTATGAGAGTATTTCCAGAGAGGATCAACCGAGGAAGGAAGACCCACCCTGTATGTGAGCGGCACCGTGCCTGGGCTGCAGTTCTGTGCTGAACTAAAGGAGTCTAGGGTTGGGGGGATGGCTCAGCAGTTAAAAGTGCTTGCTGTGCAAGTACTGAGGAGTTTGGGTCCCCAGAAACCCATGTAAATTCTGGGTGAGTGTAGGGACCCACCTGTAACTCTAGCCTCTGAAGGTAGAGACAAGGATCCTAGAGGAAGCTGGCTAGCAAGACGAGCCGTATCAACAAGCTCTGGGTTTGACTGAGAGATGCAGCCTGGATGAACAAGATAGGAGGAATGGGGGATGATTTCCACCATCAACCTCAGGTCTCCACATGCGCACACATACATCACACATGTAAGCATGCACATCCACATGTGCCCACACATAAAAAGGCATGCAAACACACACATGAAAAATGAGGGGAAGGTGTCAAGCCGAGGTGTAACCTCTCTCTCTCTCTCTCTCTCTCTCTCTCTCTCTCTTTCTCTCTCTCCTCTCTCTCTTTCCCCTCTCTCTCTCTTCTCTCTCTCCTCTCTCTCTTCTCTCTCCTTCCTAACTGTAGGCTCAATGTCACCAGCCACCCCAGGTTCCTGCTGCTATAACCTCCCCATCATGATGTATTCCTTCTTAAACTGTAAGCCAACATAAACAAACTCCTTTTCTTTTAAGTTTCTTCTTCGCAGTCATGAGAAAGTAACTAATACCTATCCTGACTATTTGCTAGGCTGAGGGGGGCTAAGGAACGGTAACCCTAAGATCCTAGGACGCCCACACAGTCTGACGAGGGAGGCAAACTTGACCTTGAACAGCCTACCCTGGATAGCCACAGGAATACAGAGTACTTGGCAGCCAAGTGTCGCTGAGGTGTGGGGAAGAGAACATCTGGGCCAGTGCCTGGGCCAGTGCAAGAGGGGAAGAGGAACGCAGCAGCCAGAGCCCAGGGGCCTCAGGAGCAAGCACAGCAAAGGTCCAGGCAGGTTCTTCCAGCCTCCATTGGAGCCTCAAAAGGATACGGGTGCCTCACAAAGCACCACTGACCCTCATGGGGGACACCTGTTACAGGGCCCAAGGCTGCCACAGATACACAGCACGGCCTCCTGGCTCACAGGGGACGAGGAATGGGGACTTACGCTTTGATAGGAGAGGGCTGAGGCTCTGACAGTACTGCCAACTACCTCCTGCAGTAAAGCAAAGCAGAGTCAATGTCATGAAAGCCTCTGTGGCCTGGGCCATAGAAAAGGCACAAAAGGGCAGCTCTAAGGCTCACTGGGTATAAAAAAACAGGAGACTCCTCTAGACGTCCTGAGCAACAGCTCCCTGAGGAGAACAGAAAAAAAAAAATTATGGCAGCGAAACATTTTTGACAGCTCATAAAAGGAAACCCCTAGGAATGACCTCAGAAGACTTCTTAGCCAAGGATGGAATTTCTGGGCTATGAAAGATTATCATCCTATGGAAGGTCGACACAGTTCACACCGATTATCAATTTGACAGGACCTAGGATCACATAGAAGACAGATCTGTCTGTGAGGGAATTTCTACAGTGGGTTAAGTGAGAGGGAAGACTGACCCTAAGTGTAGGCAGTCCTATGCCAAGGGCTGGGGCCCGGGGCTGAATGAAAGGAAGGCAGAGAGCTGCGCTCTGCTTGCCCATGCACTTACAAAGTGACCCAAGCTTCCTCCTGTCGTGACATCTCGCCATGATGAACTACACTGTCAGACTTACAAACGGTACAAAAATAACCCCTGCCTTCCATCAGAAGCTTTTGTTACAGCATGAGAACAGTAACTAATACAGAGGCCCAAGCTCAGGAGCGTGCAGGGTTCAGCTAAGGTTTTCATTACCCAAAAGCACTAGCTGCTTGCTTCCTCTTCCACGGTAGAGTGAAGTGAGGCTTCCAACCTACACAAGCACACATGGAGCCAGGGATGCCAACTCCGACAAGATACACTAAATATGTGACTGCTGGTATTTCCACGTCTCTAGAGGCCATGCTCCATCCACCTCTGACCACAGACCTGCCTACTTTCTCAGGGTCTGTTTGTGAGACCCATGCCTCCAGCATATTTCCTCCAAGACCTCACAGAAAGGCTCTCTATGGGACCTGCCTCCTGTAAAGCAGGCTCAGCTCCGCAGACTGTGGCTGGACCAGAGGTGTGTGTTTTCCCAGCATCTCCTCTTTGACCTTTAATGGCACTGTTTGCCCAGCTTCCCAAACCATTAACTCCCACCTCCCTGCAGCCTCACAGCAATTAACGGAGGGCCTGCTCCAAGCTTGAGCTCCTGAACACAATTAAGCGTGACAGTCCACAAATAAGAAAGAACTGGAGAATTAATTAAGGTCTAAACAAATTAATTACCAGTCCCCAATCGATTCCGATGCCAGCACACATGCTCCCAGGCTCACCTTCTTTTCTACCGTCTCCATGTATAAATAGAAACCACCATCTCCCACATGACTGCTGTTGTAGACCAGGGTAGGGTATTGTGGGCGCAGAAAACCTCCCCAAGAGAGAGGGGTGGCTGCAGGGATCATCTGGGCCTCACTTTCTGTGTACTCGGCACTCACATGCACACCAGTGCTCACACAATCTTAGATGAAAAGTCAGGGCAAGCTTGGAGATGCAGTGCCCACTGCAAGACACTGCACAGCCTGGCCACCCACGGAACACAACACCTCAGTCTCTCAGCTCCAAAGGCAGGTTTCTCCACAGGATTGAGTCGTTCTGGGTGCAGAGCCCAGAGGAGACACATCCTACCCTCCTTTCAGGCTTTCACCTGGACAGGCATGTAGAGGAGCCAGCCAGAGAAGTGGGGAGCACAGCAATTCAAGGGTTTCCTTGCTCCTTGCTTGCACAGAAAGAGGAAGTTGTGGTCTTCTCAGGACCCCATCATTTACAGACCCTCTCGCATCCCACTCCCTCTTACCACAGGGTCCTCCCATCGTGCTGGTTCCCTAAGGGGAAAGTGAGCCTGTCACATGGTGAAGCCATTGCAGAGCAAGCTTCTCGGAGTCACCTAATGGTGACTAGCCATCCTGTCCCAGAATGCAAGAGGGAGGTGACTTACAGATGTTCTGTCCTGGCCAGGGCTTGGAGGGATATGGTACAGAGAGACCAAGTATAAGGTGCAGATGAAGGCTTTGACCTCATGTGGCAGTCACTGACAGAGGAATAAACAGAAGCCTCATTGCAGATGGGCCTGGGAGTGAGGGGGACAAGTTGCAAAGCACAGGATATACAACCAGCTATGGACACAGGGGCCTCAAGCCTGCGTGGGAATGGCTGGACTTCGTGGGAGGGCTGAAAGCTCAGTTCAAAGAAGATGGGAGGGGAATCAGGCTAACACTGAGAGGAGCAGGAAGGAAGGGGGAGGGAAGAAGGGAAGGATAAAGAGAAAGAAAGAGAAAGAGAGAGAGAGAGAGAGAGAGAGACTCAGAACAGAGGAAAGGCCTCCCCTCCTGAGGTAGTCCCAGAGAGGTTAAGATCAGCTCAAGGTCACAGCACAGTGTGGGTTGGATAGGGCTGGAACAAGCCACTGGCAAAGTTCTTATCTGAGGCTTGTCCCCCAAGTTCCAATTACATCTCAGTGGAGCCTCAGAGCCAGTCTAGGCTGCCTCTGACCCTCCAGCCCTGGTGGCATAGACAGCCCAGCCACGGAGTAGCCACGTTTGTTGCTCAATTAGACCCCATGACAAAGTCAGCCTTAAAGAGTTATTTCATTAATGGCCCACGGCAGAAATAGCTAAGAGTTCATTACAAGTGTGTCGTTGCTATAGCAATTATCTGACTTGGCTAGGCTCCACCGGGGGTTTGGTTCTGGGAGTTTATTAGCCACTGGGCATGCAGGGGGTGAGGCTGCCCCATTTGGTAGGTACTCCACAGTTCATTCCTGTCAATAGTCTGGTCTGTGGCCTCACGTGCAGCTGTGGGCCATAGATGGAGAGTCCCAAGTCTACACACAGGAGGAGAAGGTCAGGTCATGCCCATGAGCCTGGCTCTGACTCAGCTCTTTAGACTGGGCTGTAACATCAGGAAGGTCACAGGACCTCAGGCCCTGGGCCAGCCCCCACCGCTGTCCTCTGGCAAAGATGCTGAGAAGGGGACTCTGACTTAGGGTTCTTAATATTTATGTACCCTTCTTTGACCAACAAATGATGAGCTGCTTTGTGCTGCATACAGTTATTTCTTTAAAAATAAATAAACTGCACAGTAGTCTCCTTTTCTGAAACTGGGTGGCACTTCCTGAAAGCCAGGCAGAGCTATGTAACATCCTAAAGGGGCAACAGAAACTGTGAGTTAGCCAGGCAGTGGTGGTGCATTAGCCAGGCAGTGGTGGTACACGCCTTTAATGCCGGCGCTCTGGAGGCAGAGACAGGCAGATCTCTAAGTTCAAGGCCAGTCTGGTCTACAGAGTGAGTTCCAGGATAGGGCAACACAGAGAAACATATCTTAAAAAAACAAGAAAACCCAACCCCCACCACCCAAATCGACAACAACAATAAAACCTTCTGAGTTGTCCTGCAGCCTGAGGCCCCTCTGACAGTCATGTGAAGACTAAATGTCCCTCTCAGATTAATGTTTTATATATGTAAACAAAACCCAAACAATTTATAAAGAGATTAAAACATGTTACAAAACCCTTTTATTAGGAGTAAGTAATAGATGCACATTTAAATTTACTTACTTACTTACCGGGGCATTGTGGATATCAGACAATATTCAGGAATCCGTTCTCTCCTCTTACCGTGTATGTCTTAGGAATTGAACTCAGGTTGTTACCTGTAGCCCAGGTTGTCCTCAAGCTCACTAGCTAAGGATGGTCTTAGACTTCTCATCCTCCTGTCTCCACCTCCCACATGCTGGTGTGTGGACTCCCAAGGCTAGCTAATCAATATGCCCTTTACCTGATTGTTTTAAAAAAGTAAGACATAGCCATTGAAATGTCAGGTCCTCACTTGGGCTTGCCCTGCACAGAAACAATACTTGCAGGACTCTGAGTCACAGCTGCAATGTGGCACAAACTGCCTTGGGTTCCTGCTGACAAATCTCCGAGTCCTGGTTTTTACTGTTTGCTGGACAAACTCACGATACAGAGACTGTAGATTTTTTTGGTTAAGGTTTATTATGAATACTTTTCACAGTGCACAGCATGCATTGTGTTCTGTCTGCTGGCCTTTAGGAGCTGGAGATCCAGGTTCAGACTCTCCCTGTGCTGAGCTAGAGGCTGGGTTTAATTGATAAGAGTGCTTCCCTGGTATGCAGGGCGCCCTGGATTACATCAGTGGTGCCTAATGAACCAAGAGTGCTGCATACTTCTAATCCCAGCACTGGGGAGGCAGAGGCAGGAGGGCCAGAAGTTCAAGATACACCCTCCATTACACAGCAAGTTTGAGGCAACTCTGGGATACAGGAGACCCCCCATCTCAAAATAAAGGAGCAAATACACTACCTCTGTGCTGAGGGAGTCTGAGGCTAGCCTTGGCCACATAGTGAGTGCCAAGCCAGCCTAAGTTACAGATTGAGATTTTTGTCTCAAACAGACAAAAGGATGGAGCTTAGGATGCTTGCCTTGTGTGCTTGAAGCATCCCCAGAGCCACAAAACAAAACAAACACCCAAGAGTTTGTGCTGAAGTTGAATCTCATGCCCTGAACTGGTGGGTGGGTCCTGCATCCGTTCTTCTGCCTGTGTGAATTTTGTTCTAGATCTCCCATCCAGGAGTCTGCAAGCATCAGGGAGATATGGTATGGAAGAGCCACCATTCACCCAGGTGCTTGGAAGTTCCTGAGACCTCCACCACGCATCATGCACGCACATGCATATACACACCTCTGTATGCAGATCTTACCTACTGCAGGGAAGGGTACAAATCTCTGCACCAGAAGGCGAGTGGCTGGAGTGAACTTGTTTGCTTTCTGAACCAGCACATTAAGGCCCACCTTAAGAAGGAAAGAAAACAGAACACGGTGCGTGATGCTACAAGGTCTCATGGGAGGGAGGAGTAGAACTGGAGGGACAGCGGGAGGGGATCCCTCCAATTTCCCTCATACCCCACACCCCAGGTGCAGCCCTTCTGAGGCCAACTGGACCTTCTGGCCTCTTGCCTTTGCTGACCCATTCCCTAGGACTGGGGTGCCCCACCCACCTCGGGCCACACACCTTTTCCCTCAGAACCAGTTCTGAAGTCTACAACTCTGTCACTTACTAGCAGTGGGACCCCAGGCAGGTGACTCATTATCCTTTCTCTACGTCACTGTCTGGTGGTAGAAAAAGGATAGTTATTCCTACCACATTCAGGGCTTGTGATAAGAACGGGTATAAAAGGATGAGCTTGGCACACAAGAGGACCCAGAAAGTGCAGCCGAGTGACAATGTCACCTCTCTCAGGCAGGCAGACCATTGATCCTGTTTCCCTGGTATGTTTCTCCAAGCACTAGTCCTTGGCATTCCTGCCCCTGCCCCTCCGGGAGGGAAGGACTGCAGGCCTTTTCTGTGTATGTGTGACACTGGATGTTGTATCTAATAGCCCAGAGCACATGCTCAGTGAGCTTGTGGTCGAAGAACAGGTACAAGCAGACAACTGGATGAAGCATTCAACACAGGTGGCAGAGGGTATCTCTGGGGACCCGAGTGTGGCTTAGGCTGTCAGAGAAGAACTGCCTAGAAGCTAGAGGAGCAGCGGACATGGAGAGAGAGCAGATACAACCCAGAAATCTTGGTATTCCCAGACTGAAGCCTAACTAGCCCTTCCCTGATGGTCCATTCCGGGAAGAGGAGGCAGTGAGGGCCATGGCAAGATCTGGCCTGCATTCAGCTCTGGATTCCTGCTGGCTACAGGCTACTCTGTGTTCCTAGACTGGCTCTATGCTTGGCCTTTTGGGTTGTTGGGGCTTTGGGAAGCCTCAGGGAGACAGAGCGCTTGCAGTAGAACAGGACCCGCTGGGCCCAGGCTCCAGTGCAGGGATACGGAACAAGGGTGTGCCAGCTAATCATCCCTTAGGCAGCCAGCAACTTCCAGCCAGGGCTGTCAGTGCTGCATGTATATTCTAACTGTCATGCCAATGTTCAGAGCCCCTGTCCTTGTCCCTGCTGCTTGCCTGAGGGCAGCTGAGTGGCAGGAACTGAATGACAGCTTCTCCATATTTTGCTGATACACCAGGGCCTTTCTGGCCATCCTGGGTACCGCTCAGACAGAGCTTACAGAGTCAGGTATCGACAATGAATGACTCAGAAATGGCCTCTTGAGCACCATAACCTAAGTACAGAGGAAAAGCATGGAGGTCCCAGGAAGGGTCTAGAGATCTCACATGTGCTACCAATACTTTTGCTTGCAAGAGCTTTTATATTATGCAGTGCTGGGGGGTGAACCTAGGATGCTTGGCATCCTGCGACGCCTGGGCAAGTGCTCTATGTGTTACACCCCAGCTGCTACACGCAGTATCTTAATAAAAGCCCCTTTCTACCAAGAAGAAGCAGGCTCAGAGGACTAGTAACTGCCAAGGATAGACAGTTATATCATGGCAGCTAAAGCTAGAATTTGAACCTGGGGCCTCCTGATTCCAAAGTCTCCCCTGCCCCCCACTTTGCAACTGGCCTCTGTGATAGTTAATACCATTAACCTGACAGCATCTAAAATCACCTAGGAAATAATCCTCTGGGTATGTCTGTAAGGGAGTTTCTAGCCTGGGTTAACCAAAGTATGAAGAGCCACCCTAAACATTTAGGGTGCTGGACCCCATAAAAAGGAGAAATCCAACTGAGCCCCAGCCTTCATCTTGCTTTTCTTCACATTGTAGATACAATGTGACAAGCCACCTCCATGTTACCGTGCCCTCCCTGCTGTGATACACAGTATCCTCACCGTGAGCTTCCTCAGGTTGCTCCCTGTAGGTCTTGGATCACAGCAATGGGAAAGCAACCAGCACAGCCTCCTTCTCAAGAAGCAACCTTAACCATGGACCATGTGCATAATATGGGACCCCTGACAAAGGCCATTAGGGGTTGGGGTTCAGGTGATGTGTAAATGGGAAGCAGCAGCTGACCTGGCAGGTAGCAGGCCTATACAGAGGTAAATGGCGAACACATCTTACATCTTACACACATACAGAAAGATGATGAAGTGTTGAAGGTATCAGAAGCAGGAGTGGGGGAAGGGAACAAGGAGGCCCAAGCTTCTCCAAGGCTGCCAGCCTCCTGGGACTGGGCAGAGCTTGAATGCAGAGGCTTGGGGGTTGGGAAGAGACTAGAGACGATTGCTTGTAGCCAACACTGAGACTTTCTGTGTCAGCCTGAGGCTGACCCCTCCCTGGCTGGCTATTCTCCCCACTGGCTAGAACTGCCACTGTCTTGAAGGGGTAACCTAGCTAGCTTGCTGCATGCCAATTGAGAACCTGGCCTGAGGATGGCCTGAGTCTCCAGTGAGCCACAGGAAACTAGTCTTCTCTTTCTTCAGGTCTCTCACCAGCGGCTCTGACCTGACAATCACCTTGGAGGCAAGCGGTCACAGAAGGCCCCTTGCCTCCTCCAGGCAGTGGCTGCTGTCCCACAGGTCCTGAGCTTGAACATGGACATATTAGGAATTCGTGTGCAAATTTCTACCTTGTTTGTTTTCCCCCTCTGCCCAAATGGAGCTCCTGTTTGGTTAATTTCTGTTTTGTAGCTTATTTGGAGGCTGTTAAGGCAGACCCCGGGGGACTCTCGGCAATGGCTGTTCATATCTCATTATCTTCCCTGAACCTGATTATTAGCTCTGATTCTTCTGATCGCTAGCTGCTGTTCGCGATGCGTTGTGTGCCATTAATGCCAGCTGGTTCCCTTAAACAGGACCTGCCATGCCAGAGAAAACGAGCTGGCATTCCGAGCCTCCAGCCACTTGGCTTTTTAATTTTAATGGGCTCCACCAAATGTTCCAGGCCAAAGGACCCCGAGAAACAAGAACAGACGGGCTTCAGTCCCCTGAACTGCAGTCCTCCCTGGGATCCTTCCCAGGCTGTCCCTGTCCCTGTCCCTGTCCAAGTTCTGGGGGCACGATGGATGGCTGGGTGTTGAGTGGGTGACGTTAAGTGGCCGTTTGCATCCTCTATGTCTTTGGCACATACCCCAGGCCCATTGCTAGTGGGTGGGTGAGGCAGCCATATTACCTCCTAGTGAGCTCCTAACTCTGCATGGACCTTCTCTCCACTTTGTGGCCCCCAGATCCCTCTTAGGTATGTTGGCTTACTTTCAGATAGATATATGTTTTGTGCTAAATTTCATGGAACATGCAAGCTTTATTTCGCTTTTGTTTTTTTACACTTTATTGTTTTTGTTCTTTCAAGACATGATTTCATGTAGCCCAAGATGGCCTCAAAACAGCTGAAGATGACTTTGAACTCCTGATCCTCCAACCTCTACCTCCTAAGGGCTAGGATTACAGGTGTGTGCCACCACACCTGGTTTAGTCAATGCTGGGGATTGAACCCAGATCCTTGAGCATGTCCTCAACCAACTGAGCCACAGTCCTGGCCAAAGAGGCCTGCTAGGGCTCCACTCCACCTTTTAAAAAAAGAATTGCATTAAAAATTTTAATTTTATTTTATTTTTATTTATTCACTTATGTTTTTAGACATGATCTCACCAAGTAGCCCTGGCTGGCCTAGAATTCACTATGTAGACCAGACTGGAATCAAATTCACAAAGATCTGCCTGTCTCTGCTTCTAGAATGTTGGTATTAAAGGTGTGTGCCACTATGCCTGGTGAATTTTGTTTTTAATCTTTAACCGTGTGTGTGTGTGTGTGTGTGTGTGTGTGTGTGTGTGTCCGTCCATGCACGCACATGCATGTGCACATGAGTTCAGATGACTGTGGAGGCCAGAAGAGATCCTTGGAAGATGGCGGTAGAGGCGCCTGTGAAGAGCCCAGTTTGGGTGCTAGGAACTCAACTGTCAAAGCAGTATTTGTTCTTGCCTGCTGAGCCACCTCTCCAGCCCCCAAGCGTTCTTCTAAACTTCATGCTGCACACAGGAACAGCATGTGACAGGAGCTCCGTGACAAAAAACCTTTAGTGTCATTAGCTACATATCCAACAGCAACCTTGGTTCTGCAAGGCCTTCAGAGAGATACCAGGTGGGCCGATGACAAAACTATCTTGCTCCTTATCTGGTTATGTCCTTCCTCAAGCTGGGCATCAACACCTGGAGACACCTCTGTTGGGACAGGCCTTACTTGGCGAGGCACCTCCACAGCGTTCTCCCCACCCCAGGGAAGGTTGTCTAACTCTGCCTCACCTTCACCCAGGTGTCCCCCTCTGCTACCAGCTGGAAGGCTCCTAACTGTAAATTTGACTCCAGTCTGGTCTACATAGTGAACTCTGGGCCAGTCGGGGCTAATAATCATGGTGATATCGTATATAAAAACATAAATGAACAAATAAAAATGAAATGAAAAATTTTTAATGGGGGTCTTTCTTTTTTTTTTTAAGATGGAGTGAAGCTCTAGCCCGACTCTTTGACCAGGGCTCAGTTGGTAGAGGACATTCCTAATGTGCTTGAAGATCTTGGTTCAGTCCCCAGCACTGACTAAACCAGGTTTAGTGGTATACCTGAAGAGACTTCTGGATCTTCCTGGACAGGAGCTGCTCAAGGCCCACAGGGAAGCCACCCAAGCCTCAGCTACTTGTCCTGTACCAGGCATCTTGATTGTAGCTCTTCTGTCTCTGCTTATTCTCACCCCTGTGACCTCACTCCCTACTGACTTGTAGGCTTCTCCCATGAACCAGTCCTCCCCACCCCGACCCCAGGGCCTCTGAGCACTGTTCCTGTCAGGCTTAACTTTCAACCTAAATATCAGACCACCTCTCTGCCTCAAGGTGCTCTCCTCACAGTTTCTGGAAAAGCCTGGAACTGAAACTTTATGTGGGGTGTGTGTGTGTGTGTGTGTGTGTGTGTGTGTGTGTGTGTTTGTGTGCGTGTGTGTGTGTGTGTGTGTGATGTGCTCATGTGTGGTCATACATCTGTGTATGTGTTTCCATGAGTTCATGTGCACTCTCGTGTGTGTGTGTGTGTGTGTGTGTGTGTGTGTGTGTGTGCGCGCGCCATGTGCTCACGTGTGGTCATACATCTGTGTATGTGTTTCCATGAGTTCATGTGCACTCATGTGTGTGTGTGTGTGTGTGTATGAGTGTGTGCGTGCACATGCATGTGCTCTCGTGTTTTGTGTGCTGCATGTGTGAGTGTATCTGTGTATAGACCAGAGGGCCACCTCAGACTTTGTTCTTCAAATGCTACTCATGCTTTGGTTTTGTGTCTCACATGGTGTCTCACTGGCCTGGAGAGCACCAAGTATGCTGGATCGGCTGGGCAGTGAGCCCCAGCAATCTGCCTGTCTTCTCTAATATTCTCTATAAGCCACTATGTGTGAATTTTAATTTTTAATTTAACTCTGTGTGCACGTGCATATGCCTGTGGAAGCCAGAAGAGGGTCTTGGAGTTAGAGTCACAAAAAGTTGTGAACTGCCCAGTGTGGGAATCAAACTCTGGTCCTCTACAAGAGCAGCAGGTGCTCTTAACCAATGAGCCATTTCTCGAGCCCCACACACAGCTTTTTATGTGGGCTACAAAATCAAGCCCAAGCTTTCAAGATGGCACAGCAAGCACTTTCACCAACTGAGCTAGCCCCCAGCCCAAGGCCAGAGCTGTCTTCCATGTACCTATCAGTCTCTAAATACGTATGGGCTTGCCTTTTTACACATCTCTGAACTGAAATAATGCATGCATCTAATAACTGGGAAAAAAAACACAGCAATATTTTGTATCTGTGCACTTGAATAGAAACCCATCTCTCCCAGTAGACGCTGAGTAGTTCCAGGGCCGAGGGCTTGCCTCTCTTACCTACCCACTGAATTCTCAGATGTGGTAAAATGAGTCTGGACTTAGTGATGCATCTAGAATAAACCAGAGTGAATGCTGTCTGAGGCATGAAGGCAAACAAAAGCCTTGCAAACCACTGCATCTGCCTTTACAGACGCTGTGCTTGCCCAGGTCTGTGGGCTGCCTGAGCTGCTTGTTATACTCAGCTAGGGGAAGAGGCCCCAAAGGCTACCAAAGCGTCAAAGCACACATGACTGAACCATGGGGGTGAGTGGGAGGTAGCTGGGGAGCTGGGTAGCGAGGAGGAGGGAAAAGGGCTTTGCAGAGACACAGCCATGTAATGCTGGGTTGTCTGCTGCAAGGGTCTGTGAACTCTGAGGCACCTGCCAGTGGAGTCTAAGTGGCCCTGAAGAACTACAGAGGAGGAGGCATACTGACGGGAGAGATGGCATGAGATCAGACCTTAGATTTCTCTTGGGTGACTGGACAATCATGTGCCCAGTGGTCCTGCGTTTGTGTGGGTCAGGGAAGGCAAAGGGTGGGTCAGGAAATCACTGAAGTACCACAAATACCCACCAGAGGGCATAGCTTTGTAAATTAAACCTGGCTACCAAGCGGAGGTCAAATGTCTTCTGGTCTCAGCCAGCCTGTTGTTTGGCAAGGGGCTTAGGAGCAGAAGAGCAGAGGTGAATGGGACAGTTAGTCAACAGCCATCACTCCTGTCAGCTCCAGCTGAGACTGAGGGGCCTATCTGCTAGGCCAGCACTCAGGCCTAATGCCTGAACTGTATTTGATAGGAACAGTGTGTAGAATGGATTCAGGGCTGCTACTGGGGTCTGATTGGCCACTGCGCTGCCATCTGCAGGCTTCTGGACCACTTCAAATTCAGCTGCTGGGTCTCTGCCGCGGCCTCTCCAACCCAGAAGTCATTTGAAGGGAAAGTAGCCTGACAATCACCTAGACCAGGATTCATGGGTGCTACTGTGACCCTAGGAACGCGGAGGACAGAAGGGCCTGGCTATGCCTTGCTGAACAACCAACCAGATCCTGTCTTACAGGAGGCAGGGTGTGCGCTGGATCACAATACTGACTTAATGTTGGCCAGAAGATAGAAGTCCAGAAACCAAGTATGAAGGTTGGTAGTAGATCTAAGAACTACCACTAATCTCCATTGTTCTTGGGGGTGCCTGTGGGGGGTCCTGCCTACCAAGGAAACAGTAACATTTTCTCCCACCTAGAAGCTAAGCCCCTGTGGGAGCATGATGACAAAAGGACCTTTGTTAACAGAAGTGTGTGAGTAAGCCTGTGCTCTGCCCTTGGCTTCAGTCTGTGCTCAGTTTCCCCATCTGTAAAATGGGGCTGAAGTAACACAGTGCCAGTACTCTGTAAGGATTGGCCACTGTTACTACTTGAGTGGCTGTTTACTAATCTGGCCATCAGGGCATGTGGAGTTGCCAGCAAGCAATGAGAACCAGAAGGCTTCCCGGGCCTCTCCCCGCAGACAAATGCTGCATCCAACATAGAAAGGACCACTGGGGGAAGGAGGTTTGCATTGTTCCTGAAGGAAAAGCCACTGCAGCTAAGGTTTAGCTGAAGATGAAAGACTTGGGGACACGACATGAAAGTGCCTCTATCACCAGGCTCCACCGACCTACCCTGACCAGTCACACACAATGTCAGCCCTGAGCCTTCCTTCCAACTCCAGGTCTATTGCTACCCAGGAACCAGTGGTCAATGGATTGCATCTGCCACCTCCTATTTCTGCCCAAGACCCTGCAATGGCCAGTCTGGGATTCCTGGTGTGGCATTTGTGGCCCCTGGTGACCACTACCATTCTCTACTGTCACCGTCAACATTACTCTCTACATGGCAGACACACTTCTGACAGCATCCAGGATCTGTTCCCATCTCTCTGCATGCCTCTGTATCTACTATGTCCTCTCTCTGGGACACCCAGCCCTACCTTCTGTTGGCTTCCTCCATCTGACCCATGTGTCAGCCCTGTGACTGAGTAAGACACCTCAGGGTCAGCGCTACCAGGGCTCTGCCCGCCTCAGTGCTCTCCACTCACCCTCTCATCATCCTGAAAGCTATATCGAGCTACAGCCCAGGCTCCTGCCAAGTGTCCGGCCTATCACAGACCTTGCAGAAGGAGTCAGGAGCCTGCCTGATCTCTCCCTTTACAGTGATAGTGATGGCCAGCCCAGAAGCTTCCATACGAACTCCAGAACAAAAACACAAAGAAGACAGAGAGAGGTTTCCTTTGTTAAAAGACAGCAAACTGTTGGGTTTTCAAAAATAACTTAAGACGGGATTTCTTTTTTATTCTAAGCAAGAGCCCCAGACATTGCCAAATCTATTTAGGGAGGGCCCAGAGAGGCCTCTCACCCCAACAACCCTGGACCCAGCATTTGGCTTCATTTGGGGGAATGCCTGATTGGTAAGGGGATGCTGGTGACCAAGGCCAAGGGCTCTTCTGAAAGAGAGGCAGGGCTCTGCAGACCCCATAGAGGAGGCTGCACCTCAGCTCAGCTTAGTCTCTGGGACCGGCTCTCAGCCCATCAGGCGCCATCTAGCCACCTGCTTGTAGGGACTCGTTTTAATTAATGCCAGAACTGGGCCAACCACTGGGGCCGTGACACTTGTTTGCAGGTCATCTGCTCCTAACAGGCTCGCCCTGGGAGGGGATTTGTCTCTAATTGAAGCCGAAATCAGTTAATGAGGCCGCAGGGCCTGGGGTTCCAGAGAACAAGGGAGAGGAAATAAAATCAAGCCTCTGTCTTTGGCAGTTTTGTGATTTATACACACAAAAGAAAAGAAAGCAAGCTGCCGATTTTCCAAGTCAGGAACTCCACTCCATCTGCCCAAGTGAGCCCCTCACTGTATGAAGTCGTCAGGCAGAGGGGCATGCCACTGCTAAGGCTCAGGCTCCTGGAGAGGAGAGGAGGAGCCTCAAGGCCAGCGATCAATCAGCAGCCTAATTAATAGGTATTTATGGCACAGGGCTCTGTGGTTCCCTCTGTGCGGTATGAGACAGATGCCTGTCCCTAGCTAACTTGTAATCCAACTGGGGACAATGAGAGGACAGGGTGTGACTGAGTGTAGGAAGAACGAGAATTTTCTGGGACTTAGGTCAAGAAAAATCTCCTCTGGGGGGGATCTGGAACCAAGCAAAGAAGAAGAGGCAGAGGGTGTCTCCACAGTGCAAGCCCCAAGTTCCAAGTAACTGCTGGCTTGTTTCCCTCCACCCAGCAATCTGAGGGAGGTACAGGCCTGCAAAGTATTGGGATGGAATGGATGGGAACCCATCATTGGCAGTTCCTCAGGGCTGGAACTCAGAAAGGCCAGAGTTTTCATAAGTTGAATTCCTGAGCCACATGCTCAGTGGGACGGCACCAGGGCAATGACCTTTTCACTCAAGCTTTTCTCAGTGTTGCCCCCTCCTCCCAGACCTTCCTACTTCACCAGAGCATCTCTAGGAAAGGAATGGCTGTTGAAGCAGCTGAGCCAGGGAGGCTCTGAACTCCTCTTGCATTACAGAGCAAGAGGGTGGTGAGGGAGCCCTCTCCCCTCTCAGGAGCCCAGGCCTCAGACCAGCAGAGCCAGGCTGCCCCAATTTATCTGAGTCTCAAACCAAGTTCCATCCAGGGTTGCAAGTCTACCGGGCAGATTGGCAGCTTCTCCACAAGTGAGCCAGCTACACAGGTCTGACTGCATATGGCTTCTAACTGGCAGCAAGGCATTCAGGGAACGAACAAGATCCCAGGCACAAAAAGGGATGCCCCACTTTCACTTGGAGGTGGCTTGCTCTACGTGGGAGTAAAATAAAAGAGGCTGCTTGAGGACAGCCCCAGAGCTCTACTTTAGAGGGACAGCAGTAGCAATGACAGGGTAGGATGGCTTATCTCCCAGTGTGTACAATTATGGTTTGCGACAGAAGAGATAAGGAAAGTGGTGTTATCAAAAGATTCATACATGTGAATTCTTTCATTGTGTTGAGTTGTGTTTTCTTTCTTTTCAAATTTTTTTTTAAAATGGAGTGTGTGTGTGTGTGTGTGTGTGTGTGTGTGTGTTTTGCTTGCATGTATGTGCACCATGTATGTGCAGTACCTGCAGAGGCCAGAAGAGGGCATCAGATCCCCCAGAACTGGAGTTATAGATTATTGTGAGCCCCCACATGGGCAATGGGAATCAAACCCAGATCCTCTGGAAGAGCAGCCAGTGCTTTTGACTATCAAGCCATAATTTTTGTTAAGACATGGCCTCGTATAGCCTAGGCTGGCCTCAAACTCACTATATACCTAAGGATGACTCTGCACTTCTGATCTTCCTGCCTCCACCCTAAGTGCTACGTGCAAGTTTGGACCAGCAGGACCTATTTTATGTGGTGCTGGAGATTAAAACCAGAGCTCTGTGCATGCTAGACAAGCCCTCCACCAGTGGAGCTGCATTCCCAGCCCTGATGTGAACTTTTCCTTTGCCTAACAAAGCATCGTTGTGTTACTAGTGACAGAGGTGACTGTTGGAAAAGGCACTTGGCCCTCAGGAGTCGGTTGTAGGAAGCCACTCCATCGGAGATGCAGAAACTGCCACACATTCAAGGTTAGGATGGACGTTAGACAAGGGCTCAGAGGCCTGATTCTTTACTCTAGCTGAGGCCCACACCCTCTCTGCTGTGTGCTTGCTGCCCCCACCTGAGACCATCGGTCCCACTTTTTTTCGGGCAATTTGCAAGTTTCTGTAATGAATTCCAGCCTTATTCTTGCAGGACTACGAAGGCTGAACTTGAAGGGCTTTATAAACCTCCCGGGGAGGCTAGCCAAGTGACCCTCCAACCAAGCCCGAAGAGACCGCATAGAGGTGGTTCTATCCCCAGCTCACAGAAGCCAACAGCCTTCTCTAAGAGCCGAGACCAAGAAAATCACACAGTCTTTACTCATGGAACATCAAGCTGCAGATGGTTGCTGTCCAAGGACCCCTAGATCAGTCAGGGAGAGGAAATTCATGAGTTTGCATCCAGGAAGTTTAGTAGCAGTGAATCACAACTGTAGACAGCCATAGACTGTGCACCAGAGGCTGCTCTGAGGAAAATGATGCAGCGGGAGACAAATAGCAGCTGCTCTAAAGAGTGCTGGGTGCAGGGACAGACAGGGACAGATGGCCTGCCCTCCCTGCCCTGAACTCCACACCTCCATCCCCAACACTTTGGAGTACCAATTTGTGTTCTTCCTAGCAGCCTCTTCCCTGCCTAGAAAACATCGAGGCACCCCCTTGCAGACCCCATTCCCCACACACTGGCCTACCCTGGAGCAGGGTAGGAGTTACTCACAGCGATGGAGACAGCACTGATGACAGCTCCCAGGTAACCCTGGATGAACTTGGATGCAGGTGAAGGCTGCAAGACAGGCAGAAAGGTAGACACACTGGTGTCCAAAGCTTCCATGTTCTGCTTGGCGAGGAGCAGTCTCTTGGGAAGCCAAAGGAGCAGGTCTCCCTCAGCAACCTTTAAAGCAGACTATACAAGGCAGGGGCAGGAATCGCTGGGCCCCTTTACTTCTGCCTTGTTCTAAAAAGATCTGAGCAGACACTGCTGGCTGGAGGTGGGAAACAGCAGAGCCTCTTACAGGTTCTTTATGTCCAGGCTGTTCAGGGTATCAGCTAGGAAGGCCGTGTTGTGAGCAAGTATTTCAGCCTGGCACACCGTCTGTGTGGGAGAGCATTGTCTCACCAGCTACAGTATAGCTGGCTCTTACAGCCCCCTCAGCCCAGGACTCAGGGGGCTTCACTGTATGTTACCATTGTCCAATAGTTCAACAGAACAAAAGACCTCAAGTCCCAACATTAAGAAAGAAAGAAAGAGAGAAAGAAAGAAAGAAAGAAAGAAAGAAAGAAAGAAAGAAAGAAAGAAAGAGGGAGGGAGAGAGGGAGAGAGGAAGGGAGGGATGGGGGAGGGAAGGAGGGAGAGAGAGAGAGGGAGGGAGAGAGAAAGAGAGAGGGAGGGAGGAAGAAAGAGAGAGGGAGGGAGAGAGAAAGAGAGAGGGAGGGAGGGAGGAAGGGAGAGAGAGAGAGAGAGAGAGAGAGAGAGAGAGAGAGAGACTGAAGAACCTATCTCTGCTATAGTTGCAGTTTGGAGATAGCTGGTTTAAGGTTACAGGAAACAACTGAGTGGAGCCATATTATTGGTGAATCCTGCCAGAGTCTGGATATGCAGAGTTAGATGAAGGGGCATCCTTAGAGTCTCTGGTATTTCAAGTTCCTACTGCAAAGGCCAGCTCCTAACTCTGCTCTCTTTGTCACTTTGGAAAATATAAGAACAACCCCTCAGAGGGGAACCCAGATTCCTCTGGATGTGAAAATGGACCAGAAGGAAAGGTGGCCTTGTCATAGGTCAGCTTGTGTGATCAGTAACCCAGGAGCTAAGGACACTGAGCTGGCTTCTGGGTGAGCTTAGGGGAGCTCAGTCCTCAGGATGCTGATACCTTCCGGATCCAATATCTGAGTGCACCAGCTTCTCTAGATGAGCCAGGAAGCCAGCAGAATCCACTCCTACAGACCTTTATTTTACCTGCCTCTTGCAGGGCCCTTCCCAAAAGCGTCTGCTGACCCATGCCAAGCAAGCTAAGTGCTGCCTGTCTATAGGGATGAAAGCATGAGCAAGCACCCAAAAAAGGCAGTGCTTGGCACTAATGTCAGAGTGCTTGGCATGTCATGTCAGAGAGAATGACTAGGTCACTCCCACCTAAACCTGCCACAAGCAGAGAGGACAGTGGCACTCACCTTGGTAGCATTGCGGTTTGCATAGTTGACACAGGCGTTATGGCTCTGGTTCAGCCACTGAGGGCAACAAGGAAAGAAATGAGGGAAGTTGAGTCACCTCCATGGAAGATCCCACCTCCACTCCAGCCAGAAGTCATGGGAAACTGCTCTGTATGTGTACAGAGATGGGGACACTGGGGTGACTTCTGGGTGAGCTTGGGGTAGGGGGAATACAGTACTCAAGATGCTGATATCACTTGGCTGCAAGATCTGAATATATGAACTGTCCCAGAAGAATCCAGAAGGTAGAAGAATTCACCTTTCACCTCCTACACAGCCTCCTTGATTTGACCCCTCGATACCTGCCAGAAGCTCTGTCAGAACCAACAGGTGTTTCTTGCTGGTTAGCAAGACTAGATTTGGGGGAAGCTGGTATCAGAAAGAGGCTATAGGCCTCTGGTCACTGACCATGGGTCAAGCAACCAATGGACAGAATGACTCGCCACTCACAGGCCACCATGCCCCAGGTGAGGGTACCCAGCCCCTCTTCATCTCCATCTGAAGGTTAAAGGGACAGATACAGAATGGCTGGCATCACACTTAGGTTTTCGAGGCCTTTCAGCAGAATCAAGGTTTTGGTAGTTTATGGGTAAGTGCTAGGGAGAGGAGCACTTGACCCAGGGGCCTGAATGAAGCAGGAGACAGTGAGGGGGGTTTCCATGTCAGAGTGTGTGTGTGTGTGTGTGTGTGTGTGTGTGTGTGTATGCGCAGGCACATACACACACATCTATTCCTTCAGGAGCCCTCTGCACAGACTTACCTGCCAGAAGACAGTGGATGCCAGCGTCTGGTTAGGCAAGAGAAGTCCCACCACCTAGGAAAGAGAGGGGTAGGTTGAGGAGGGCAGGAGAGATGCACAATGCTTTTGTTTGAGACGGAGCCTCACTATACCCAGGCTGACCTACAATGCACTTTGTAGCTCCAGGCTGGATTTAAAATCATAGCAAACCTCCTGCCTCAGCCTCATGAGCGCTGGTATTACAGGTGTGTAGATCATGACTGCCTCAGCCATTTAGTGGGGTCACAGCTGTGTAGTAACACCCTAGGAGTTTGCAAAGCAAACGTATGCAGCCATGGACAAAGGGGAACTGGAACCTTATGGACACCGGGGTGGTCTGGTATGCTGATACACGATGAGATGTTTGTTTGGGTTTTTTTGTTTTTCGAGACAGGGTTTCTCTGTGTAGTCCTGGCTGTCCTGGAACTCACTCTGTAGACCAGGCTGGCCTCAAACTCAGAAATCCGCCTGCCTCTGCCTCCCAAGTGCTGGGATTAAAGGCGTGCGCCACCACCGCCCGGCTACGATGAGATGTAAGAAAACAATTAAGTGCAGAATTACATTGCCATGCAATTCTGTTTATATAAAAGAAAAAATATATCTGTCTATCCAACACGCACACACACATGCACGCATGCACAGTTAGCAGGATTAGCTGTAGATTTTTATGAAAGTAATTCCAGACTACCTTCTCATAGTCTTATGACTTCTGCATTCTTCTTCTTCTTTTTTTTTTTAAAGGCTTAAAAAAAAAAGATTTATTTATTTTATGTCTATGAGTACACTGTAGCTGTCTTCAGACTCACCAGAAGAGAGCATCAGATCCCATTACAGATGGTTGTGAGCCACCATGTAGTTGCTGGGAATTGAACTCAGGACCTCTCGAAGAGCAGTCAGTGCTCTTAACCACTGAGCTATCCCTCCAGCCCTTCTGCCTTCTTCTTAACAATGGATTTTTATTTATTTCCATAATTGGAGGGAACAATAAAAACAAGCAAAACAGACAAAAGGAATCCTCTCCCTCCTCCTCAGGTAGACTAAACACTTTTCCTATAGGAATCCTCTCCCTTCTCCTCAGGTAGACTAAACACTTTTCCTATAGGATATTTGTAAGAATTAAATAATCTCAAAGTCCTTCAAGGGATTCATACATAGAATTTTTGGAAATGTGCCTTCACTAAGCCTTCATCAAAAGAAAACTGACAGTTACTGTTAACCGAACGACTGGGACACAGGAGTTTAATAAGCAGTGGTTTCCATGGGAGTTAGACTTGGGGTCACGGGCTACAGGCCTAGTTGGTGATGGTACTATGAAGCTGAGTTCTTAGGGGTACAGCCCTGGTGGAGGAGGTAGGTCTCAGGGACAGCACCTTTAAGGCATGTCCTAGGCATTTCCCCTTATGCACGTTCTCTATCTCCTGTCCACTGTGAGGTGAGCTGCTTTGCTCAACTACGGATGAGCTCCCTGCCAGTGTTCTGCCTCTTCTCAGGCCTAGAAGCATCAGAACCAAGTGACCATGGACCGAAGCCTCTGGAACTCGGAGTCAAATGGCTTCGCTTCTGCAGTGCGCTTTGTTACAACACGGGAGGTTAGCATACTGAGTGAATAGATCAGCAGAATGGATAAGTACGCCTTTCATCCATTATGCCTCGAACCCAAAAAGCACCTGGAATCCAGACTTGCTGGCTACCTTTTATAAAATATTTTATTACTTATTTATGTGTATGTGTTTCTACACATGGAGTCTGGAAGAGAGCACTGGATGCCCCAGAGCTGAAGTTACAGGAGTTTGTGCATTGCCTGATGTGGGTGCTGGGAACTGAACTGAGGTCCTCTGCCAGAGGAACAAATGCTCTTAACCACTAAGCCAGTGGTTCTCAACCTTCCTGATGCTGCGACCCTTTAATACACTTCCTCATGTTGTGGTGACCCCCAACCATAATATTTTTGTTGTTACTTCATAACTGCAATTTTGCAACTGTTATGAACGGTAATGTAAATATCTGTGTTTTTCAATGGTCTTAGGTGACCCCAGTGAAGGGGTCACTCAACCCCAAAGGGGTCACAATCTACAGGTTGAGAGCCACTGCATTAAGCCATCTCTAAACACACACACATACACACTTTTTAAGTCTTATGTGTCCTAGGATGGCCTTGTACTTGCTGTGTAGCTGAAGATGGCCTTGAACTTCCTATCCTGTGTCTATCTCCCAAGGGCTGGGACTTCGGGAAACAGAACCATGCCTGGGTGCTGTGGTGGTTTAAATATGCTTGGCCCAAGGGAAGTGGCACTATTAGGAGGTGTGTCCTTGTTGGAATAGGTGTGGCCTTGTTGGAGGAAGTGTGTCACCATGTAGGTGGGCTTTAAGGGCTCCTAGTGCTCAAGCTCCGCCCAGTGTGGATGAGGGCCTCCTGCTGGCTGCACACAGAGGAGAGCCTCATTCTGGCTGCCTTTGGATCAAGAAGTAGAACTCTCAGTCAGTTCCTGCTCCAGCAACATGTCTTCCTGGGCACTGCCATGTTTCCCACCATGATGATAATGGACTGAACCTCTGAAACTATAAGCCAGCCCCAATTAAATGTTGTCCTTTAAAAGAGTTGCCTTCATCATGGTGTCTCTTCACAGCAATAAAACCCTAAATGAGACAGGTGCTGAAACCCAGGGTTTTGTGTATGCTAAGCAAGCACTGAGCTACATACATCTCCATCCAGCCTTAAGTGTGTGTGTGTGTGTGTGTGTGTGTGTGTGTGTGTGTGTGTGTCTGTCTGTCTGACTGTCTGTCTGACTGTGTTTGGTGAGCTACATACATCTCCATCCAGCCTTAAGTGTGTGTGTGTGTGTGTGTGTGTGTGTGTGTGTGTGTGTGTATGTGTGTGTGTGTGTGTCTGTCTGTCTGTCTGTCTGTCTGACTATGTCTATGTTTGGAGGTCAGAGCACAACTTTTAGGAGTCAATTCTCACTTTCCATCTTCTTTTGAGGTGAGCTCTCTCTTGTCCCTGTCCCTGCATTTCATACTCCAAGTCAACTAGCCCATGAGCTCTGAGCTATTCTCCTGCCTCCACTTCCCATCACACTATGGAAATGGTTAGGTCTCCAGCTTTTTCCATGGGTTCTGTGGATCCAGACTGGAGGATCTGAACATGGGTCATCAGGCTTGAGTGGCATGTGCTTTACCCACTGACTCATCTCCCTGGCCCTCTGCTCTGCTCTCAGACAGAATCTAACATAGCACAGGCTGGCTACGTCCTTCCCATGCAGTTGAGAATGATCTTCAATCCGTAATCCTCCTGCCTCTACTTCACACATTCTGGGCTTACCAGCATGCACCACCATGCCTGGCTGATCTTGACTTGGGCATCAAGGGCTTGTGTGAGTCTCTTAAGTTTACCTTTAGAGTGTTTGTGTGCAAAACAACATTTACCAAGTACAGCTACATATGGGGAAATGTGCGCAGCCATCCACATATTGACTTATTTATTATTCCTGTAGATAAAATGGCTCTTTGGCAAGAATTTCCGCAAGGAACAAGTATAAACATTCAATACTATGCAGTAAATCAAATTCTAGACATCCTCAGCAGCATCAGTAAATCATGTTTTAAACATTAAAATGTTTTAAAACAGCGCGCACACACGCACATTTATATTTATTGGCCCATATCAGTTTGAATAAAATTACAGAACGTAAAGCCATTCCTCAGCTCCAACAGGAGCTACGCGAAGAATTTTTTTCTTCCAGAATGAAGTGTCTACCGATTCTTTTGTGCAGTGGCCACTTAGGACAATGAGGATTGTCCAGTTAGGAGAGCTTGGGCCTCAGCTGCAGCTGTAGCCCTGAGCTCTTGAATTCTTGATTCCTTCTGGAGTTGGACTTTTCTATCCTATAAGAAGAAGGATTGACCCTGAAGGTCCTAGCTCAGTTCCGCTTGCCCCCATCCCAGTGTGTGTTGTATCCGGGTGTGTGTATGGGATAATATTTGCGTACACGTGTGTGTATGCATATGGAGAGCAGAGGGAGATTGTAAAATGGACTCCTCAGTCACCCTCCATCTATATTCATGACTCATTTTCCATGTACATGTACATGTCTGTACATCTCTTGTGTTGAGTATCTAGGGATACCAGAAAAGGTTGTTGGATCTCTGGGACTGGAGTTACAGATGGTTGTGAGTTGCCATGTGGCGGGAACCTAACCCAAGTCCTCTGTAAGAGCAGCCAATGTGCTTAATCACTGAGCCATCTCTCTAGCCCTGCTGCCTTTATGCTTTGAGATAGATTCTCACTGAGACTGAAGCCCTGGCTGGCCAACACGCTTAAGGGGTCCACCTGTCTCCACACTCCTCTTCCTCCACCATGGCAGGGTTACAGACACACAGCACTGTGCCTGGATTTTTCCATGGGTTCCGGGGATTCAAACTCTGGTCCTCATGCTTGTGTAGCAGTCATTTGCAGATTTAGCTGTCTGCACTCTCCTCTGCTCAGTTTAAAAGTCTAGTCTCAGGTTCCAATTGTCTGGAGAGGTAACCTCCTCCTCTCTGAGGTGCCTATATAGTGGAGACTACTAAGGGACCCAGGCACTTTTCCTTCTTGAAGCTCTGGTCAGAGCAAAGAGAAGCTGAACTTAGAGCGACTGGGGAAAAGGAGGGGGTATATACATATGTACACAAGCACATGTGTCACATATGTACACACAGGCACATGAATGCTGCCTCTTAAACACCGGAGCAATTCATACTGACCATTTGCAAGTGTTCAGGTCACACATCCTGCCCCCCTCCTGTGGTTTTTACATCAGATTATAAACTATATCCCCACCCCCAAATCCCAACCTTCTGGATAGTGCTTAAGCCACCGAGTTATGTCCTCAGACACCATTACCTGGGACTCTGTGTATCACCAAGCTCCTGCTATCCAGAATGGTCACTGGACTTTGAATTGTGGTGTCCCTTCACTGAATTACCTCAGAAACTTCCTGGTTTCTAAGTCAGAGATCTCATGTCCGAGCAACTGGTTTGCATTGTCTTGGGGACCCAGGGCCATTTACCTGTGTCTAACCATTAAGAGGCCTAGGCCAGGGTCAATACAATGGCTCAATGGGTAAAGTGTTAGCCGTCCAAGCCTGACAACCTGACTTCCATCCCTAGAAGCCACTCTCTGACTCCTCAAAGCTGTCCTCAGATCCCCACACATACATGGTGTTATGCATGTACACGCACACATGCACACATACATATGCACACAATAACAAGAAGAAATAAGTAAATAAATAAAATAAAATAAAATGAAATAAAATAAAATAAAAAGAAGCTCTGGCCAGCTCCCTCTGCCCACGGCTCTCATGGGTACAGACCCACACTGCTCATGCTCTGTGCCCATTAGCAGCCTCACCATCTTCCCTCTGCTAACCTTCTTTGGGTACCATTTTATCCCATAGTGTGCCTTTTTTAAAAAAAAATGACACAGAATCTTTTCTAGAACAATCCAGACCCCTAAATAAACTTGCACCTAGGCTATGTCAGACACGCTCCCAAGGCACATGACTCTGACTGTGTTGGATGACCCTTGCTGCCTGCCATGACATTTACCATAACCCTTACAATAATGAGGACCCTATAAAATAGAGATGACCTTCCTGTTTGGCTGAGGCTTTGAGATGTGCAGGAAATCTATCCAAGTCTTTTAGTAAATTCAAGAGTCAGTCTCTCAATCTCCAGCTTGGCACTCTGGTTTTGATTTTTAGGGTACTCCCCCAGCTTGTCTCAATGAGCACAGAGGAAGAGGGGGTTCACTTACCACTCTGCCCAGTGGTGGGGCACAGTAGATAGCCTGTGCTCTAAGACAACAGCAGGGGTGGGGATGGGCTTAAATGGTATCTGTGATGCTTAATCTTCATTGTCAACTTGACTGATGGAATTTAGGATGCCACACACCTCAGGGTGTTTCATGATAGACTCCACAAAGATTTAAGTGAGGTGGGAAGACCCACTCTGGATGTAGGCAGCCCTATCCCATTAGCTGGAGTCCTGAACTGAATCAAAAGTAGGAAGCTCTCTGAGCACCTGCATTCGTGTGCTTCTCGGGAAGTGGGTGTAACATGGCCACCTCCATTCCAGCTGCTGTAACCTCTCACTGTGAGGGACAGTTTCCTCAAACTATAAGCCGAAACAAATCCTTCTTTACTTAAACTATGTCTATACAGAAGTTTTGTCACAGTGAAAAGAAAATGAACTGAAACACCTCCTAACCACAAAACACAAAGACCAGACAAGACAGGAAAAGCTAGACAGGTCAAAGAGGGGCTCAAGAGTAAGCAAGGCTGATGGATTCTAACATTCAAACAGGGCTTTAGGAAAGCCAGGCTTGACTATTGGCAAATAGAAGTCGACTTCTGCTAAGGGAGACATGTGTGCATGAGTGCACGCATGTCTGTGTGTGTTTGTGTATGTGTGACAGGAGCTAGGCAGCTGAGGCAGCGGGACAACAGAGCCACTGGCCTGACTGCGAAGAATGTCCCAGAAATTCAAAAGACAATCTAGACAGGATGAGGATAGAAGACCATGGACACCAAAGAGCCCGCTGGGTCCCTGTGGCCAGGCGGGGCCTAGAGCACATGGTGCCAGCCTCGTTCCCTATTAGGCAAAGCACTGCACCATCTGTATAGTCCCAGGAGCAGGAGCAGGCGTTTTATAACTTCCTTTTCTTTTTCAGTCTACATTAAAAATAAATGTTCCCTTCAGTTCTCAGATGTATATCTCTAGTGCAACCTGCCCACATTCCCTCCTGCTGCCCTTTCCAGAACACGGCAAGGGAAGGGAAGGAAGAGATGGAGAGAGGGAGCCAGTCCACCCGGCTGATGCCAGTGGATCACACCTCTTCTAAGAGGGAAGCGCGGCAGGCATGGCCACACATGGTGGAGAGTGCCCAGAATGCATGGGGACCAGGGAAAATGGAAGTAGAGGAAATGGGAGCCAACAGCCAGGCTTGCTTCCCGCCCCCACCCTCCCGCGCCGCAGGACCTTGGCCAAATCACACATCCCATCTTTGCATTTATAGTTCATGCAGTGGCTGGAGTCCCCTCTGCAGCTCCAGCCCTCTGGTGGCTGTCCTCTCTGCACATCTCTCTGCACCTCCTACCATGTGTCCTAATGTGGACCTAGTGGTCATCAGACTCTGGGGCCAAGACTGACCCAGGTTAAGTTCCTGGGTTCTTCCCCCCTGTCTTCACCTATTAAATAAAAGACTGCCCTGGCATCTCTCAGGAGCCACACCTCCTAGAGTGGCACAGACAGAATCTGGCTCAGTGTCTGGCACATGTGCCTGGATGTCAGGTAGTAGTGTCATCTCTCCTCCAGTCTGGTTTCTCTTTCAGTCTTGCCTGCACACACACCCGTGCGTGCACGCGTGCACACACGCACACCCTTTCTTTGAGCCCCACAGCCTGCACCTTACAACCGAGCATCATCTTAAAACATAAATCTTTGTGTAAGTATGTATGCGTTCACATATGTGTTCATGTGTGTGCACATGCATGTACAAGCCTCTGGAGGCTGAGAGGAGCAGGGGTCAGCCAGACTCAGCAGACCATAGATACACAACAAGGATCAGAAGTTCCTCCAGAGGTTGACCCCAGCTAACTATGAGTTCCTAAGAATGTGTGAGGAGTGCTGATGTCTGGGCCATGGCGCCGCTGAAGGGCTCTATGCTGGTACTGTGATGCGTCTCCATCTTCACTCATGTCGTCGTCTCCCAAGCAACTCTACTCAGCACCCCACCCACCTGGGCTCTAGGGCTGAGAGGGACCGTTTGTGCTGCTCTACGGACAGAGTAGAGACTGTATTCCATGCAGTAGCTCCCACCTGGAAGATGCTTCAAAAGAGAACTCCCACCTTTATTCCACCTCTCCTTTAGTGTCCTAACTGCTGTAGACAGAGCTAAACCTCAGAGTTTTTCTGAGGTTTTTGTTTAGTTGGTTGCTTTGTGTTTGGTTTGGTTTTTCAAGACAGGGTTTCTCTGTGCAGCCCCTAGCTATCTTGGAACTCACTCTATAGACTAAGCTGGCCTTGAACTTAGAGAGATCCACCTGCCTTCTGCCTCCCAAGTGCTGGGATCAAAGGCATGCGCCACCACCGCCTAGCTGACAAGTTATTTTTTTTTAAAACTTATTTGCATTTGTATTTATGTATATGTGTGTGGGTATGTGAGCATGAGTGCAGGTGCCCACAGAGGCTAGACATAAAGGCTTTGGGTCCCCTGGAGATTGAGTTAAAGGCAATTGTGAGCTGACCAGTGTGGGTGATGGGAACTGAACTCAGGTTCCCTGGACAAACAGCCAGTGCTGGCTGTTAGCCAGTGAGTCATCTCCTGAGCCCAAACAAGTCCTAATCTGTGAAAACAACACCTTGAACATCCCAGTCTTCTGGCCAGGAGTGTTACCTGAGCTGCTGAAGTCCGGGGTGGAGGAGAGCACAGGTCATGCAAGGCACCTATAACTGGCGGGGGGTGGGGGGGCAGCTGAGCAGCCCCTAAGCCTTGCTCTTTCCCACATCACTCTCAGATGAAGACTTTGTATAGTGCTCATAACGTATACATACATACATACATACATACATACATGAATGTACACATACGTGTACATATACATACTATACACACACATACACACACACAATGTGTGTGTGTGTATGTGTGTGTATGTAGGGGGCTGGAAAGATATCTCAGTGGTTAAGCACACTTGTCCTTGCAGAAGACCTGCCTTCAGTTCCCAGAACCTACATGATGGCTCACAACTGCCTGTAACTCCAGTTATAAGGGACCTGACACCCTCTTTGGACTTCCATAGGCAATGCATGCATACCCATGCAGGTAAAACATAGACATAAACATAAGAATAAACCAATCTAAGGGGGGGGCACTAGGGAGATGGCTGTTAGTAAATGGCTCACTGTACAAGCATGGGAACCTGGGTTTGACCCCTGACCCCCAGCACTAAATAAATGTTGGATACATCAGCTCGTGCTTGTCATCCCGTCGTTGAGGAGGAGACAGGAGGCGTCTAGAGGGCTCGATGGCCAGCCAGTCTAGACAATTGGTGAACTCAAGGTTCAGAAAAGGTCCCAGAGTAAGGTGGAAAACAAGGAAGACAGATAATGTCGACCTCTGGCCTCTGAACACGTTTATACACCAACACATGCATGTGTACACACACACACACACATCTATTGGGCGGGGGTGTGTGTGAAACATTTTTGAGCTTCACCACAGGGTACCACTAAATTATCCCAAATGACAAGAAAATGGTAGGAACAACTACCCTCCACCGTCCTCCCCACCGCCACTTAGCTCAGCATTCATCCCATCACTCTGCTCTCCAGTCAGGTCGAGGCTCAGTTCCTTTGCAGGTTCCCATCACCCTCTCCTTCTTCCTTATGTCACCTCAGCTGGCTCCACGTTTGCACGGTCTAGTTCCCCAGAACTGCCCTCAGCCTTGGAGGTGAGCCGCCAGAGGGCATTAACAACCCTCTCAAGTGGAATACTTTTGATACCTTCCCTTCCTTACCACCTCCATGCCGCCACCACACCTTCAACAGCTCTCTCTCTCTCTCTCTCAGACCTGCCATAGCTGGGGCGCCCAACAATTTGCTAGGTTTCCTTTTTCTTGTGCTTTGCCTCCACCTTCTGACTTATATGGCTAATGATCTGAAAAGTAACACTTCGGTGGGTCAGGTGTCACCTGATACAAAGCAGTGGTTCTCAACCTTCCCAGTGCCGCAAGCCTTTCATATAGTTCCTCAGGTTGCAGTGACCCCCCCCAACCATAAAATTATTTTCATTGCTACTTCCTAACTGCTGTAATTTTGCTACTGTTATGAATCGTCATGTAAATATCTGTGTTTTCTGGTGCACTTAAAGTGACCCCTGTGAAAGGGTTCTTTGATCCCCAAAGTTGTCACAACCCATGGATTGAAAGGCTGCAGGCATCTCCAGAAGTAGCTTTTGTCAAGACTAACCTTGGTTGATGGGGTCTAGCTTTAACTGGACTGGCAACTCTTGCATGGTATAGATGGGGCTCAAATGATTGTTATTTGGTGACACTGGAGGTGGGCAGTGAGGAGCTGGAATGAAGATTAGGAGACAGGAGAAAGCAGTTTGCATTAACAAGGGCTCAGCACGTCAGTAAAGCCCTGGGACATGGACAAACCCTGACAGAAAGTCAACACTTTACCTCTCCCATACAGTGGTGATTCAGTGACCTCATGAGTACCTTCTGAGTCTTAGCGTTTCTATACCCATGGGAGTACCCAGAACAATAACAGAAAGCTCAGGTCATGTAGCCCAAGTCTCTGATGTCACAAGAAAGTTAGAACCTGTGGCCAGGAAGGTAGCTTAGTGAGTATAGTGCCTGTCTAACATGCACGGAGCTCTGGGTTCCATGTGTGGCACTGCAGGAACCCTGTGTGTCGATGCACACCTGTAATCCAAGCACTTGGGAGGAGGAGCAGGAGAATCAGAAGTTCAAGGGTCCTCAGTTACTTAGTGAGCTTAGAACAGGCTTAGTTACATCTGAGATTTTTCAAACCAACAAACAAGCAGGGCATTAAACCCACTGACGAGGGGCTCATGGTCTGCACCCTTCATCCTTCTGAGATTTGAAACTTCCAGACTGGATGGGAGTGCAGAGCTGAGAAGGGAGGTACCATGTACCCAGGGAACAGAGGTCCATGGAGCACTGAGCTCCTGGCATGTGAGGCATGCAGGGCCCAGGCAGAAGAGTTGAACAGACTCCAGGGCAGGGAGTCCTGCCCTTTCTACTACAGGCTCATGAGAAGGACAGTGTTCCATACCACAGTGGGAAGCTAAGGAAAAAGGAATCGACTGTAGAAAATACCCCCATGGTGGGAGCTTCTTGGAGGACCCTGAAAGGATGGAGACTGGGCCACAGCAGCCGCAGAAGTGGCCTGGACACTCTGGCTTAGCATCCGCGCTTCTGTATAAATTGGGATCTTTTTGCCACACATGAAAGTGGGGGAAAGTTCCCATCTTTAAATGTTAAGCTTAAAATAAGCCCCGACACGAGTGCCAGTGGATCTGTGAAATCTGCTGACTAAACTGGCACCGGTGCCTGTGAGAACCAGCTCGTCCCTCCGAGCCCTGGGGTAGGAGTGAGGTTACTCTCAGGGTAAGCAGGAGGGTACGGGGTCCAGCAGGGATGCTCATGTAGACAGGAGGCTGCTTGGATGTGACATCTAGAAACTTCTCAGTTGAGGCACCTGCCAGCTTTCCTCGCCCCTTCCCTTCATCACTCAGGGGCCCAGTTCCTAGCACATTCGCTGGCACTCTCGTTTCTATTTCGGTAAGCGTCTTCAGTGGCTTCTACTCCAGTATATTTCTTACTCACTCTGACCAGGGGCTTCATGAAGGTGTGGACTGGAACCTTCCAGCCCCTGTAGGACGACCAGTAAGGAAGAAATGTTCAGAGATGTCAGGCAACAGCAGGACATTAGAGGGGCTACCGTGGCTGAGGGGAGCCAGGCTGTGAGTGCTGGGAACAGTCATGTTCCTTCCATATAAGGTGAGGTTTTAATCTGGTGATGGCCAGTGTCAAGAGTGGGACCTGTTAACTACCACGTTGCCTGCTATGTCCAAGCACAGGGATGGATGGCCTTGGTTTCACCATACCCACAGGCTCAACTGGAGATTCACCTCTGACCCACTGCTCTCAATCTTGGGACATGGCTCTCTGGGACTCAGAAGCAAGTCAGCTGCTGAACCGTCTACTGGGACATCATGTCTCAACATGTTGCCTGTTTTGCTTCCCTGGGGACCACACTGCTGCTCTGAGGTGTGTTGTCTCCACACTGTGTACGTGCTAACTCAGGGGTTCTTTTTCATGGGCCCCAAGAACTGGGCCATTCTGCACACCTGCTTTCACAGTGCACAGAAAGGAGGTCAGCATCCCAAGCCTGGACACCAACAAGGCTACAGTTTCCTACCATAGTGGGTTTGTCTGGGGTGTGGCAGAGCACCTCAGTAGTACCCTATGATTAAACCCTGTCTCAAAACATACAAAACCTCCACAACAAAACAGAGCTACACTCTTAGCTTGGTTGATTTGTTCTGGCTGAGAGCAGTCACTGACTCTGCTAAAAATCCATCTAGTCACTCAGTGGACCATGAGCCTGTATCCACCCTTGAGTGACCAGCTCAGGTCTCTGGTGTGATAATATTGCCAAGTGATGTATCGATGTAAATGTTTATAAAAATTATTATATCAGAGCTGAAGAGATGGCTCAGCCAATGAGGTGCTTCCCTGACAAGCCTGAGGACCTGGGTTTGATCCCAATAGAACCCACTTTAAAAAAGAAGTGGGGTTTGGGGTTTGGGGTTTGGGGTGTGCTGTGACACATTCTTATCTCAGCACAGGGGAACTGGAAACATGAGGATTCTCAGAACTCATTAGCCAGCCTAGCCTGCTTGGTGAGGACCTGGCCAGTGAGGCACCCTGTGGCAAAAACCGAGATGGATTGTACCTGAAAAACAACACTTGAGGCTGTCCTCTGACCCGCATATACCCACTCCTATGCACACACACACACACACACACACACACACACACACACACACTGAGACACATGTGCAAACATAAGACTGACTCTGGCAGACTCTGATATGCCTACCTATTAACTATTCTACCATTCTTTCTCATTCATAAAAATTTCTGTATGATTGAGAGTCAACTATATAACAGTTTAATTCCTCATTGAATGTCACTGTTGTATGGGACTCCCAAGAAGACTCCTTGGAAACAGATGACTCAGTTGGGAGATATTCCACTCTTCCCTCTTTCACCTCTCTGAAATGTGCATATAACTGGATTCCAGCAGCTATCAAGGGAGCTGTGAGGTGACATGGACAATAGAAACAATCACTGACAAGGAATGGTGACAACAGGAGACCGGTTCCTGATGGCTTTGGGCAGTTCTAACCACATCCGAACTTCTTTGCCATTCAAGAGAAATGCTGTTGTTTAAGCCAAGATTACTCTGAATTTTCTACAATATGCAGATGATCCCACATATAACTGATAACAGTTATACCACAATGACAAAAAAAAAAAAAAAACAAAAACAAAAAACAAAAACCAGACACAATAAATTTTAAATGACAGAATTGCAGAGGTCATGCTCTCTGAAAATAAGATTAAGATATAATAATAACAATAAATTAATAGTGTTCAAAAAGGGATCACTTAGTCTCAGTAAGTGGCAGGAGAGGGCTCGTCAGGTGAGGGCAGGTGCTGCTCCTGCAGAAGAACTAAGTTTGGTTCCCAGCACCCGCATCAGGAAGCTCACAGACTCCTGTAACTCCAGCTCCAGGGGACCCATGCTTCCTTCTGTCATCTGCACATACCTGCACACACACGTGCAAACCCATACACAAAAACACATGATTAAAAGTAAAATAAACCCAAGTGCTGGAGATAATGGCTGAGCGGTTAAGGGCACACGCTATTCTTGCAGAGGAACTGAGTTCAGTTCAGTTTGGTTCCCAGCATCACATTAGGTGGCTAACAATCACCTGTGACATCTCTGGCCTCTGTGGCCACCCAGACACATGTGCATGCGCACACACACACACACACACACACACACACACACACACAATTAAAAAGAAACTTTTTAAAAATCTCAACTAAGGAGGATTCAAAATTATATCTTCCAACTTATTTGAAAACAAAAACACAGGGTTACATTATACGAAAAAAATACACAATACTGGTATCGTCTAAAGGCAACCACAGCTTAAATCCTTTCGTTAGAAGGAAAGAGTATGCCATCAAGACAAAAGGTAAAAAATGCAGGCTGGGGCCTTAGAAGCATGGCTCGGGGGAGGAGGGGTGGTAAAGGTGCTTGCTGCCAGGACCCAGGGCTGAGCTCAAGCTTTGGAACCTTCCATGGAAGGAGAGAAATTACTGCATCTGTGTACCATGGTGTGTGCACACATCCCCCACAAAAAAAGTAATAAAAATACTCGCTTAAAGAATACCAGGCCAGAAATATAGCTCAGTTAGTAGAGTATTCGGCTCGCACACACAAAGCCTTGATTGCATCCCCAGGAACACAGGTGCGGCAATGCATGCCTCTGATTTCAGAGCTCTGGAGTTAAAGGTCAGAGATCAGAAGTTCAAGGTCATCTTCAGCTACCTGGCCAACCTGGGCTACTATGATGGGCACTTTACCAACTGAAACCTTTCTCTTTCTTTGTTTCTTTCTTTCTTCCTCTTTTCTTCCTTCCTTCCTTTCCTTTTTCCGTCTTCTATTTCATTTTCTTGCTGAGATGTGGTCTCACCGCGTTGACCTGGAACATGCCCTAAGGTTCTGCGCTTCTGTTTGTGTTGTTTGGATTCAAAGCTAAGAAGACGTTCATGTGTTAATTATATAAATATTTTATTTCTAAATTTTAATAATTCGTAGTCAAAGGCTCAGGATCTTAGGGCTTTGAACTCTGTGTAGCTGAAGCTGGCCCTAAACTTCTGATCCTCTCATGCCCGTCTCCACATACTGGGATTACAGGCATGTGCCCAGCATTAAAATATTCTTTATATATATAAAAAAAAAAAACCTTCTTGGTGGTATTTTTGAATCCCAAAGAACATATTCATATATTTCTTGTATAAAATATACATCTTTTCCCTTTAATCCCAGAGATATTTTTGAACTCCGAAGATAAGGAAAAAAAAACATATCAAATGATTCCCAAAGAAATGGAAAAAAAATTTACTTACAAAAGAAAACACATTTTAGCCAAATACATTGTTTATGCCTGAAAGGGGAAAAGACATTGCCTGCAAAGCAAATGCAGACAGTGTATGGTCCACATGCTACTAAAAGAGCATTAGCCAAACACAAAGCCAGACAGTCAGGGCATTTGAGACAGATAAGAGTTCAAATCAACTCCAAAAAATTGGCAGGTGTGTAGAGGTAAAGGTTAGAGGAAGAGCCAGCCTCAGTGACACAGGGCCATATTCTCAGCCCTTGGGAGGCTGACACAGGAAGACTAGGAGTTTGAGGCCAGCCTGGGCTACATAGTCGAATCATCTCAATATAAAGACAATGCCTCAAAATGTGGATAGAATTCTTGGTCTCTCTCTGTTCACAATCCTGAATCCAGGCTCCTTACTCCATCCCATCAGACAGAAGTCCTCAAGGGCACAGTTTGTCTTTTCCACATTTGTGCCCCCAACCTTATTCAGAGTCTATTGTGAAGCAATTGCTGGGGAACACAATCTTAAAAGCCTCACTTTCCTGGGAGTCTCTACCGATGAGCCTCCGAGCACCTGTAATAACTCTCACTCAGAAAATGAAAAAAAGACCAGGGGAAACAAACGGTATGCTAAACCTCTTCCTGGGGTGGGGATTCATATTTACTATTTGATTCTTGATATTGATGATGCTTATATAGAGAATGCAGCATACCTGTGCTATAAAATTGTGAGTGTGTGGTCATCACCAGAATTAGGAGGGTTCCCTTCCAAAGGACCAACTATGAACCAGCAAAAACAATCTCTCTAACATAAGCCATGAAAAAACAACGAAGTATAAATTAACAAGTCAGAAAACAAAATTGAAAGCCAGGCTCAGAAGTGTGGAAATACAGCCTGGGTGGCAAGCGCTGGCAAGCAAGGACCCTGCATTCCATCTGCAGAGTCACAGAAGGAGAATACAGTGGTGCACACTTGTAATCCCTGGACTCAGGAGGGGAGGCAGGAGAATCACAGGTTCAAAGTTGACCTCAACTGCATATCAAGGTTAGCCTGGGGTACATAGGACCTTATCTCAAAAAACAAGAATAGATACATAGATCATTTATTTTAAGCCAAGTGTAATGGTATACACCTGTAATCTCAGCACTTGGGAGGCTGAGGCAGGAGGATCAGGAAGGTGGATCAGAACCACACAGAGAAAGTGTCTCAAAAAAAAAAAAAAAAAAAAAAAATCAAACCAAAACAAAGCAAAAGCCACCAAGGACTTTGAATGCGGCTCAACAGTAAAGAAGTTGTGTGCACAGGGCTGCAAGTTTGATCACGAGCATAATAGGAAGGGTTGAATTTGAAAAGGGAAATCTGGAGGGGAAACAAACAACTTTCAAAGATAAAAGTGCAAATGCGTAAGATGAAGTCTTTAAGCTCACGCAGAAGTCTAGAGGGTAACTCGACAAGCACTCCGTTGTTTGTGCTTTTCACTTCCTCAAAGGATTGTGGGAATGTTGCCTTCTGTGTAAGAACCAGCAGGAACTGGGTTCCACCCCTTCTCCACCCGAAGCGGAAGGTGCGGTGAGTGAATCCTGCTTGTCACTCCCAGGGCTGCTCGCACAGATACACAGAGCATACACCCGGACACTATATATACTATCACTTTGCACATTTTTAAACATGATATAAATGACATCAGCGAGTATTACTACTGTGCTACTATTTTCTCATTCAACACTGTTTTTCAGACTTAATCCATATTCATAACACAGAATACTTAACACAGGAAAGAAATCATGAGCAGGGCTAAACCCAACTCCAAAACCAAACAAAAAGAACACAGAAACCCTGACTGAATTAATTTGCAACTTCAATTTCCACAAGGTGCCCTTGTCTTCCCACTTCTCCGGCTTCTTTGGAAAACTCCCAGTCTCCAAGATGCGGGTCTAAGGAGCTTCTCTTCCCCCAGGGTGGGGAGAGGGAGTCAGACCCCTTTGGTGCAGAGCTCACTGACAGTAAGGATGCAAGCACCCTTTCTCCCAGCAGTACCCTACTAGGACAGTTAACTAGATCCTCTGCCAAGTATTTATGAACAATGATGCTGTTAGACATTTGAAGTTTCATTTTGGAAAAGAAAACCCTTTGCAGGGAAGACTTACAATTGGCGTCCCGAAAGGAATGTAACCTGTAGGTGAGGAGAGAAAGAGTCAGGTCCCATGAATCTTCTGGGTATCTCATGAGACCCAGAAGCTTCTGGGGCTTGCTCTGACCCACGGCTCTGGTGAAGAAGCCCAACACAGTCATAGAGAGACACCACAGCCTTCCCTTGACCCAGCTCTCCCCAAAGCAGAAGACTCACTGTCCCCCTGACTCCACGACCCCTCTCTGTTCCCCAGCTGCTAGGCAACTCCAGCTCCCTCCAGAATCCAGAGGCTGGCCTGCTGCTGGTCACCAGTGGTCCTCTGAACCACTTCCTCTCTGAGACACAATACTCAACCTCCCCCAACCCCCAATCTCTATGATTTTATCTCCTAAGGAACCCTGAGTGTCTTCCTTCCTTAGCCTTAAAACAAACAAACAAACAAACAACAACAAAAACAAAAACAAACAAACAAACAAAAAACCCCTCCACCTCACAGGCATTCCTGTAATGCCAGAGCATTTAAAAGCTCTAGTGTTGGGGCTAGAGAGATGGCTCAGTGGTTAAGAGCATTGATTGCTCTTCCAGAGGTTCTGAGTTCAATTCCCAGCAACCACATGGTGGCTCACAGCCATCTGTAATGGAATCAGATGCTCTCTTTTTGGTGTGTCTGAAGACAGCTATGGTGTACTCGTCATATAAACAATAAATAAATAAATAAATAAATAAATAAAATCTAAAAAAAAAAAAAAAAAACCTCTAGTGTTCTCGCTGGCCAGCCTCGGAGAACAGTAGAGCGCTGGGTAAGGTTCAGCCAAGTCCTGCCTGTGTGCAAGGCTTCCACACTGCCATCAGTGGGCAGCCTCCTATCCCTTAGCCTTTGATTTAGGCTAGACAGTCAGCTGATGGGCAGGCCCCAGGAGCCATACTCATCTGAGTTGTATGGAGAACCCAGGTTCACATCCTGAGCAAACACAGCTCTGTGAGCTGACGCCAAAGCTCTCCTGCGCCTCCCTCTGGGGACAGGGCCAAGTCTGGGGGTTGGAATAAGAGGGCTGAAAGGAATGCCTGCTTCAGAAAGGTCCAGAATTAAAAAAAAAAAAAAAAGGCAGACTGGAGTGTGAGCCTGCTATGCCAGGGGAGGGATGTGGACAGCTCTAACGTTAGGTCCTATGTGTTCAGAGCCTTTGCTACCTAAGCCCTTCACAGCAAAGCCAGGGCTACCGACAGTCAGTGCCCCAGTTCACAAAATGGTATCACACAGCCATGTCTTGGCTGAGTCTCTAGGAGGTCAGGTTTTTCTGAGGTAGGGCATTCTCAGCTGATTGAAGTCTCCATTCCCAGCCAGGTGGAGGCCTTTCCAAGGCAGCAAACAGCAGCCCTTCATAGCATTCTCATGAATTGCAGTGGGTGAAAATGTCTAGGAAGAGATGGCAGCGCACTGGTGTGGATACACCCCTCTGTAGTGACTTGGGGCAAAATCCATATCCTCTCAGAGACAGGGAAAGGGCCCCTATCTCAGCCTGAGCAAATGTACCCTGAGTCCCAAGTGTGAAACACACAAAGTAGCCCTCTAGGGGATACCAGATAGGGACTTCCTGGATGGAGAATCTCAAGACCCCTGTGCACATAGGCTCCACAGAACAAGAACCCTGCCTCGTCTATACACACCAGGGTTGTGAGCACACACTGCACATGCCCAGAAAGGAAGGCTAGTTAACAACAAGATCAGAGGACAGTGGGTCAGTCTAGATGCTACGGCTTAGGACAGGGAGAAAGAATGTGTCACAAAGGGTCAGAAAAGAGTTATAGAAGCCAGGGCTCCTCAGCCAGTGGCCTGAGGCTGCTATTAGGGAGGGTTTTGTGACCTGGTGGAGGCCAAGACCCAATGCAGAGGCCACAGCTCTACCCCAACCACAGGTGGAAAAGAGAGAGTGTGTGCCTGACCTAACACGGTTGAGTTAACATAAACAAATGGGGCATAGCAGAGTGTGGCTGTACGTGTGAGAGGCCATGAGCTTCTCTGGTGCTGGGCTGCCTCCAAATTGAAATATTCACTTCTGGAGGAAGTGGGGTTCATAGTATGGAGGTATTTGAAACAAGGCTCGGGGTGCTCAGAAAGTTACACAATACCCGAGACCGTCTCTGAGGCTACAAAAGCAGTAGGCACTCACTGAGACTTCAGGCAGCACTGCCTGCAAGGCTGGCAAGAAGTGCCAGGGAAGCAGCTGTCGTGAGATGCCCCCATGTGTTGGGACGCTCCTTCAAGTAAGCCTAATAAACCTGATGGCTCACCAAGAGATCTGAGTGGACTGTTTCTTTGGGATGCCATCAGTACCCTTTCTGGGGTGAGAACACGTTTTTTCGTGTCTTCCCAGGAAAATTCATATAATGTCTGAAACGTGGCCACCCTTAGCTCTGTCACAGCCAGCATCTCCAGCTGGGCAAAGGCAGGAGGGTCTTGGGAGCTCACCTGACATTCTGAAAGGCATGAAGATCTTCTCATTGGTGTCCGGGTGTAGAATAGCCTGGGCATAGGAGAGGAGAGGGGGAAGACAAGCAGAAGTATTAAGGATAAAGGGTAAGGGATAGGACAGCTGCCCCAAGAAGACCCTCTCTCCAGGGCCTCTGTGTTGCCTCTGAACACTTGGCCATGGTTGGCATCCTCCTCCTCACACAGCCCCCAACCCCATGGGAGCTAAGACTGTGCCCACTTTGAAGCCTTCTTACCCTTGGCTGACACATAACAGGCACAGAACCAGACCTGGTGGACAGAACCCAGTCTTTTCTTGGAACTTCCAGTGTTCCCGGGGTAAGGCCAGTCAGGCCAGAACCCCAGCCTTTGAATGTTCAGGGCCTGGGGTGCTAGGAGGAAGGATGGGGTAGGGAGAGGCTGGATACCCAGTAACCAGGGGACAAGGGCTTCTACTAGATGCCTGGGACAGGGAGAGGAGGGATCCAGGAAAGCACAGAGAAGGAGAAGAAGAGAACCCAGACTAAATTACCTGTTTGATTTTCTGTGCACTCCAGAGCTGGAAAAGAGAGAAAGAAAAATAAGAATGAAATGCTCTAGTAGTTTGAGCTCTATGAGCCGTGCTGTCTTTTAATTTTACATTTTTTTAAGATTTATTTTACTTATTAATATATAAGTATGTTATGTGTGTGAGTAAATGCCACATGTGTGCATGCCTGTGGAGGTCAGAAGATGACACATTCCCCCAGAGCTGGAGTTGATAGGCAGATGTGAGCCACCACATATGGGAGCTAGGAAATGAATCAAGTCCTTTGAAAGGGCAGTCAGTGCTCTAACCACTGAGCAACCTCTCCAACCCCATTATGACATTGTTATATGTGTAATCTTTGCACCTGGTGGGTGCCGTGTTCTCTCACGAAAGGAACTTTGAGACAGTGTCTTCTGTAGTATAGTGTGCCCTCAAAGTCCTGATCTTCCTGTCTCTACTTCCCAAGGGCTGGAGGCACAGGTGGACACCTTGGTAACATGTGCTTTTCGAATGCAGAACACGACAAGTGAACATCAACACTGGAGAAAACAGTGGCCTGTGATCCCAGCAACTCAGGAGGATCGGGAGTTTGAGACCAGCCTGGGATACTTGGGACCCTATTTTAAAGCATTAAACAAACTGAGGTTTGAAATATCTAAATGGAAAAGATCCTTTCTCAGTGAGCCTCTATACACACAGAGACAGAAAAAATTTGGAGGAAACAGGACAACTCAGGAACTAAAGAGAACTTTGAAAACCTTGCAGTATCTTCAGAGAGAGAGAGAGAGAGAGACAGAGTGCTGCAAGAAAACAGGGAGGGGCAGACTTCAGCTCTCCCACTTCCTGGATGGGAAGCCGGCTACCTGCCTGCCTGCCTTTCTTCCTTTGCCCATTTCTTCCTTCCTTTTTCTTTTTCTTTTTCTTTTTTCTCTTTCAACCTTCTCTTTAAAAAATAAAGATTTTATTTATTTTTTATTTATGGGTATACTACGTATACGTTTGCAGGGGGCGGGTGTGGTGCACATGTGTGCAGGTCTCTACAGAGTCCAAAAGAGGGCACCAGATCCCTTGGTACTGGCGTTATAAGCCAGTATGAGCTTCCCAGTATGGATGCTGAGAATCAAACTCTAGTCCTCTGCAAGAGCAGGGTGTACTGTTAACTGCTGAGTCACTATCCCTACCCCATGCTTTGTCCCTACCCCAAGACAGGGTCTTATGTATCCCAGGCTGCTCTCAAACTCTCCACAGAGCTGAGGATGGCCTTGAAATCCTGACCCTCCTGGCTCCATCTCCTGAATGCCAATCACATTTTATGTAGTGCTTCCTACACAGAAGCTACATTCCAACTGAGCTACATCCCCGAACAATGCTTCTGCACACAGGAGGCCAGAGGTCAATCTCGTATGTGTTCAATCACTTCATACCTTATTGTTCTGATTCAGCTAGAGTGACTGATTGGCCAGTGCACTCCAAGGATGCTCCTATCTCTGCATCCCCAATGCAGGGATTCAAGATGCATGCCACCCTCTCTGCCTGGCTTGTCCATGGGTGCCAGGGATCAAATTCCGGTCCTTGTGTCTGCGTGGCGAGCACTGTGCTGAATGAGCCTTCTCCTAAAACTTCATTTTTTATTCTTTGTTCTTTGTATGCTTCTAGAATTCTGTATCTTGTTCACATATTGCCATTTCAAAATTAATTGTGTACATATGTGTGTGTGTGTGTATGTGTGTGTATGTGTATGTGTATGTGTGTGTGTGTGTGTGTGTATGTGTATGTGTATGTGTATGTGTATGTGTATGTGTATGTGTATGTGTATGTGTATGTGTATGTGTATGTGTATGTGTATGTGTATGTGTATATGTATATATCAAAGGCAGGGCTGGCTGTAAAGGGCAACACCACTTGTGGGCCATGCTCAAGACTCTGGACACACACTGTAGATCAGTGGTTCTTAATCTTCCTAAACCATTTTAATACAGTTCCTCATGTTATGGTGACCCCCAACCATAAAATCATTTCATTGCTATTTCATAACTAGAATTTTGCTACTGTTACGAATTGTAATGTAAATATCTGATATATGCCCCCTGTAAAAGGGTCATGTGATCTCCAAAGGGGTCTTGATCCACAGGTTAAGAATGCACTGCTATAGTTTAATCTATTAGTTGATTAATATAATAAAGGCAACCACTAGAAAAAGAAACTGTGTACTTAAAACTTTTGATGAGCTGGGCTTAGTGATACACACCTTTAATCCCAGCACTCAGGAGGCAGAGGCAAGTATATCTCTGTGTGTTCATGGCCAATGGTTCATAGTGAGTTCTAGGACAGCCAGGGCTACATAGTGAATAGTGAGAACCTGTCTCAAAAAATAAAAAAGGTTTTGCTTTTGTGTTTTGGTTTTTAATGGGATAGATGCAAGTCCTCTATTAGCTCCTTGGTGTGTGGAGGATGAAATGTCCAACAAGATCCCCACAGTTAGAGAGCAGCAGCTGGTGGTGCCAGACTGTGAGGGTTTGTGTGACTGAGCCCCTGTGACAGAAAAGAAGTGACTTGCACCTTCCCCAAGTCAGCGTTCCCCACCCCTGTATCTTCTGTTTCTTCCTGTATCTCAGAACTAGGTGGGGCTGCACCATAGCCTCGCTGATGCTAACAGGACACCACCAAGGGAGGGCAGAGCCAGACAAACAAACATTTTTTCCCTTCTCAGCAGGTATTTTATCTCTACTGAAAGCCAAGTGACCATACACAGGGTCAGGCCCTTTGGCCTTGGGGCAGCCGCCATCTTTCCTTGTTCTCCTGGTCAAATTCCCAGTCACCTTTGACTTGTATATTTTTACCCCTTATGTTAAAGCACACTTGTAACCCCAGTCTCAGGAGGCTAAGGCACAAGCCTGGATTCAAGACCAACTTAAGCTACATAGAAAGTTCCAGGCCAGCCTGGGACTCGGAGGTAGAGGAAAAAAGATCATCAGCTCAAGCCATTCCCAGCTACACAGTGAATTTGAGGGTATCCTGGGCTACAAGAAACCCTGTCTCAAATAACAATAATCAGTCAGAAGAGGAAGGAGGTGAAACCCATGCTCACTACCTGACAAGTCTCCCACACCAGGCCCAACTCAAAAGAGCAGGTTAGAAACACTGAGTTTACAAAGTCTGCTGAGCTTTGCCCTATGACCTGCTGGACCGACAAGTTAAATATTGTGTTCAGAAAAGGCAGCAAGTATTGTCCACAATGGAAAGGTTCAAAGTCCACAAGCCACTTGTGCAAACAGGTCACAGAGAACCACCCTGGGACATGGAAGGTCAGCTGAACCACAGTGGCTCGCCACCACATGGAGAGTGTAGGCCAGCATCCCTGGCTCTTCACAGAAGCACACAGCACCTCCACTCTGAGCTGCAGCCCCAGGTTTAGAGCCGACCTTCTTTGTGCTCAGCCCAGCATCCAGGGCACCTCTGTCTGAACATGGAGCTGTGCAGCCCTGAACTGGTGAGAATGACTGGCTTTAGCAATGGCCCTCATGGAACTGGGAGCTGAGACTCTGGCTCACTTGGAGAACAGGGACAAAGGGCAGTGTGGAGAAGCCATCTGGGTGGCTGTTAGAACACACAAATTCACTGATTTAAGAAGTGGCCATTGTCTCAGCTGAACCTGCCTCAACGGAGACTAAAGGAGGGGTGGGCTGGGGTCCCGAGTGCTGCCGGGAGGCAGGACACACCCCAGCACCCAGAGGGAGAACAACAGCCCCACCCCCAGTCTGGCTCACTCACTTCCCCTCTGTCTCCTAGCAAGCTGCTTCTTTAAACCTCCTAAGGCAGCGAAGACAGAGCCTATTTAAAACAACCTCCAGAAGGTAATTAAACAGAGCTGAAGGGGACCCTTCTGTACGGGAAGGACGCCTCCATTCAACAAACAAAAAACTTCCTAATTGATCAGTTGAGCCCAGTGCATTATAGCGCACCATTAATTGTGTTGCCATGGTAACTCCAGGTACCATGTACCTATACAAGCCTATGTGGGGTGCAGGGAACCCCCAACTCTACAGATACAGGAAAGAAGAGGGATGTCCTGCCTGCTTCTGCAGTGTTGTGGCTTCTTTATGCTTCTCTCTAGAGGTCAGGCCCTGTAGAGGAGCCCAGGTTTGAATTCAAAATCCCCCAATGGTTCACTAGAAGATGGGAGATGATGTACTTTGTCTTTCTGAGCCGCCCATATCTCTTTTGTAATATGAAGATAGGGATATTTGCTTTTGAGCTTATTATAAAAGAATTCACTTAGTGAGCAAATGTTTATTAAGCATCTACTTTGTATTAAGTACTAACGATACCTCAATGCAAAACAATAGGTAGTTTAGTTGGTAGAACGCTGTTTTAGCATGTCTGAAATCCTGGGTTCCATGTCAGCATCACATAAACCAGTCAAGGTGGTACCTGCCTATAATCCCAGCACTCTGGAGGTGGAGGCGGGAGGAATTCAAAGTCATTCTTAGCTACATATTGCATTTGAAGCCAGCCTGCAACACACGAGGTCTGCAATACAACAGCTTCCTCCAAACTAAAACATTTCCTCCGGAAGGGAGAGAAGATTATGAGACTCAGAATGTAGACAAAAAGCCACATATCTGGGAACACAGAAACTTGGAAGATTCTGGAAGGTGTTTTTCCAAGGGTATCAAAGCAGACTATAACGGCTAGGGTGGAGACTGACTGGCCAAGCTGAGAGAGGAGACTCTGCACTGTAGAGCTCCTGCGAGTCACAAACCATTCATTGTGTGGCAGCCATCTGTGGAGAAGCTATCAGCTGTCCACAAACAGAAAAGCAAGCAAGGCCACAGGACACACCACCTTGGATGGCTTAGATAACTAAGAGCACTCACAAGATATCCAGATGATGCCAGGCAGTGGTGGTGCACACCTTTAATCCCAGCACTTGGGAGGCAGAGGCAGGCGGATTTCTGAGTTCGAGGACAACCTGGTCTACAGAGTGAGTTCCAGGACAGCCAGGGCTATACAGAAAAACCCTGCCTTGCAAAACATATATACATATACATCAAATACATATACATATACATATACATATACATATACATATACATATACATATACATATACATATACATATACATATACATATACATATACATATATATATCTCCAGGTGGCTTCTGACATTATCAGGACCAGCTTTGGAATTTTGATCCACATACCTGTCAAAGAACCATAGAGTAGACAGAGCACAGGTGCAGAGAGACCATGACTACTATGTATTCTAAGAAATCTGTGGGACTCTTCAGACGCCCCAGACATGATTCTTAAGCAAGGCCATCCTTGAGCTAGGACCACGGGCTCTCCTTAGTTTCACACTGCTGTGGTGAAGCTCATATGCCATCTCTATCTCCTCTATCCCCCAGTCTGTGAAGGCCAGGCATATGTGACATTGAAGACTGTGGCCTAAGGAAGGAGGCACTGTGACAGCCACCACACATAGTCCAATTCTTCAGGCTCAGCAGAGGGAGACACTGCTCCAGGGGACCAGAGTGACAGGCTCACACCTAGAGTACTGTGCCACCTAGCCACCAGATGGACCCACCAGGCTCTGCCACTGCCAGCCAGAACTCAGCAGCACAGGAAACAGCTAAATGCCAAGCTCCAGGCCCTTCCCCCACTTCCAGGAGGCCTGTAGGGGCTTTGGGGACAGCAAACAAAGCTGAAAAACAGGACAGCAACTCTTCAGCTATCTGAGGGAGCAAAGAGAATAATGTGGCCTCTATCCTCAAACTCTGGGAGGTCCCAAGAGGCCCAACTTAGTGGCCGTGGGGCATGAAGGAACTTAGGCAGGTAGCAGGCCAGACTCTGAAAGTGGCCTTACTTCTGATGGGCACAAAGGCACTGGTAGGCGTGTGGACTCTTTCAGGCTACAGAGGGCTGGAGGTTCAGGTCCATCCTGCAGACCGAAGGCCGGACAGAAATGTCACCGCCAGGGAATGAGGCTACAGCCTGACTCTCTGCCCAGGGCTGCAGGGCAAATACCTCAAAGACAGACAGGACCTGCTTGATTGCCTGGGCTTCCTGTCTCATCACTCCTCAGAGCCCTGCATGGGCACTAGGCCAAGGTACTGAGGTCACTTTAGCATGCTAGACTCTAGCACATTCGCCCTGAGGTGCTTCCTCTCTGAACTTTCAGCACAATGTGCATCTTTGTCTGCCCCAGTCCCACCGAAAACTTGCCCACTCCTTTCTCTTCCTTGCCTGGACCACCCCCAGCCCCAACCCCACCCCTCCTCATTAGCAGGCTTCTCATCAGCTAACCTCAAGTTAGAAAGAAAGAAAGAAAGAAAGAAAGAAAGAAAGAAAGAAAGAAAGAAAGAAAACCTTGCAGGCTAAATTTGGGACTTACAACTTTAATCTCAGCACTCAAGTCACAGAAGGATGAGTTTTATGAGTTTGGGGCTAACCTGGTCTACATAACAGCCATGACTACATAGAAAGACCCTGTCTTAAAACATTGAAAGAGGAGGAGGAGGAGGAGGAGGAGGAGGAGGAGGAGGAGGAGGAGGAGGGAGAGGAAGAGGAAGAGGAGGAGGAGGAGGATTAAGAGGAGGGTGAAGAGGAGGAGGAGGAGGGAGAGGAGGGAGAGGAGGGAGAGGAGAAAAGAGAAGAAAATTAATTCTCTAGCTGCCCTGAGTCTGGGCAAGTTTCTGTGTCCAGTGTTCTCCCACAGTCATTGTTCTTCACTGTCTTTTCTGTTGGTGGGGTGGGGTCTCCTGTGAGAAAAGACACCCACCCAGCTTCATCCTTGCCCTCTGTCCTGGAGTGAAGGAAAGAAAGAAGGAGACACAAGGAAACCTGAGACAGGAGGATTACTTCAGTGCCAAGCACTTGCCTAGCACACAACAGACCCTGGGTTCAAGTCCCCAGCACTTAGAGAGGGAAGGAGGGAACTGGAGTGTCAGTTTACAATGTCTACCGTGTGTCTACTGTGTGGGACTCAGGAGATGGCGCTCTTGGGGAAGTGCCTGCCATGCAACCATGAACACCTAAAATTGGATCCCCAACACCTGTGTAAAAAGCCAGATGTGACAATGTACACCTGCGAGCCCAGTGATGTGAGGGGACTAGTAAAGGCCAACCGCCATAGCCAGATCAATAAGTGAAAGGCTCTTTCTCAAAGAAATGGATGTAGTGAGCAGTTGAGGAAAGTCACCATCTGTCTTCCAAACACACTACTGCACACACACATGCACCTGCACACACACATGCACCTGCACGCACACATGCACCTGCACGCACACATGCACCTGCACGCACACATGCACCTGCACACACACATGCACCTGCATACACACATGCACACACTAATAAGTGCATACAGTGGACACACGATCACACAGAACACATCTAATATCCGAAGTGTAGGAGTTGCAGAACAATAAGTCAAAGAAACAGTATAGCTGAATATGATGGCTTACTCTTCTAATCCCAGAAACAGGAGGATTACCTTGAGTTCAAGGCTAGCCACCTCCATAATGAAACCCTGACTCAACAACAACAACAACATATAAACATCTTTGCCAGGACTGCTAAGAACTTTCAGGTTTAAGGGAGTCACCATAATGATGTTTAAACGACTTTGGATAAGCTGGGCGTGGAAACGCATGTCTGTAATCCCAGTATGTAAAGAACTGCCATGAGTTTGCAGCTAGGCTGAGCTAAAGAGTGAAACCCTGTCTCAAAAAAAAAAGAAAAGAAAAGGAAAGGAAAGGAAAGGAAAGGAAAGGAAAGGAAAGGAAAGGAAAGAAAGAAAGAAGGAAAGAAAGAGAGAAAGAAAGAAAGAAAGAAATAAAGGGAAAAGGAAGTGAGGGGAAGTCTATACCTCAAGTTCTGAGCACTCTTGAAATGGAGAGAATTTGAAGTCAAGAGTATCAAGAGTTCAAAGTCATCCTTGTCTATAAAGCAAGGTTGAGAGCCATCCTGGGCTACATAAGATCCTCTCAACAACAACAACAAAAAGGAGAGAAGGAAGAGGAGGAAGGGGAGAAGATGCAGAGTGGAGAGAACGGACGGATACAGAGGCAGAGAAGGGATAGAGGATCATAAATAACCTCAGAGAAAGAACGGAGACAATCTTCAAAAAAATCAGAAATTAAAGGCATCAGATTTCCCAAAAGCCATATTATAGGTCAGGAGAAAATAAGCAATAGTCTTCAACATTATGAGGAGAAAGATAATTGTTGACCTAGGACTTTCTCACCCAGTGACATGTTAAGTTTGAGTGGTAGCACATGCCTTTAAGGCGGGTCTCTGTGTTTGAGGCTAGCCTTGTCTATATGGTGAGTGAGACTCTATCTCAAAAAACAACAATAGCAAAACACTCCAAACATTTAAACATTCTTCTGATCCATTTCTTTCAGGGAGTCACAAAAGGGATTTGACCAGAGCTACAGGATACATAATGAAAAGAAAGACCCAGGACTGGCTGGCTGAAGGAAAGGGAAACTGGCAATGAAAGGAGGGGACTGTAAAGTAAAAGGAGGCACTGAAATACGGACTGCAGAGGATGCAGCAAGAGCAAGAAGTGGAACGAAGCCTATTAGTGAAAAACACGGCAATGATTGACTCCAGATAAAACACAAAGTGGAAAAAGACAAAAAACAGTCATGATACAAACAACTTGACTGGTCGGTGGCGGTTATTTAATAACTGGAATGACGTGAGCAGCTGAAATACAGATCTCAAAACCATGATGAAATATTTGAGGAGGAGGCTGGACTAGAAGGAAGATATATCGAGAGTCCCATCACCTCCAGTGCCAAATAGCTGAGAAACGGCAGTACAAATGAAGAAGCACAGGTTTACACAGGAAATACACATTTACAGCGGAAACTCCACTAAAAGGGGCTTCTTCTGATGACCAGGAATTGGCCTGGGGAGGGACAACACAATGGTTTGGGGTTTTTTTTTTTTTTTTAGTTATTATTATTACAAGGGTCTTTTTAAACTATGTATAAATATTTCTTTGAAAAATATGGAATAAAGTTTTGAAATAAAGTTTCTGAACAAAAAAGAAAAACTTTGGCATAACAGCCACAAGATTCTGGGACCATCCCCCCTGCCTCTGCCCACCTCCTGGCATAGGTACCTGTTCATTGGTAACTCCTGGACGTAGGGTGCCATGCTTGTAATCCTCCAGCAGTTGCACAGCCTCTCTGAGACGTTTCTGTGGAGGAAAGAGAAGAGACACTGTGTGGCATCAGACCAGTACTCCTGAAAGTTCTTCCTTCATAAGACTACCTCAGCATCAGCCAGAGTGACAGTGTTCATGGTGCTTTGCCACAACCCTCAGAATACACACGAAACAGTAGGGAGAGTCCTGTCTAAATGTCCTTCCACAGGGACCGGGCTCAACAGCAGTGGTATGATATATAACGGATCGGGCCAGTCCAACCAGAAACTGAACTAAAACTCAGGAGATGGTTTAGTCAGTAAAGCGCTTGCATGCAAGCACAAGGACCTGGGTTCAAATCCCCAAAATGCACTAAAACACAAAAATGAGGTAGTACATTCTTGGAATCCTGAAGCTAAAGGGGTTGAAACAGGGATTCCTGGGGCTTGCTGGGTTGACGGCATAGCCTGCTTGGTGAGCTCCGGGCCAGTGAGAGGCACTCTTCTCAAAACAAAAAGGTCAACAGCACCTGGGGAAACCACATCTGAGGTTGACCTCTGGCCTCCACACCCATGCACACTCACACACAAATCGAATAAAAACATTTTAAAATACCAACAGATTGACCTACTCAAGTACTTATGGTTACAATACCTGACAGAGAGGGAGGAGGGAATGAGGGTTGAATCTCATTTTTTTAACAAAGAACAGTGGGTATAGAAGACAGCCTTCATTCTCCACGAGACTCGAATAAAGATGTTTGCAACAGCTTTCAAAAGCAGCCAAGACTACAGATAACTATGAGAGTGTAAATAAGTAAACTGGGCTATACATGCTCAATAAAACACCACACAATAACTTGCCAATAACAAAACAATAACTCGTGTTGTTGCTGCCTGAAATACCAGTCTAATAACAGCATCAGAGACAGAGGCAGAGGAACCCTGAATTCCAGGCCAGTTTGGGCCACAGACTATGTCTCAAACCAGTGTACACTCAACAGTGAGACTCTGTCTCAAAAAGAGGCAAACAAGCTAGGTGCCGTGACATGTATTTTTAAATCCCAGCATTCAAGAGAAGGAGGCAGGCAGATCTCTGTGAGTTTGTAAGAGATCTAGCCTGGTCTGTATAGTTCCAGCCAGTGAGGGCTACACAGACTCCTGGAGAAGGGCAGGGGAGGGGAAAGGGACAGGACTGAGAGAGAGAATGATAATTGACTTCCTAGGTGGTAGTAAACACCCAATACCAGCACTTGTGAGGTGGAACCAGAAGGATCTGGAGTTCAAACCAGCTTTGATGACATAGTGAGTCTGAAGGCATCCTGGGCTACACAAGAAACCAGCAGAAAGAGAGAGGAAAGGAGAAAAGTAAGGAAAGAGGGAGGGATGGAAGAAGGGAAAATAGATAGCAATTTAAGGAGTAATCTGAAGCCGGGCAGTGGTGGCGCATGCCTTTAATCCCAGCACTTGGGAGGCAGAGGCAGGCGGATTTCTGAGTTCGAGGCCAGCCTGGTCTACAGAGTGAGTTCCAGGACAGCCAGGGCTGCACAGAGAAACCCTGTCTCGAAAAAAACAAAAAATAAATAAATAAATAAATAAAGAGTAAGCTGAAGTGAGTGTGGTGTATGTGTGTGGAGGCGGGACCACCAGAAGAATGAGTTACACAGCCTTGGTTACACAGGAAGTTCAAGAGCAGCCTGTGCTATACTTGATCAATGTGGGTGTGGGGTAGCCTAGAAAACCGTGACTTCCTTACAACACAGATAACTCTCACTGGCATAATGGGCCTTCTAAAAGATAGTCACCCCCTTATCCAAATCTCCCAGAGTGTTCTAGAATGTTTCCATATCCAAGTCTATGAGGCTGAATTAAGGTTTCATTGTTGTGACGATTCACCACAACCAAGGTAATTCTTATAAAGAAAGACATTTAATCGTGGCTGGTTTACAGTTTCAGAGGTTTAGTCCATCATCATCATGGCAGGAAGCATGGCAGCATGCAGACAGACATGGTGCTGGAGGAGCCAAGATGTCTTGATCCAAAGGCAGCCATGAGAAAACTGGCATTCCATACTGACAGAGTTTGAGTATAAAAGCCCATCCCCAAAGTGACACATTTCCTCCAACAAGGCCACACCTACTCAAACAAGGCCACACCTCCTAATAGTGCCACTCCTCACTGAGACACATGAATGATGGGGATGGGGGCCATACCTATTCAAACCCCACAGTGCCTCACCTTGATTCCAGACACACAGAGGGCTGGCCTGAGGCTAGACTATAAACTCTTACACTTTCACCTTGCTCTCAAGATTGTCCCTCTCTTAGAAGCAGCCACCATACTGTAAGGTGTAGGAAGCTGTCCTTGCTGACACCTGTGTGCGTGAGGTAACAAACCGTGCATGCGCAGCGACTTGGGAACGCCTAATTTCCGACGTCATATCCGCCATTGAACTGCGCATGTACAGTGCAGGGGAACCTGGGAATTTGAGCAAGCAGCCAATCATAATTGTCCACCCCAAAGGTTAAATAGGTGGGGCAAAGTTCAACTCGCCCTCTCTCCGCCATGCTTGGGAAAATAAAACACGTGCTGCGATAGAATCCTGCGTGTTCGCGTGAGTTCCTGCAGGCAGGGATATCGCACGGGCTACAGTAAGGAAACTTGATCAGCTCAGGAAAGACCCACCCACATGCAGGAGCAGTAAGCTTCAGGGCACTGCCCCGCCTGACCCACTCCTCAAGACAGCACACACTCACCTACCACACCTCTTCCTGAATCTGTCCATTTCCAAAGTGGATACTTTGCTTTCTGCCCAGCTGCCCACTCCCCTCTTCTCCAAATACATAAACACTTTATGATGTTTAGAGGACATCAGCGAGAGTGGCACATGGTGGACACATTTGCAATTGCAGCAGGTGGGAGGTGGAGGAAGGAAGATCCGGAGTTCAAGACCAGCCTGGGCCACACAGTGAACCAAAGAACAGTCTGGGCTACAGAGTAAGACCCTGCTTCATAAAACAGAGAATGGGAGCTAGAGAGATGGTTCGGTGCTTGAGCGAACATTCTTTTCCAGAGGACCCAAGTTTGATTCCCAGCAGCTGTGTCAGAGGACTCCCAAACGCCCGCAATTCCAATTCCAGAGGCTCTAAAGACCTCTTCTGCCCTCCGTGGGCACTGCACTCACATGCACAAACTCCCACACACATAAAATTTTTAAAAACTAACAACAAAGCAAGTGAGTACAGTGGTACACACTTGAAATCAGAGCACTCAGGAAGCTGAAACAGGAGGATCTCAAGTTTGAGGCTGAAAGAAGAAAAAGGGAAACAAAGACATCAAAAGAAACAGGAAAGAAGGCTGGAAAGATGGCTCAGTGGGTAAGAGCACTGACTGCTTCTTCCCAAGGACCTGGGTTCAATTCCCAGCATCTACATGGCAGCTCACAAAAGAAAACATAAAACCCAGTCCCAGCTACTGTACACCACGCAGCAAAAGTTTGACTTTTCTTCTAGACTCTGAATATTTTTCTTTCCTTCCTCTTTGTTTTTCCTTTTGTTTTGGGGGTAGGGCTTCACTTTGCAGCCCAAGCTACCCTAGACTTCACCATGTAGCTGGCCTCTAACTTGTGGACAATCCTCCTGCCTCAACTTTCCAAGTGCTGGGACAGCAGGTGCACACAACCGGCCTTGTGTCTCAGTCACACTGGACCACATTGTGTCAGCTCACTTAGCCTGCAGAAGGAGTAAGTCCAGGATTTAGCACTTGAACTAAGTTTCATTAAACCTTTGCCAGGCACCCCAGACCACAAGCACCCCGAAAACTCCTAGGGGTGCTCAGGTCCCCCAAGGCTGAGTGGCTGAACCTCCTCCTGCTGCCTGAGCCTTTAAAGACCTGGACAATGCATGCTCTACTTTCAAGCAAAATGCAGTAAAAGGCCCTGAATTCTCATTATTTCTCCCACCCCAGGGATTCTCCTGAGTTCCTATAACAACCTGGCCAGGTTCCATCTCATTTGACACAGTCATCAAAGGCAGCCTCAAGCCAAAAGAATCAGTTCCAATAAAGCCCTGGAGCTTGGCAAAGAGTGTGAGGAAGAAGGAGAGCCAAAGTTCCTGCAGACAGGCCTGAGGGCCCAGCGCGGAGAGAGCTAGAAGGAACCTTTTAACTCTGGCCCTCTATGCTCTAGTTGACCTAAGTCTTGCTCAAAGGTCCTGTGGGGTAGACAAGGCCCCAGTCACCTGTGTGGAGAGGCCACAGGAGCTGGCTCCTCTGGGGGCCGTTCAGGGAGTCTTGGGTCTCAGAAGAAATGTCTCCCAGCTATGGCCTCCTCTCCAGCCACTATATTATGGAGCTTGGCAGAAGGCCCTTGAGGAGGGGTGCGTGCTGAGAGGTCAGCACCGGGTGAGCTTGGCAGGAAGTCTTTTCAACCAGGAATAAACAGGCAGCCAGCCCCCGAATGTAAAAGCTCTGAGGGGCCTAGCTGGCTCTGAAGAGGCTGCTAGCCTGTGGCCCCTGTCTGAAGTCCCTGGCTAGAAGCAGACTGGTCAACCATGCTGCTTCCCAACTCCCCATCAGCAGCCCTCCGGCCTACAGCCAGCATGCTTCAAAGAGGTGCCATGAGCCTCTCTCTATGTCCCTCAGGGGTATGGTCTCTAGATGCCCTCTGCAAACGCATGTACTGCTACTGGGAGGCGGGCTTTAGCAACAGACTATTGGTGAGAACAGCATCTTGCCCCTCTGGACCTGCTGGAAAACCCTAAGCAGAGAGGAGTAGAAAGCAAAAGTAGAGGCTGGGAGATTGAAGGAGGTGTGTCAGAGGCAGAGAGCCACAGGAGATAGAAGATAGGAGAAGGGAGGCGGGAGCTGGGTAGGTGGTATGCATCTGCAAGTCTTTCACTCCAGAGGGAGAGCATGAGAGCTGGGATTCCAAGACTAAGCTCAGCTACATAGTGAGTTCCAGGCCATGCTGTGCTACATGAGACTCTGTATCAAAAAATAAACAAGAAGTATCCTACCCACCACCACCCCCAAAAAAACCCAACAACTCAGGATATTGCCATTGCTCTTGGCTGACCACCAGAACTTGATGGTAAGACAGTATTCTGAAGAAACCACACAGGTCACAGGACATGGGGAAATCAAGTCCGTACTGATCGTAAATCTTCCTCCCTGCTGGCTAGCTCTCATAGTACCAGAAGGTGACACACAGGCTGCTGGGAAAGAAAAGTCATCAACAGTTTTACTTAGTTGTGAGCTACAATAGCAACCTCTATGGCAAGAGTTGCCTGTGCTGCAGGAATGGTGTGGGTGCTATGGGGTAACCACCTGCTTTCTGGTTAGATTGAAGACTATGGAGGAAACCCATGTCTGGTATTATAGACTTGGCCAAGATCAGATGGCTAGGGAGCTTATTGGCTTCATGGATGAAACTGGTATTATTTTGCTAAATAGACACAATACCGTTTTCTAAATTCCTATCTCTACCTGTAGATTAGTGCAGCTCTCAGACTTCATCAGAGAAGTTGCTTTCTGCATCGGTGGTAACTTTACTCATACCTGCTCTAAGGGCAGAGGATAAGTGTCTGCTCAGCCATAGCTGGGACATCTATATCAACCCCAGCCACAAGAGGCTCAGGGACTGTCCCTTTAGAAGAGGCAAGAGAGAGGGGACAAATAGCATCTTCTTGACATGACAGGCTGCTGCACTCATGAGCTCACGGCAGTTCCAACTGCTTGCACAAGACCAAGCCAATCAACATTCCAACATGGAGGTGGCTCGAGAGCTGACGAGCCCCAACCCCTAGCAAAGGAGTTAGTGATAGTTGATGGCTTCTGGTAAAGGGAGAGCCCATTTTCTTTAAGGGTGTAGCCTCTGTAAGTTGATCATGCTCCGGTAGCTGACCACACACCTGTGAGGATCAAAGTAACACAGACTGTGATCAGTGGGTTATATTTTTAAAATGATTTACAGTGGGGTAGTTTGAATGAATGAGACTTGTATGTTTACATGCTTAGTGCCAGATTGGAGAACTCTTTGTAAAGATTAGGAGGTGTGGTTTTTTGGAAGAGGTGTATCCTTGGGAGTAGGCTCTGAAGTTTCACGAGGCCACATCAGACCCAGTGTCTCTCTCTTTGCCTGTAGATCAGGATGTATTGCTCTCTGCTCCTGTCCTAACATCACGCCTGCCTGCCTGCCACCATGCTCCCACCATGATGATAACGGACTAACCCTCTGAAACTGTGGGCCAGCCCAAATTAAATGCTTTCCTTAAAAGAGTTGCCTTGGTCATGAGATCTTGTCACAGGAATAGAATGGTGACTAAGACAGAGCATGAAGCTGGGAGGGTGTGGGCGTAGATCTGAGAGGAGTTAAGTGGAGGAGTTGGGGTGAATATGATCAAAACTGGATGCATGTATGAAATTCTCAAAGAATAAAAATATTGTACTTTTTTATTTTTGTTTCTTTCAACAGGGTCTCTCTGCATAACCCTGGCTGTCCTGAACTATGTAGACTCTGCTAGCTTTGAACCCACAGAGATCCAAAATAATCCTTCCTGGCACCACAACCCATTTCCAAATAAAGTGCAAATTTCTCAAAAACCTCAGTGATGACATTCTGCATCGTCAGCTTGACCACATGTGGACTTAACCCGAGCTGCAGGGTGTCCCTGTGGAAGATGTTTCTTGATTGAATCATTCCAATCAAGAAGACCCACCCTAGATCCAGATCCTTTGAGGTGGAAGGCCCACCTTAAACCTGGACCACACCTTTTGGTGGCAATCTGTATACAGGACACAGAAGAAGCACTTCTGACAAGTTCGTTCCTTCACTGGCATTAGAGCCTACTTCTTCAGGTGTCCAGTGTATACTGGACACCAGCTAAGACATCCAGCCTTGTGGACCAAGCAACTACTGGATTCTTAGAGTTTCTACTGGGAGACGGTCATTGTTGAAATAGTCAGACCACTGCCTGACTGTAAGGCACTGGAGTAAATCCACTTATATAATATATAGTCTCCTGTAGTTCTGTTTCCCTAGAGAACCTGGATTACCTGGATTAATACAGCTGTGCAGCTAAGCAAGTGTGCTAGAAGGAACCAAACATATAATCTACAATCTACTGTTCAGTATAGATAACACAAGATGGTAGCAGGAGCATCTGGTTGAGAGGTGAGGGAAAGTGAGATGGAAGAGAGAGAGGAAGGGGGGAGAAGAAGGTGAGAGGATGGAAGGAGAGGGGAGAGAAGAAAAAAGAGGAGAGAAGAAGGGGGAGGGAGGGAAGAGAAAAGGGGAGAGAGGGATGGGAGGGAGAGGAAGAAAGAGGGGATATAAGGAGGGGGAAGAGAAAAAAGAGAAAGGGGAGAGGAAGGGAGAGAGAGGAGGAAGAAGAAAGAGAAGGAAAGATAAGGCCGTTTTTACTACCATTTAAAACTGACCCCAGGACCTGTGGGATGACTCATTAGGTAAAGGTACTTGAGACCACATCTAGTAAGCTCAGTTTAACACTCAGAATCCACATGGTAGATGAAGAGAACTGAGTCCCAAAAGTCCTCTGACCTCTACTCACACATACACTCATATACAATAAAATAAAGCAGCCTAAACAATGGGTACATAGGATGTGCCAGGCAGACTGAGAGGGCTAAACAGGAGAGACTGGAATGGGGGAACTAATAGGCAGTAGGGAGCACAGCTGCTGGGGAAGCCTGAGGCTTACGCCACTTCCGGCCTTGACCATTCCATAGCTGATGCTTGTTCAGGGCTAGCTTTGTGTCCGCTAAGAGTTTCAAGAAGAGGAGCTCAGGGTCATAGCACAGCAAGCAGTCTACAGGCCTTCCCTTGTCATGTTCTAGTTTCTTTTATGTTGCTGTTGCAAACGCTCTCAACAAAAGCAAAATAGAGATGAAAGGATTTATTTGGTTTCATTTCCATATCACAGTCCATTGCAGAGGGAAGTCAAGGCAGGAACCCAAAGGCAGAATACATGGAGGGATACTGCTTGTTGGTATAATCTCTGGCTTACTCACTAACAGGCCCATAGCTAGCTTTAGTCTACAGCCCATGAACATCTGCCCAGGGATAGTGCCACCCACAGTGGACCTGGCCCTCCTACATCAATCAAGACAGTCCCTCACAGACATGCCCAGACACCAACACGATCTAGGCAATTCTACAAACAAGGCTTTTCTCTCATGTGACTGTATGACAGTGGTTCTCAACCTTCCTAATGCTGCAACCCTTTAATATAGTTCTTCATGGTGTGGTGACCCCAATCATAAAATTATTTCATTGCTACTTCATAACTATAATTTTGCTACTGTGAGGAATAATGTAAATATCTAATATGATATGCAATATCAAATATCCCCATAGGGGATGTGACCCACAGGTTGAGAATGACTGCTCTGGGCTGTGTCAGGTCGATAATTAAAAGTAACTTGGTCATCATCCTAAGTCCTTTCTTCTACCTTCTCAGGAGAGCAGGCCAAATTTGATTAGCTAAGTCTTTGTCTCCCACTGGCTATGAGCCATGTTCTGCAAGGCCAGAGGGAGAAAGAACCAGGGACATGCAGTTTTCCCCAAAGCTGACCTCCAGTAATCTTAGGACCAAGGAAACAAATTGGTACATTCTGCCAGAGGATTGGTGGTTTCCTGTAGGAAACCAATGACCATGACCATACACCTAAAAGCTTTTAAAAAGCAACTATGACCTAAATTATATCACGGGAAATGAGAGTATGGCCTGCAAAAATGGCTCAGTAGTTAAGAGCATGTGCTACTCTTACAGAAGCCCTGGGTTTGGTTCCCAGCATTTATTATGTCCAGTGTGGTAGATATCACAAAAATGCATGCAAATAGACAAAAATTTGACACACAATTTGATAGGCGTGTGTGTGTGTGTGTGTGTGTGTGTGTGTGTGTGTGTGTGTGTGCATGTGCGTGTGGATTTGGGTGTTGGTGTGTGTGTGGACCCATTATGTACATGTGCAGAGATCAGATGAAGACATCAGGTGTCCTGCTTTATAACTCTCTGCCATTATTCCTTTGAGACAAGGTCTGTCGCTGAACCTGGAGCTAGGCTGATGGCCAACAAGCCCCCAGGGTCAGCTGTCTCTGCCTCTGATGGTGCTGGCACACATGAGTTCTTTTTCCATGACTTCTGGAAATCCAAACCCACGTCCTCGTGCTTGTCCAGTGAGCCATCTTCCCAGCTTCTTGGGCATTTAAAATTACAAATCCCATTAGAGGACCAGTGAGGTGGCCCAGCAGGGAAAGGCAGTTACTGCCAAGCCTGACAGCTGAGTTATTCTCCAGGCCCCACATGGTGGAACAGAAGTGACTCCATAAGTTGTTCTCTGACCTCACATTTGCACTGGGGCATATAAACACAGTCTCTCTCTCTCTCTTCTCTACCTACACCCACACACAATAAATCAAAAAGTAATTTGATTTTTTAAAAAAGCCTGAAACCATCTGAAAGGCCAATAGTAAAACAATGATTTAAAATTTATAGCATGGCCATGTGATCAGTTATTACATAGTGACTGAATATGTCTTCCTTCCCTTCTAATAGGATGCTTCACAAATGGCACATTCTGTTTGTGCAGGAGTCACGGTAATCTCTGTAACATTCCGTTTCTAACATATGTGCTAACTAAAGTGAGCACTTGCTACTCAGCTCCATAAAATAATTCTTAAAGAAGGAAAAAAAAACTGAGAGGGGCTGGAGAGATGGCTCATGGTTAAGAGCACTGGCTTTCTTCTAGAGGACAAAGATTTGGTTCCCAGAACCCACATGGTGACTCACAACTGTGACCTAACTCCAGTTCCGGGAGACCCAGCGCCCTCTTCTGGTCTTAGAGGCACCTGCACACATGTGGTACACAGAAATACATGCAGGTAAAACATCTATACGTATAAAATAAAATGTGTATAATGTTAATTTTAAAAAGAAATTTGTCAAAAAAGGACTACCCTTTCCTGTTCCGGCTTGAGAATCAGGCTCGTGGGCCAGTGACACCCAGAAATTAAGAGGTTTTTGGAACACAGGAGGTCGCGGACGGCTGCTCTGCGCCTGTCATCATGCCACAAAATGAAAATATTGAATTGCACCGCAAATGATATGGATATCGTTTGAACTACCATGAGAAAAAGAGAAAGAAAGAAGGTCGGGAGGCCCATGAACGTTCAAAGAAGGCAAAAAAAAAAAAAAAAAAAATGATTGGCCTGAAGGCTAAGCTCTACCATAAGCAGCGCCATGTGGAGAAAATACAGATGAAAAAGACTGTTAAGATGCATGAAAAGAGAAACACCAAGCAGAAGGATGACGAGAAGACTCCACAGGAAGCAGTGCCTGCCTAGCTGCTGGACAGAGAGGGGCAGTCGAGAACAAAAGTACTTTCCAACATGATTAAGCACAAACAAAAAGAAAAGGTGGGAAAATGGGAGGTCCCTCTACCCAAAGTTCGTGCCCGAGGAGAAACAGACATATTGAAAGTTATTCGAACAGGAAAAAGAAAAAAGAAGGCAATGGAAGAGAATGGTTACTTAAGTCTGCTTTGTTGGTGGTTTTACAAGAAAACCACCTAAACATGACAGGTTCACTAGGCCAATGAGTCTACGTTTCAAAAAAGCCCACGTCACACACCCTGAGCTGAAAGCGACTTTTTGCCTGCCTATACTTGGTGTGAAAAAGAATCCATCATCTCCATTATACACAACCCTGGGTGTGATCACCAAAGGTGCAGTTATCGAAGTGAATGTGAGTGAGTTGGGCCTTGTGGCACAAGGAGGCAGGGTTATTTGGGGAAAGTGTGCCCAAGTTACCAACAATCCTGAAAACGATGGGTGCATAAATGCAGTCTTGCTGGTTTGACAGTGACGTCATACAAGTCACTCCACTCACTACGGAAGACTACATGCTGTCAGGAAAACACCATCACTGTGACCTTTCTGAACTACCATGCAGCCTTACCCCATGTGCAGTCATCAAAAAGTATTTATTAAGGTGTAAAGGAAAATAAAACACTGCCCTATTTAAAATAAATAAATAAATAAATAAATAAATAAATAAATAAAAAGAAATTTGTTTTAAAACAGTTTTGGATGCATACAATTTTTCATGTATTAAAAATGAAGACCAATTTACATACTAATGAGATGAAGGTGTTGAAAATTGGTTCTAATGCTTTGTCTTAATTCAGCTCCCAAAGCCATTCTCCCAGACCTGAGGGTCCCTGCTCCCAGCTGGCTTTGATTGGTAATAAAGATGTCTTGTACAGCCAATGGCTGGGCAGGGAGACTGAGGTGGAACTTGTAGATTGTGCAGGCAAGGGACTGAGAGGGAAGGGATAGAGAGGTGAATCACCATAACTTAGAGGGAAAAGGATCAGATTTAAAAACTGCAGGAGAGAAAGCATCCAACAATGTAGGTGGAAAGGAAATGCAGCCCTACCTGGGGGAAGGGGGATGCCCAGAAAGTAAAATACAGATTTAGAAGGTGTTAAGCCAGTAATACTGAAGGGAAGTGTGTGCTAGTGGGGTGGGGTGGGGGGGGTGGAGTTTAGAAGTGCCCAACCACTGAGCTAGTCAAGGCATATCAAAATTAGCTGGTATATATGTCTTCCGTTCTTGAATCCAGAGAGCTCTTGGATGGGGCAGCTTACAAGCTACACCCTCCCCTCACCCAGCCAAAGAGGTTAAACAATTCACTGCTACATGAATGTGTTAATTTTTTTTTAATTAAATCTCAGTAGAGTATAGCATGCTAGAGGCCAGAGGATTGGTGCAAGTTCCAGACCAGTCTGGTCTACAGAGTGAGTTCTAGGCCAGCCTGGTCTACAGAG